>JAVJGJ010000030.1:26975478-27037717 GCA_035590215.1 Microhierax caerulescens
GGGTCCCAGCTCATCCTAGATCTGTCACAACACCATGGGCAGTCTGCACCTCAGCCACACCTCATTATGGAAGCTACAGATTCATCCACTTGAAGCGAAAAATACACATAGCCAAATCAACCCTCTGCATCTTTGCAGATGTCTCTGGACTTTGGTTTGTGTTCATGTTTTAGAATCAATTTATGAAGTTTAATCTCTGAGCCTGCAATAAAGTATGGGTGCAGGCCAAGACAGATAGCAGAGAAATCTGCGCTATCAGCCACCAACAGGTGAGCCATCACATGAGGTCTCTCTTATTACAGCCAAACAGCGCAGAAGCTACAGATTTTGTAGCACCTGTAAAAATCACGGGGTTTGGAGGATACTGATCAGGGTACAGTTCAGCACAGAGAAGATGGAGATTGGGCTGACAAGGAGAAAGGAGCGAGGCTTATTTGAGAGGAAAACAGTAACAGCTCTCATAATCGAAGGGATGATGTAGGACAGCGATTTCCAAACTCCTTGAGAAAACATGACCAACTCCTCTCACCCTGGCATCAAACTACAGCTTCATCCAGATTCCGTGTTATTGTCATTCAGACATAATAGCGGAAGATTACAGAAGAGTTTGATTACATTTCCAAACAAAAACCAGCACCATTCCCCTAACCAATGTTTCCTAATAGTTTAAAATTTAAATGTAGAGAGAAAGAGAGGCAAACTGTTCAGAACCAACCCTGAATAGAGACTTTAGGGATCTGGGAAAGCCTCCCACTCTCCGCTTGCCTCTGCACTGCTCAACTCCTTTGGCTCATCAGTCCTTGCTCCAAAGCTGCACGTCCTTCGGCTATAGCCAACAGCTCTAAAAGCTGGGAAACGCACACGCTAAAGAGTCTGTCGACCCCCCAGCTCCCAGCCCAGTTCTGCAGGTGTAAATGCTTCGTATGGCTTGAATTAAGACTTACATTTCGGAATGGCAGCTGAATCAACCCTCCAAGGCTGTGCCTGCTGCTCCTAAAAAAGACCTGTACGGGAAACTTTGACGGAAGAACTTGAAGAGAGAAGTTAAAGCCCCGTGGAAGGTCTGAGCAAGCCCACCACCAACGTGGGATGACAGCAGCTGAACTTAAATCTGCACAGAGCAAAGTAAGCACCCTGCCAACCCAGCACCCTCGCACAGGGACCTCCGCAAGCGTAGGGTGAAGCCTCCTTCCCAGCAGACTTTCATTGCTGGTCAAAGCAGGCAAAGATGGTATAACCTTCACCCAAAATCCCTCCGCAGCCAGGCTTTCTTGAGAGCTTTCCCATGTGAGTTTTCTCTCATCTCAGAGCAGCTAAGCCCACGCTGCCATTTTCAATATGGGCAGAGGAGAGTGTGATAGAAGTGCCTCATCAACTATCTTCCACAGAGATTTTAGAAACTCATAAGACTACCATTTTTCTGTCAGATTTGGTTAGCTGATAGCAATCAGTGGCTCCAGAAGTTATGATGACACACTACAGAGGGGAATCATAAAAACAAATCACGGGAACAAAGTCTTAAAGACTCTGAATTGAGTACTTAGGTTGAGGACTTGACAGGTGCTGCCCACACAAGTACGATTTGTATAACCGCTATCCAGTGGAGTAAGCACTATATGTCTCAGTTGGCAGCTGGAAGTAGGGATGTAAGTCACAGAAAAGAGTTCTTTCTGAGCCAGCCATCACATAAAAGTAACTCTTTACAGAGTTTTTCACATGCATTGTTAAAGTTGAGATGTTGCTTGAAGGTACAAAGCAGAAAACCAACGAAATCAAAACAGACTTCCAGAAGGGCAAGGAAATATGCCAACAAAAACACTCACAGGGCTTCACCTTGTCAAGACTTTGGCATGCACAGACTTACAAAACAAAAAGAATCACCTTTTGCCACTTGCTTTAAGAAATTTCACAATCCTTTGAAAACGTACAATGAAGTAACTTGTAACGTCAAAGCTGATAAGCAGCTCCGGGATGGAAGACAAGGCAGCTCTCTGGTTTGCACTGCAATATTTTGTCATCAAACCAATTGACAATATTAATGGCAAGTAAACTCATTCATTAAGGGAAAAACATTTCTGCTCACGTTCTTTGCACTGGCAGCTGGCCTCCCATGGGTTGCCTACTTCCAGTCGAGCCCCAGAGGAAGGAATTGGGGGGAACATTTTCCCTTTCAAATAAATAGGCATAGTTTGATTTAACCTCAGGGGGAAAAAAACTAGCAGATTCCCCATGTGCCACAATTCTAAACACACATGGAAACTACACTGTCAATTGGATTTAACTTTTCTTATATTTTCAAAAAACAGAATTGACTTTTTAACTGTCATTCTGCCTCTGCCGAAGGTCTTCCAGCTAGATCCAAAATACTGAAGCTCAGAGAGAGAGAGAGACACACACAAAAAAAAAAAAAAAAAAAGGAGATACTGTAATAAACAGAGACCCCAGAACATTCCTGAATATCCAAAGCACAGTTTATTCCTCCCAGTATCCCTGAAAACTTCCCCATGCACACAGCAGGGTATTCAAGCCAAAACAGACTCAGCAAGAAGAAAGCAAAATTTTTCTTCTTAATAGATTATTAATTTGTCTCCCTGTTCCAGCTAAGAGAGCTGAGACAGAGAAGACTAAGAAGCTGTAGGAATGCTTATTGTCACAACAATAAAAACAAAAAAAGTTTTCATGCACCTTTTACTTATTAATTTCCTAGCTGCATTTTGGTAAGGGCTCTTCTGGACAGGGATCAGTGGAATTCCTAATCAAAACCATGACAAGCAAAAAAGTACCACTTCTGCTTCCAAACATGAAATATTTAGTGTAAAATCCCGTGAGCTGCAGTATAATGACATCACACTAATGGAAGAAGAGAAAACCTTCTAACAGTTAAAGAGAGCCTTGCTGAGAGAACACACAGGAACTTGTCAAGCTGTCATTTATATATCAACCACAGCACATGGGACAGTCCTGCAGGCTACTGTAAACCCATTTCTCTTTAATGGGCTGCATCAGGAAACAATAAAGACAATAAACTGAAGGAGGTGGGTTTTTTTGTTTGTCTGCTTCTAAGCAGAAGGGTAACATCAGTTAAAAGACGCTGTGGTACCACCCATTGCTGCCTTCAGAGCCTGTGCCCAGTCTACGGTCCCACTCTCCCCTCTACAGCACGCGCACAACCTTGGAGCGGCTCTGCAAAAACCAGTCAGCCCACTGCAAAAGAGAAAGAAGTTTGGCCAAGTGCGTGTTTAGTTTTCTGATGAAAACAAATTTTGTGTAGACCAGTAAGCAAAATTTTTTTCCACCTCCTGCACCTCCAGCAAAATTGCCGGCAAAGGGCTGGTTCCAGAGCCGTGACTGCTGACACGGTAACGCACACGGCAGGAGGAACACAGCTTGAGTTTTAGATGCCAGGCTGAGCATTCAGCACTGGCAGGTACACAAACCTTGTTTTGACTTCAAACCTGAGCAAATCTGATCTGGGAGTTCACTGATGGAGAATAAATATGGAAGAAACTGATTTCAAATTGTGTCTTTTGAAAGGATGAGTTGACAGGACAAAAATAGCAGATGCAATAGGTACCCGACTACCATTGTTACATTTGTTTAAGCAGAGATTGCTGCAATGTTCAGGAGCCGCATCGTAGACTCTGCAATATGCAATCAAGTCACGGGTCTGAAAACACTCTAAGAAACATCCAGTAACTTTCACAAATGATAAGAGCTGGGCAGATAAAAGAAGTAATTACATCTTCTTTGAAACTCTATTTCGCTATTTTTAGTGTTTTAATCAAGGGCCCAATTCTTCCACCTTTCTTCACACCAAATAATCCTTTACTCTTTAATTATTTTCACTGGAATGGCTACTGGCAAATTAAGTCGCTACAAAGCTTGAGTTAAGGGAATCAGAACCTGACCCAAAACATTTTGGATCAGAAACAGAGACTCTGACTGAACAGCACTATCAGTGGCTAAAAAAAGCATCCCTTTACATCTTGGCGTGATGGCCACAGCCCAGAGCTGGAGGCTAAGGTTGACACACTGTGATATTTAGCCAGCGGTCTCTCCAGGGCTGCGTTAATAAGACCAACTGAGCTGGATTGCAATCCAATGCAGAGAAATACAGATGGCTATTAAGGATTGGACTGTGACCAACTCATTCACAAATGCTATCAGGCTATCAGACACCAGCCATTTCTGGGCAAATCCCAGAAGAGAGGGGTAAAAGGGAAAACAGTAGGTTTTTAGTCTGAACCTCCACATCAAAACCTGCCAGACTTGGGAGCAGCTCCATACACTGTTCACATGGGGCTCTGCACTGGTTCAGTGGTCTGAACCAGGGTAGAAAGAACCAGCACCAGTGCAAAAATCCTTTGATTGCTGTGTTGTGTCTACACCAGCACAAAGTCCAGCCCCAGAAAGGAAGGTATATGAGCAATATCCAGACAGCCATACCAAAGGAGCATGAAAGTCAGAGCTATTCCAGTTTTCTGGTTTTTTAGAGACATGTAAGAGGTCTGACAGCACAGTACCTGGATCTGCTCATCAGTGCTTTGAGCAAGTATCAGTATTTGTCAGGTTTTGTATTTCACTAGAACTTGTCAAGTTTGGGTTATGTTTCAGCTTCAGGACTTCATTTTTATTCCTAACTCTTCAAATTTAGATACTCTCATAGTAGTGCTCAGCCCTGTTCTGTCAAGTGGGAAGCACCAATTGCCTCTTTCCATCATGTGGGTGGAAAAAAACCCAGCAACACATGCAATCCACAAAGGAACTAAAGAGAGGATTACTGTCCCACTCCAATATTTGTTAACGCATTTTTCCTGTGAAAGAAGCCAAGCTTCTCTTTCTTGTCAAGCCTTTTTTTTTTTCTGGCAAGGAGGGCATTAAAACGAGAACAAGCCCAAACATCCTTGAGTACTGGTTTGAAAATTCTAAATGAAAAAAAAAAATAAAAAGACAACTGTAAATAAATGAGTTTCTGAACATGGTATTGAACAAAGCCTGCTCCCCCAGGAAGCATGCAGAGCCAAAGCACAGCCAGAAAGCCGTGCCCCCAGGCACCACGTCGCTGTGCTGATAGCAACCCTTCCCTCCCAAGGGTGCGACTTAAAAGACCATGGGGAGGAAAGAGGAGCAGCGAGGGAAAGACCCTTTGCCCATTGTCAGATGTGCTGTACTTAAGCAGCAGGACAGTTTCCAACACTGAGAATAACTCCCAGGGAGGTCCTTACTCCCCACTTTCCAACTTCCATCTAACAAAGTGCCTGGAAGCCCGCCCTCCCTGCAGCCCAAGCCATCCCCTCTTCAACAGCCCTCCACGCTCCTGTCCTCCGATAGTCACTAAAAGATCTCCCATCTCTCAGACCTGCGTTCGGATATGGGCTGGATGTGCCCAAAATGCACCTTTTGTGCACGATTCCAGGCCCAGGCTTTTGACTTTGATGAAACCCCGTAGCGCCAGCGAGCCCAGTTCGGGTAAGCCAAACACAAAGAGCTTCAACAGGATAGCGAAGCCCACAGAAAAGACTATAAAATACAGGTGTTCCTGCAGCTCATGACTACTCATCACAATTAAAAGGACAGGGACACCTTGCTCTTAGTGCCGGCATCAGGACAGAAAAGTGGCATCACATTAAGTTGCCTGCGGGGCAATCCAGGGCACCCTGACACGAGGGAAGGTGAAGCAGATACAATGCAATACAGCATGGGATTGCTGCTGGCAGACTGCCACAAATGAGGTTATCCCAAAGGATTCAGAGCAACTCTTACACCACACACAACACCAGCGACCTGCAGTTACGTTGTTCCGGGGAGGATTTTCTGCTGCAGCTTAAGACATCAGCCATGAGCCGGGTGCAAGGTGCAGCAATATGAATTAGCCATACTAACATGCCTGGCATACACTGCCCCGAGTCAATTGAATAAATGGGATATTATTCCAGACCTCATTTCCAGAAGAAGCCATCTGACAGCTGTTACCTCACAAATTGCTCTGTACAAACAGGTGCAAAATAAGCAGAAAGAGCTCCATTTTTCCTCCTTACTGAACTGAAGCACCCAGAAAAAGATGTTTGCTAAGAAGTCTGTCTTCAGAGAGCTGGAAGGCTGTGAAGACCCTTCAGTCCCTTCCACAAAGGGAGGCTACCACTAGCCATCTCAGGTGGCCAGCAAGGCAGCCCTGCAGAAAACCAGACCTCGAGTGATATATAGCTTAGTTTGTGAGGTCTTCAAAGATCCTTTGCTGGAAAGGTGCTGGAAATGCAAAGTATGTTACTTAAAAATACCTTTCTTGACTTCAGAAAAGCACTATGAATCTAAAGAAAAGAAAAGAAAAAGGCAAATCCTCTATTTGGAGGAATGAAGCATAAACTCAGTTCAGAACATAATCACTAAACAAGACAACATTTCCAAATCAGTCTTTTGAAATGATGCACAGCAAGGGCAGATACATCTAGAGTCTCACACTAAAAGAGCAGTTCACCCACTCATTGTTTTGGGATTCTAAGAGGATCAAAAGGACCATTTTAATGTTCAAAATCCCCCACCAAAATCTCTTCAGATGGAAGAGAAAGAAAATTGTGATCAGACACATCATGATTCAGGGAGATCTGAGTGCAGAAACTTGTGAGCGTTTCCACTGAATGCAAAGTAGTAATTAAATGCTTCCTATAGGAAAGAAAGGTTGTCCCTTGGACACTTCTGTCAATCTTCATTTAACAGATGCAGCAGCCTTCTCAGTTCAAGCACACGAGCGCTCCAGTTCTTTGCTGAAGTGACCTTAGCTGTCAGCCCAGCCTGTCCTGTTCAATATCTGTAGCTCTGCTTGGTACGTTTTGTGAACATGTGTGGGGTTGAGAAGATGCAAAAAGGAAAAGCACGACGAACAGGCAAACCATTGGCCCCAATTAAAAAATTAAACAGGTGTCCCGAGACTGTCAGCCTGAAGATGGAGCATCTACATTTAATTAAAGGGATAAGTTTAGCAGAAAATGCCACTCCAGCTACTGTCAGAATGCATGATTAATTTGTGATAAAATACCCAGCACTAACAGAAGCAGACGGCTGGAGGACACATATTTACACAATTGCTTGTTACTTCTTCAAGATATTACCAATGACCCTAGGCTTAGTGTCAGTGCATTAAAATGAAATTCTCACATCTAGTCTTTTGAAGTCTCAGACTCGCTGAAGGCTTTTTGAAGCACCCGGTGCGACAGCACACCGAAGCCTGGAACAAGCAAGCCAGCCACCTGGTGGGGGCTGCTGCCTTCCACCACCAATGGGGGTCACCTGCCTCTTTTAGTCTCAGTTCATCGGTCCATCTCCTGCAGTGACATAAGGGCATGGCTCTTCCTCAAGCTCATCAGTGATGCCAGTCCTTTCCAAGTGATTCCTTAACTAGTTTCCCTGCTATGACAGCGGGTGCTGCACCCGCTGCTAATCAACTGCTGTTTCAATTAGCGGTCGGGGTAGATTGTTTTTCCCCACATGATCGATATACACATCTATTGAGATGTGAAAAAGCACAATTGTTTCTCCTCTGTCATAGAGTATTTTGCAAATTCTTCGGATCAGATAACGTGCACAACTGTACCTCAAAGTTTAACTTTTCCTGCCCATCTGACCACGTTTGAAATACCAATTGCAAAGTCCTCACTGGCTTTCAGCTAAGTAGAGGAGTTGGGTTTACTTCCAGCCCCTGCGAATGCACATGAGGCTTCCAGGATCGCAGTGTTTTCTTGCCCACCTTCTTCCCCCAAGGAAGGAACACTTTTTTTTTTTTTGGCTTGGGTTGCCTGAA
This sequence comes from Microhierax caerulescens, assembly GCA_035590215.1. NCBI lineage: Eukaryota > Metazoa > Chordata > Aves > Falconiformes > Falconidae > Microhierax > Microhierax caerulescens. The sequence continues at coordinate 26,983,274 of JAVJGJ010000030.1, forward strand.
ACCCCCACTTGTGGATACAGTCATTGCTTTGTTTCACACATTAGCTGGAACAGTTTTAAGCATCAAACTAACAAGGCTCTGAGGACGTATCTGTGGAACTTCTGCTGAGCTGCTTCCCTGGGTTGATGCTCTGCCATAGCACAATAGATATAAAAGTCTCCACTTAGGGCTCTGACCATTTCACACAACAAGTAGTTTCAGAAAGCTAATAACCATCTCTCTTCATACTAGTGACAGAACACACGGGACCCACACCAAACGGGCCAAACACTTCCAGAAAAGAGATTATTTCCCAAAACATACCACAGTACAACTTGCATTGAACAGGACATTATTTGATGCAGCTGATCTCTGCATTTTAGTTTTTAATTTTATTCCTGAGAAAGCCCAGGGAAAAAAAAAAGGCAGGAATCACCAGCTTCAGCTCCACTTGATGTCAGGCATTTCCTCCTGTCCCTGTTTCATGGTCGTGCTCCTAGCATGGGACTTCTCTTCAGAGACACTGCAGAAATTAAGACTTCACTGAGATAACTTCAACTACTCCATAGATACAGACATTTTAACAGCCACAGGCTAAAGACAGGCAGTCATGCAAATGTATGCAAGGTGTATCACTCTTTGGACTTATACCTAGCTAAGCTTTTTGACTGTCTTGGCATTTCCCTTAGCTGTTGATGGAAGAATTCCTTATAACAGCATCAAGCAATGTAAACAGCACTTTCATTTCAAGTAGTCAACAGCTACTGATCAACTACCACCAGAAAGGACCTAAATTAAAGATAACCTGGAATATTACTCAACTACCATCAGCAAGGACCTCAATTAAAAATAACCTGGAATACTACTACTTCTGCTTTTATAGATAAACAGAAGAGAGTTAGATAGTGCTGTGAAAAAAAACCAAAATATTCCTGAAGTCTACAACTGGATACAAGCATAGCTAGTTATGATTTGTATAGTCATATGGTTGAGCTACTCTTCATTGCCAGCACTGAGACAGATCTGAGGACACAGGACTTGGACAACATAACTGCCTGTCACTTGGTATTATTGACTCTTACCAGCTGCCGCATGAGCTTCCTCCTTAGACCTTCATTCCCAGAAGCATTGACCGTCGAAGGAACGGCACAAAACAGCCCTTCAAACACACACGGCACAAAGAACACATATCAGCAGCATCTCACTTCCCCACTCAGATGCTCGATTGAAGTCATAGCTATGTTCGGTATTGAAAATTTCAAAAGAACAATCTTTTGGTTTCCAAGAGGTTTCCCACCTCGCACAGCAATTTCCATGATCTCCTGTGATAGCCACAATTACTACCATTATGGAATTCCTATGCTCATGAAATTAATTTACTACTGTGTATATGTGGCTCTTTGCGACCACACTTTCTCTGGACCCTTCTAACTAGAAGGATGTGACACAACACGCCTCCATGCACATAGAGCTTCAAAACTGAGGGCATCATTCAGATGCTAGAGAAAAGCACTAAAAGGAAGCAAGGATGTAGTAGAAATACTTACTCAAGATGGCACCACGTAACCCCTTGGAAAGAGTTGGTCTATTTGACAGGTTGGTATTGCAGACTGATGAAATGCACCAATTATGGGGTTCTTCATCCCCTCTTCTAGCTGCTAGACTACCTCATTGCTTCCCTTTGCTCCCAAAGAAAGATGGATTTTTTCAGGCTTTCTGCAGTTCTAGCATTTTCAGTAATTAAACTTATCTCTGAGGCAATCACATTTAGGATTACTAGGTTTCCTATCTTCAGGCTAATAGGGTCAAAATGCTTAGCTGCCCTCCTGCCTGCCAGTTTATAGCATTTTGCTAATGGATCATTTCCTTCCACAGGGATAACACATCGGCTATTAGGTGTTCTCTTGTTGTGCTGCAGTTTTAGGTGGTCAGGCAGTAATAAGAAGCATTCTTGTTAAACAGGAGAGTTTATTGCCAGATTAAATAGAGTAACAATGCAATAAGAATGACTTTTTGCTCACAAGTTGGCTGGCAAGGGTTTCAGCCAGACAAGGGTGGCTTCTGTAACTTGCTCAATGGTTCTCCAGTCTTCACCTCACTTATACTCAGTCTCTCATTTTTACTGCACTTGTATTCCCAAACTGTACTACTGCTTAGAAGGCTGTACTTAAACAGTCATGCATTGGAACAATCCGAGTCCAACAGGTTTCTGCCTGCTTTAACTCCTTTCCTGAGAAGCTCTGCACCTGCACTGCCTTGTTTCTTGTTTTTCCTCAGCATCACTCCTGCCCCTTTTTTATATCTCACCCTTACCTGCCTACAGAAGCCGGCTGCAGCAGTCACAGATCTAACCAAATCAGCATCTCCACATAGAAAAGCAGGGGGGGAGTAAGAAAACACAGTATGCAAACTATTCATTTAGACAAAATGGAGTCTCTATGCAAAATGGTGTCACTTGGGCCACGTTCAGACCCGCAGACGTTGCTATTTCCTTTCGCTCTCATCATTCCAAAGCAAGTTTTATGCATTTGTGGCAAACTAGATCTGCAGTCATACCTAATACATCCTGGTCTTAGTGCAAAATGGGATGACAGCGGCTTACTCCCAGAACGTTGATCTTCTGGTAGAAGCATTTAAGATTACTCATTAGATCCTACCAAGTGAACGAGTTAAAGCAATTGGTTTTTTTCTTATGGTACTTCAAAGCCATTACTTTGCATGGAAAGTAATAATCACTTGTCAGGCTCTCCACTTCGCACATAGAACCTTATTTCCATAGAGGTGAAAATTTAATAGTTCACTCAAATGCTCTTATTTTAAAGAATTTGGTGCAATCAGTCTGAGCCTCACATTTTTGCCTTTTTTTTAAAAAGGACTTAAGACAACCAATCTGGCAGGGTTTCCATTCTCAAGAGCTCAAGACAAGATGAATTAAAGTTAATTGGGGGTAAAATGAAGCACTTTAAAGGGTGTCTCTCGAGTTCACAAAACTGGAATAAGCACAGGGAAGATCTATTCAATTATCCGTGGTTGTGAGATTTGTTTTGCAGAAACCATAACACCCAATCCACTTGTTCCCCTCGCTGTCTCTGCCCGTGAGCCCATCAGACCTCGCAGGCTAAGCCACCTGGCTGGATCAGTACTACAACTGGAGACTGTCAATGAAACTCTGACTTGGGCTCCACTAAAAATGGTGCTGCTGGTTCTCAGAGAGAAAGAGCTTCTCCCCCAAGCAGAGCCACTTCACCAGCATCGCTCTACAACGCACTCTGCGGGCCAGACCGGAGGTGAAAGGGGAGAGAAGAAACAACAGGATTTCAGAGAAGACTAAAGACTGAAGCTCTCTCCAGTTCTTTCCAAGACGGTTGCTGCAGGAGAAAGAACCTAAGTCCAGAAAGTAACCGTTACCTGAGCAATTCTCCTTTTCTTTGCTAACCTGCAAACCTACTTGCCACCAACCCAAAGCAGTTTGACTGAAAAGCTAACACGTACGCTCCACCCCGGCTACGGCTGCGTTTCAGCATCGCTTGAAACAACTGCCCCACGGACAGCTGTACCCCAGCAGTCACAAACAGGTCCAGCTTGCATGCACACACCTAGCACAGGTCTAAACCTGGCTGTGGCGGTACCCAGAGCTCAGCAAGCCCAATCAGCCCCAGCTGCACAGGGTGAAGGGCAGTAGCCTGCACTGGGCTCACGGATTAGCTCAAGTGCAGTACAAAGTGGAAGCTTGACAAATTATTTTTTATGCCACCTAATGGCACTGTAATACAAACGAAACGTGCCTCAGACCGGTCCAGGCATGCCTTTGACTGCAGAATAGATTTATTATACTGTGTACAATCTACGATTTGCTCTGGGATCTCTCTGAGTGAAAGACAAGTCATTAACGTCCTCTAAACATCCTTGAGGAGTGGTAAGACAAAGAATAATCATGCAGAGACTTATATTTGAATAGGATCCTGATTTAAGCATCTTGTTTCTTATCTTCCCTCTCGTAGCTTTCAGCAGGTGAGCTGATTTGTTTTCTCAGATTTGCACTACTGGTGAACTGGCCAGAAAATGTTAAGGTTTTTTTTGTTTTGGTTTGGTTTGGGGTTTTGGGGTTTTTTTTGTTGTTGTTTTTGGTTGGGGGTTTTTTTTTGGTTTGTTTTGGTGGGTTTTTTTGAGTGGGTGGCCAACAAAAACAACATAGCAAGGTACCTGGGGAAGGAGGGATTGTTTTCTTGTCTGAGGTGGGTGCACTGGGCTCGCTCTGCCTCCTGGACAAGGCTGCTCTGCAACTCGCTCACTGAACTCCCACTCACACCGTGGAGGCATCAGGTGCAGGGATGCCTGGAATATGAAATCAGGGCTGCCGCAGAGAGGGAGGGAGGGCGGGAGGAAGGGCTGTGCCCTGCCTTTTTCGTACTTTTAGATTCAACTAGAGCTACAGGCATCGCCTGCTTCTTTGCAGCTGCCTCCCACAGAAGGCCAGGCCGTGCCCTAAACTTCAAGTCTGAATTTGCAGAGTTTTAAAGAGTCTGGATGTCAAGTGGCCCCTCCAGGCCTCACATTCATCTGAGGTTGGCAAGTCCAGCACAGGGAGAGTTTGCGGTCCAATTACAGGCATGACGAAAGAGCACACAGCAGCAAACAGGCCGCGCAGCGAGGAGCCCTTTCACTTTGAAACACTTACTTATATCCTTAGGCTGGTCTGTGCCAGGATCGCTTAACGTAGTTACACTACGGGGAGATAAGGACTGGCCCCACCTGAGTTTTTAATATGGTGGTCACCATCTACAAGGATGCAAAGCCATTGCCCTCCCTCATTACCAGTGATAATTTCTCAGGGCAAATCCTTTGGTACACAGAATCCTGCACCTCTAAATTGCAAGCCTACATGCGATAGCGAATCATGCTCCGGCTAAAAGAAATCTGCTTGCAAAAACATAGTAAGATGACCCCAAGCTTACAAAGTAGCAACAAAAGTTCTTCATTTAAGAAATACTAAATGTTCTTTTTTCCTGCTTCCTTTACGTTGCTCCCCTCTGATGAGTAATAAATAAAAAGGCAGTTGAAAACAGAATGAAAGTGCAAAGCCCCAGATCTGAAAGGGACAAAGACTCCATCTGTCACAAGAAATCCAAAAATCCAGCTACCAGCTCAGAGCCCACCTGCCAAAAAGGTTTTATGCTTATGTTAAGTGTGGCTTTAAGGAACAGAAATGTTCTCACAGATAAAGGCAGCCACAAGAATGACTAACTGAGGTGCACAGACAATAATTCCCTCCTTTGATTTCCTCTGCTGTCACCACTATCAGACATCTGAATGAAAAATCAGCTTAGAAACTTTGATCCCTTTAAAAACAGAAAAACAAACCCCATAATCCAGAAATCCTAGAGGAACTCAGAACTTTAGCATCCTCCTACGCAGCGTCTTTGCTGCAACACTGCAACCGTGGGGAGAAATGTACCAGCCCCCCTCACCCCCACCCTGTTGCAGTGCCATGCCATACACTGAGCAGCCCCGGGTCTAGCACAGGCAGGTGGTGAAACGCAGGTGTCTTCTGCTCACTTCTTGGTCCTACATGAGAGAGAGGATTTTTCAGTCCTGCCCATAGAGAATAGCAAGCCTCACTGCTTGCTTGCTGCTTTGCATAATTAAAAGAAGGGGAATTTAGGACTGATATTCCTCTGCCAGAAACTGAGAGGATTGAGTAGCCAGTTCTTCCAAACAAGAGATCCCCTAAATAGTTCAGGTTCCTCTACACAGGTTTGTTTCCCTCCTCTCTCTGTTTTGCTTTTAGTACACACAGACTGAAATACCCATCTGCTCCCCAGAGCTCAGCCCTTCACCTTGAACAACAGCAGGTTCTACTATGCCTTTACCTTTACACTGAATTAGAATAATTTTGGAGTTTTTGTTTGGCCAAAGGCCAGGACCCAAGTGCTGGAAAATGAAAATGCAACGGGCAGTACCCAAGAACAGAAAGCACAGAAATGAGAAAGGGGCAGCTCCGTAGTAATGTAATGATGAGTCCTGAAATAGTACTTTAAAGGCCTTTGTTAAAGATCTCAGCACTAACCTTTCTTGGATACTAGCACCACAGAACTAACGCTACGCACTGGATGTAAGAAGCTCCAAAGTGCAGAAATATTGCCTGCTTTGGCACAAAAGATCAACAGCTGCTCTGAATCCAGAGTGCAACTCACTCACTTGATTGCACAGGCACACAAATGCAGTCAAGTTCGAGACTTACCAAGTTATCCCCTCACGGCTTGGCTCCGTGCTAGGTCCTACCCTTCCCCAGCTGGGCGCAGAACCGCACTAGCTGACCCTCTTTGGTGGGCTCTGCTTGGGACTGGGGCAGCAGGGCAGCTGCAGGGAGCAAGCTGAGCTCCTTCTGAATCACAGGGGCAGAAGACAGACACACAGGCCCAGTTCCCAGCTACCTCCTCCGTGTTGGTGCAAAAACATTTCTTTTAATGGAGTTAGCCTTGACTTGCTCTAGGCAGCTCCCCTGCAGGGCAAGCGATCAGCATCTGTGTCAGCTTTGCACATTTCCTCTTTTCAGTGACCTCCTGGGCTGTATGCCTACTTGCTCCATTAACCCATCTTTGCTGGGCACATGAAATACCTGAAACTTTAAGAAGTGAGCCAAACATATCCATGGCCACTACAGACGACATTTTCCTTCTGGAGTCTCCCTGTGCCCTTCACAAAAGCAGCCGGGTGTCAGACACTCAAGCCTAAAACAAACCTCTTTTTTTTTTTATTTTTCTTCCTTTCCTAATACAGCAATACCTACTGGTTGGCTTATTTCCAGCAGAACCCGAAGAAAAACCATTGCATTTCTACAGACCTTGGTGAAAAGCTCAGCTCCCCTGACTCAGCAGGATGGATTTCAGGTGGAACATGCACCCCAGATGATGCCCTTCAGCAGGGTTATTGGGAACAGCCCCCCTCCTCCAGTCTCCACACCCTGCAAAGGAGCACTGGCCCCAGCATGCCAGAGACGAAGAGTGGATCTGAAAAACAACAGGCTTTAACACCCCCCTCTGCACCCCAACCATTAACTATAATTGTATTCTACATCAATCACATGAGTTTTCCCCTTAAAGGTTATTAAGTATAATTTCTACTATGCAAATAGTTCCAGCTTCATTAATGGATTTTTGGTTTCCAGTAGAAGTTATTCTTTGATGAATGTCTCCAGATGTCAGTATCTGAAAAATGTATTGGGGGGAAGAAAATTCTCTGTGATGCAGTGTAAAAAGGTCCATTGGAGGGAGGGGGTTGGGAAAGATAGGAATATAATTAAAACAATTAAAATTCCTATCTCATGACCATTTACAGATGCTCCAAAGTGGCTTTAAATTAAAGGGAAATGTCACAGAACATGGATGATTCTGCCAAAAAGCAGCATTAAAAATGACAAATTCCAAACAGCCTGAAGACTCTCGTTAAACCCAAGGAGCAGGGCTTTAACAGCTCAACCAAGGCAAGCGGAGGGGGTAGACTGGGGGGAGAAAGAAATCAGCTGCAGAAATGAAGGAGAGGTGACCAAGGAAAAACTATCCAGCAGAATAACCACACAACATGAAACCTATAGATTTTTAGATTTATTCCCACCAGATCAGGTATCTTTTCTATCATCTTGTCTTTAATGGATTCAGACCGTCTGTTACTATGGCCTCAGTTATTGCCTTTTCCTAACCACAGATTTTTTTATGTGTCTAAAAGCTCTGGTGATGAAAAGCTTCAGCTAATATCAAGTTTTACTGGCTGAAGGTTCCCCCATACATGCCCACCCCAAGCCATGCAGGAAGAAGGCTCGAGGGGCTGCATTTCCTCCACTTTTTCTGTTGCTGGGTTTTATTTCCCCCTTATCTGCACTGCTGGGAGAAATCTCTTCTAGAATATTTTCTCATTTATATTGTGAGAAACCTCTGCTGGTGCACTTGGGTGGGGGGAACTTGTTTTATTTTTGTTTGCTTTTTATTTTTTTTTTAAGGCCATCTGCCTAAACTTTTACACTCCCTTCCACTTAGGTTTATACTGGAGAAGCTCAATTATAAGAAATACAATAAATATTTATTGAACGGGTGAAAGCAATAGCATATGCTGAACACGCTCTGTTTTCCTGGATATTTTTTTTTCCCCCTGCATCAAGCCCTTGTTCTGTCAGAATTGTTTTCATGTTAGTATTAGTCAGTCACTCCCCATGTGTCAGTAAATGCAAAACATGCCTGCTGTGAGACAGAGAGCGCGGGTGCCACTTTGCAGTTCCTCAGGATGCGAGCTGGCACAAAGACAAAGCACACACAAAGGATGACAGGCACCACAGCCTGCTTTTCCAAACAACAAACTGTGGAAGTGATAATACCTTGGGAACAGAGTTGGGGTGGCAGGGGGGGGGGAAATAAAAAAAAATTAAAAAAAAAAAATCACACAGACTTCAAAAAGCTGAAATTCAGCTGGAGCAGGTAGAGAAGGTTTCCTTGGCAGAAAGCAGTCCTGCATGGCACAGCTGCTGGAGGAAAGCAACATCTGTGTGTGGGGTCAGGTATTACAACCTGGTAGCAGAGCCTATTAAGTGGCCATCTGTAGATGGTTTGCTTATTTACAGGCATTTCAGTAGTACAGCTCATCATCACCTAATAAATGTTAATGAACTTGGCCATATTATGCTGCTGTAAAGGAGGTGGGATTTCATTCCCTCTCCAGCCAGTGGCCTTAACTCTGGATGCCCCCACTTTTCGGGGCTAAGCACTTGTTTGGCTGGAAGTCTCCCCCTCTGGCTAAGGACTAGCTTAGACCTAGAGGGGGATTTGGCTCCGACTATCTCCTGTGCGGTACTGGCCAAACCACAGAGGATCTGACCCACAGCGCACTTGGGCATTGCTGAGCTGGCTGCTGAGCTTCAAACCCTCTGCTAAGCCCGAGGACCAGGTCCAGCCCCAGGCACAGTCAGTGCAAGTGCTGGAAGAACACAATCAGCTCGAAATCATCTCAGGGGAATCGAGCCAGGCATCTGAAATGAGGAGCGTGGACCTATACGATCTGATCTCACATCATACAGAGTGTGGTACAGTCCAGGAATTAGCTCAGCCTTTCAGCCTGCAGCACAGTGCCATAGCCAGAAGAAATTATAGGACAGGAAATTATTGTTGACTGGATCCATCATTATTCTTTTACCATCTGTTACCTTCAGGTTAGTGTTTTTCATAGCTCACACTGGTTTTCAGCATTGCATCCAATTTTTACTGACCAGAAGCTGGAGGGGGGAAAAAAAAAAAAAAAAAGCTCAGATCTTGATCAGGAGTTCACCTTCAATTCCCAGGGAAGATTTCTGTCGTGAAAAATGCTACAGAATCATTAATGAGCAGTTGTAGCGGAGACCTCTGTTTAATCTCCCATCCATCAGATGGCACCTTTGGCATTGCAATGACCCAGGCTTCCCACAACACCTGGCACTTACATAGTGCTTCACCTTCGCTAAGCATTTAATTGGCATAATAGATTAATGTTTATAGATTAGCTGACTCAGAAGGAGACCACCACATTCCAGGTTTCTGGTGTCCCTTCTTTCAGCACATAGCCTTTAGTTGGTGGATAGGAAGCAGCTTATTAACCTCTTAGTGTCCAAGATTTTACAGGTTGCTGCAAACCAGCCAGGGCATAGGCAGTGGGCTAGGAATACCCCCCCAGACAGGCACGATAGCTGTGACAGGCAGCAACTCCTAACCTTTCTTTATATCCTCACTAGACAAAGTTGCATCACCTTCTGCTTGCCATGGGCAAGCAGCACACACCTGGGCTAGTACTGAGGTTCAGGTGGCACGTAACACCTGATCGTAGCCTTCAGCAGGCATCTCTAGTAGGCTGAACTCTGCATGACACTATGATCACCAGTGACATTGCCATGATCATGGGGTGGGGGGGATGTCAGAATAAATATAAACTTGACCATTGGGCCTTCCAATGTATTTGTCAACATTCACGCGCACCCATCCACCCGCTATGCAGCACATACGTTCACACAGATCCTGCCCTTTACAGAATCGGAACCAATTCAGAGTTTTGCTTTGTAGGCAGGATTGAGTGTCTTCCCAGCAGGAACACCTCAGCCCAAGCTAAAGTTACGATTCATCCGGTGGCATAGGGAATTCAGAGCCACCGAGTGACATTCACAGTGGTGCTGGAAAGGAGACTCACAACAGTCTCTTCAGGCTGTTAAATAATTAACCTCGACAGTAGCCATCCTTCATTCCTCCAAATGATATCAAAGAAACAACACTTAGCTCCTTATTTAAAATTGTATTACTCTAATTTCTTCCTACCAAATACCCTGTTCCTCTGTGAGCGCAGCTTCCCCCCACCCCCTGAGCCCAGCTCAGACCCCTGGGCTCAAACACACCAAAAGACTCCTGTGCCTGAAGGCAGACATGCCAGGATCTTGGAGTCAGGTCCTTGCTCCCTCCCAGTTATTAGAGAAACTCTCCCAGTAAACAATTATGCAAGTTTTCCAAAGCCGCAAACCACTGAAATAGATGTGTCCCATGCCACCAGGCAGTCTGGCACTCGGAGCATCACCCCCATTACAGATAGATGTGTACAGGAAGGGCAACAAAGCTGGTGAAGGATCTAGAGAAGAAGCCTTACAAGAAGCCACTGAAGGAACTGGGGCTGTTTGCCCTGGGGAGAAGGAGGCCGAGGGGAGACCTTATCGCTCTCTACAGCTCCCTGACAGGAGGTTGTAGGCAGATGGGGGTAGGTCTTTTCTCCCAGAAAAGAAGTAATAAGACAAGAGGAAACAGTGTCAGGTTGTGCCAGGGGAGATTTAGGTTGGATGTTAGGAAAATGTCTTCACTGACAGGGCTGTCAAGCACTGGAACAGGCTGCCCAGGGATGTGGTTAAGCCACTGTCCCTGGAGGTATTTAAAAGGCGCATCGATGTGGCTCTAAAGGACATGGCTTAGTGGTGGACTTGGCAACGTTAACAGTTGAACTCTGTGATCTTAAAGGTCTTTTCTAACCTAAACAATTCTATGGCTCTATGAACTTGTGAGCAAGCACCACCAAGAAGCAAAGAAAAGCAGTTTTAAACATCTGGGCTTCCCCCTTTTCAGCAAAGCATACCAGTGCCCTCACTTCAGCCAATGAGCACTGTTCTTTAAGGATAACCACCAACTTAAAAGAAGGCTTAGCAAGCACAAATGCTGCCTGTGACAAAATACTTTTGAATAGAAATAATATTCTTCGACACCTTCTTTGGCTAGGATTTAATAAGTGCGAAATCAATGTTATAATCAAACATAATACCCATTTCTTAGAATAATCCTCTGACACAGCACTTGCTATTTCAGCTGATTAGAAGCATTGCTCAAATAGAAATTCCTGATCAGTAACCCAAGAGTCCAAGGCAAGTTTTTTATTTCAACCCAAGGCAGTTATTCCCCTTCATACTAAATATTTACGAGTGGTAGAAAAACATTTGTAGGAATTCTTCTGTTGCCATCAACTTAATTTTGTTCTCCCAACAGTGAATAAACAGCAGATGATTGAGCTTTTCATGCCTAAACACCAATGTGTTTGGGATTAACAGCCAGACCTGTGCTCTTAAGGTCTGTTTATTTTATTTTTATATATTCCAATAAGCAGGAGCAGAGAGGGAATCTCAGGCTGCAAGACTTGGCAAGGGAATGCAGGAAAGACCTCAGGCAACTACAGTGGGATGCTGCCTGTCCTAGGTGACTTCTACAGGTGGGAAATGTCTATCTTTGAAAGACTCACAGTCAGACAAGATGGTTTTCAATAAAGAGATGAAACCGATGGGGGGTTCTTTCTGCATTTCTGCCTGCTTTTGGCAGAGTAGACCTGTGTGTGCAGGAAGGAGCTATGAGTTGATGGCAAGTTGTAAAGCTTTCCCTTCCTATCAAAGCAGAGCAGCTGAGACAGCTTCTTCTACAGTTGGCTTTTAAATTGAAAGATTAGAAGTTCTCTTACACAGATTGCATGAAGCACAGCATTTCAGAAGAGTCACTTGGAGTCCAGGTGTTTCGATACTCTGATAACCCCAGGGATGCAATCAGCAGGGTCACTAGCACGGGGAGAAGATAAGCCAGGGGCTCTCACCACCAGGTCAACACATGCCAGAGTTTGATCAAACCCCAACTTGATTACAATTAGGCGCACTTCAAGCTTGGCACTCAGGGGCTACGCCGATGCCTCAATAACAGAAAGTTCTTCCAGAGACGCCTCCTCATCTTCATTTCCCAGGCGGCTCATGCTCTCTGGTGCCGATGCAGCAGGACCAGCTCCCAAGCACGGAGTGAGCACAGATGAAAGCGGCCGAGCCCTGGGCTGTGGCTCCGGCCCAAGGCCAGGACTGAGCCTCTGGGGAGGAGTTTTAAGGAGACGACCGGACACATCTGCTGGTGGGAGCTGAACTTACTGCCCGAGGAAGGGGATCGACCTGACTCGGGAGAGAGTGGAGAGGACAAGTTGGCAGCAGCATCGGAGGGACTTTGATCACCGAGCTCAAGCTCCTATTTAGGCCATCAAATTTCATTCCTTTAACCCACCTTTGACTCCTGTAACCCCCAGGGAAACGGTAAACACTCCAGCAATGGTGCCCAGCAGAAAAGAGCCAGAAAACAGTTTTAATATCTCCCAGCAGAACAACAGAGGCAGAGGAGCTTCATCCTGCTGCGTTCCCTTCTCAGCTCAACTGCTGCTGGCACACCACGGCTGCCCCATGCCAGAGAGCAGCTGGGAAACTCAGCTAGCAGTGGGATGCAGGGACACACACTCACCCCACACCGGTACAACATGATGTAGTTTTAGTCATTTCAATGTCACAGAAAATACCCAGCCCTTCACAGCCTGGTTTGCCGGGAATAATCTTCAATCACTTCAAGAATGGGGAACGCAAAAAATCCAGGCCATAAAATCCTGACACCTATGCTACATGGCAGAGAGCAGAGGTGACTGCCAACACACTGGAAAACAGGAACCAACACCTCCACAAGAGATGCTCCCTGACAAAATTAACAGATGCACATTTCCACTTTTTGCACTGCCATACATAGCCCAAGACTTATTTCCAGATTCAAATAATTCCTTAAGGAGAATAATAAAAAAAAAAGTATTAAGGTAGCATCACTGAGGGGGAGCACCTTGTGTCAACATCCTCTTCTCCATGTTTTAACACTCAGGGGAATAACATAAACCCAGCCCCCGTGGCAGCTCAGTTATCCCTGGCACTGCTGCATGTGGGGACAATTACTTAAACAAGGAAAACTTTTCTTCAAACTAGTTGAAATGAAACTCCATTTAAAAGAGAGGATGTAGGTTTTTTCACCTCAATCTGGTTCTGTTTTGTTTGAATCAGACTTTAGAAAAAAAAAAAATCAGTTAAAGAGAAATTCTCCTCCCTTTAAGCTTTGCAAAACTCATCCATCACCCATCTGTCCACCTTGCACCTCATTATTTATTATTCAAAACTCAACAGGCTAGCATGCCAGTTAAGATTTTCCCTGAAGAAAGCTGGCATCTAGACAGACAGCAACTGCTATCAAAATGTTTCTTTTTGATTTCTCTGCCCTCCCTCACTCCATCCCTTGTGGTGGGAATAAATGCAAAACCTTTAAAGTAAATAAAACACTTTCTAATGAAGCAGCAAAAGCTAGAGAAAAACAAAACAGAAGTCTTTTTCTTTAGTAAGACTTTATCAGTGCTCCATTAAATCACCCTCCTCATGGTCCCTTTCATCCTCCCGAGTTCTCACCCCTAAAAGGAAATCTGGTCTCAGACACATGCAGGCTTCTGGATACAAGACACATCTGTTGTTCAAACCACAGGTCCAAAGCGTAACTACAGCCATGATGCATCTTTTCCAGGAATCCCTCTAATGAGATGATTTAGTTTAATGGATGCTGGAAAAGCAGCTGCCATAACCCAGACACCTCCTCTTAGCTGCCTGCTGTAGCAGCAGCGAAGTCCAAGCTGAAGCAGCCAGCAGCACCGACAGAGATGAGTCCGCCCCAGCTGATGCATCACCCTGCAGGCACAGAGAAAGCCTCAAGGTCAGCATGAACGCAGCCTCCATCCATCGGGGACTACCCACGGGTCTCCTTAAAGCTGAAAGGATATTCCCAGAAGTGGTATGGCTTCACAGCTAGAACATGCTGGCAGCCTCCAGTCGGCTTGCTTCTGCAAATGAGTACCTCCAGCAAGAATTCCCCCAATTTGCACCACGCTGCGGCACTGCCCAGAGGCATCCATCCCAGTCGGGTCTCCAGCACGCCCTGGGCCAGCCATCGTCTCCTGCTGCGCTCAGGTGTCACCGCATACACGCCGCCTGCACAGCCCACGCTTGGCTGTCAGGTCTGCTGGCTCTGCCATGCGCTTGAACCACATTCAAGGGTACCTAGCCCTGGATTTCCAGGCTCACCAGACAAGGTACTAAAAGATAAACACACAGCTGCAGCTTTCACCACCTCCTCCTCTGTTTCAGATTTTGCAGAATAATTTAACAGTGAGCACTGCTCCCAGCCTGAGGGTTACAAGCCCCACAGGGCAGCCCAAGGTGGAGCCCTGCACTGGCCCACGTTAAAACATATGCCTGAAAAAAGGAAATAAAAGCAAGGCCTTTCCCTCCACCCTCCCAGACAACGAACAACCTTGTGGGAAGGATTCAACAGGGCAAACAAAGTGCCTTCCTCTCCACAATAACACCTTGTTTCTGTATCGTGCATCAACTAACATCCTCCTTTATAACACTCCCAAGAATATTCACCAGGAAAACAGAAGCCAGAAGAGGTGAGATTTTTTTTTTTTCCCCTCTCTATTACCTCGAAGTTCCCTGCCTGTCAGAGTTTCAGACACTGGCCCATGTGTCTTTCGTATAACACACGGATATAATTTATGGAGGAACATATCCACCAGCGTGTGTGTTAGGGGGCCTCTACCTTGGGCACGCAAACAGGCACCCCGGGGGCAGACAGCTTACACAGAGGCTGTGTGAACAGTTAGAACTCGATGCACAAGGGGGAAAGCGCAGTTAGTTCTCTCGGACTGGTACTACCCCAGAGCTGAGCTCACGGTGCTCAGGCAGAGAGCAGGCAATTTGGGAAGGAGCCACACAACTGTGACATGAGTTGGGCTGTGGCACAGGCTCATGTAAGTGATGCATGGCATTTGCCACCCTCTGCTACAGCTGGGGAGCTTCAAGCACAGCATAGTCCTGGCATCTCCAGGTCCATCACAGGTATCTCCACTGTCAAAAGGGATACAGACCTACAGCAAAATTTGTAAAGGCAAATGCATTTGTCATCCATCCACCAGAAGGCCTGTCACTAGCGTGAGTGACACAGCATCCACAAATATATATATGCATCAGAGGCTCTGCTAATGTTTTAGAAAAAGTGCATTGGATTTGGGGGACTTATTTGTTTTGGGTTTTTTTAAATACCCATTCCTTCCCCCTCCCTAATGTCTCATTTTTTTTATTCTATTAACTTACACTAGTAATCTAATGTCTTTCATTCCCCAAATTTATTACAATCATTAAGGTTTAAAGCCCGCTCAGCAGTAAACCAAGACAAAGAGTAAGTGATTTGTCTGAAGTTGTACTGCAAAGGCGAGAAGCCCCAGACATGCGCAGGGGCATCGCACCCACTGGTGCGCACACAGCTGTGTCAGGCCTTGGTAATGGAGAGCTGCACCTTCTTCAGCCTCCCCAGCTGAAGCATCGTGTCATCTATCATATCAAGTTACTGAAAATACTAAAAAAGGATGTCATACAAACAGTGCTTCGCTTCACACGCACAACCTAAAGCACAATGTTGTGTTAGGGAGATGGTCTTTTCAAGTATCTTGTCTCTAGAAACAGCGGCATAGTCTAAAATGCTATTTTATATTTATGAAATAACTGACAAGACCTGCAGATCTCCCCGGTTGTTTCCTTTATGGATCTGCTCTACTCCTTCAGCTGCTTACTCATTTGCAATTACCTTTCGTCTGATCATGTAAAAGGTTTCGGAACAAGTACAGAGGAAGAATAAAAACATAACGGTTTCTCACAGCTCGAGGGCATAACTAATTAGAGAGAACATTCTTGCTTTTAGCACCTAGACTTCTCTCTCCAAAATCTGAACTTTGACATTTTCAAACTGAGGTTTAAAACAAGAAAATAATTCTTAGCACCATGATAGACTGCCTACATTGTACAGTGGAAAAGGGGAGGGGTGACTGAGAAAGAGCTTCAAGGCTAATAGACTTAGCAGGGAATTTGAGTTAGGAAAAATGCAGATTTGTTCACCAGCAAGACCCCAGCTCGCATTCACATATCAGCACTGCAGCAGCAGTTCTGTGCAACACTGAAGTCCCTGCATATATCCATCTGATGGGCTGCTCTCAGACCAGTATGTACGCTGAGCAGAGTATATACATTGATCCAACGCCAACTGCCACGCACCAACACTCGTTACACTCCAGCTGAGTCCATGCTGCTGCACAGGAGCAAAGAGGCTCATCAAACACACTCTCTGGCAGTGGCAACACCCATTCCTCTGCCGCATGCCATGCTGCTCAGCCTGGTTTCACTGCCCTGCAGAGCATCAAGTCATGGACGTGAACTCCCCTATAGGTGATGCAGACATCTCCAATCCCATCCCACATGGCCGCGCACTACGCTTAGCAAGCGATCAGTACTACACGGGAACAACTGATCTGCTCCCAGACACACCTCTACACCCTCCTACTTTCAAACACCCCCAAGGGAGTTTCACCTGCCGGCATACCCTGCAGCGCTAATGCAGGTGGGCCTCTGTATGCCCGGAGGTTTCTCCTGGCTCACTTCAGTGAGCCCCCTCTGAGTGAGAGCAGATGGAGGCATGACAGATAAATACCCAGGACTAGGCCAGTCTTTATCAAGTGCCTTGTCCTTGTTCCATCTCCAGAGGCAGCTGCTCATCCCACACTCAAACCAGCTATAGACCATGTTATCTCTAATACATAAACAGATGAGGCATATAGATACATAAAAATATATACAGGAATCTGATGGCTTTAGGGCAGGCTTGCCCAGTGCTACTCCAGGCACCGGGTGTTTCATAGTGCCTCCACTCCAATAGCACTCCCCAATACAGTGAGGCTTCCTAAAATTATTCCCATTAGCTACATCTCCCAACTCCAACACAACTTTAGGCCAGGCCTGCTCTCTTTAAAACCGTGCCTAGACGCCCTTCGCTATAAAAATCAGCTGGGTACCTTTGCAGGGAAAAATCAGGACATTTGTAGCCAAGGCTGCCTTCTTCCACACATGCTGGAAGATGACCCATGTAACGAGATTACTTTAGAAATTACATGTGAACATTACTTTCCAGGAGTTCTGCATCACTGTTCCACAAGTCACTTTTGACAAACAGCATTCACACACACTTGCAGCATCAAGCACAGTCAACACACCACGTCTGCAACCAGAAGATCTAGCAGAACACCCCAGGGCCCGTACCAAACCACCGGGTCTGAGCTCCTTGCTGGCAGAGGGGTCACAGAGACGTCCCCCCTTGCAGGGCAAGGTCCCACATTAGCAGCCCCTAGCTAGCAAATGGTCAAATTTTCCTCTCAAACTGTACGACTTCACGGTTTGCAAGAGAGCGCAGATGGCACTGCAGTCCAACTGCAAATACACCACCACCCCCCCCCCAGCAGCTAACCCCCTTTTCCTGGTTCTGCCCTACTCAAGGGACACAGCTTTCAGCTACACATGTAAGTCGTTGAGAAAATTGGCAGAGCAACATGAAAACCGGCAGCACATGCTGCTAAGGAGTCACAGGTGTGGCAAACCAACACCTCATCTACTGCATATTTTTTGCATAAAGCCCCCTTTACTCATGATATATCAACTTACATTTCAAAAAGCATGTATTTTATAATTACCTTATAATCAACTAAAACCATTCAATCTCAGATTAGGAGGGGGGAAAAAGGAAAAGTACAGAATGACAGCCTCAGAAAACAAAAAAAAAAAACAGATACAAGATGAAGAGAAACAAATTAAAATGTTCAGCTTTGGAATCAAGAGTCCTTGCAAAAATCAATTTGGCAAGGCACATGGCAATTAAAAAATTCGTAGCAGTATAAAATTAACACATACTACTCTATTTTAACTTCAACAGATTACAAACCATAATTCATTTCTTCTTGTAACAGGAGTAATTCAATCATTATCACCTCCAACCAATATTAGTATTAGTTTTATTTTAAACATCAATCTAGAGGAAACATTTACTAACAGCAAATCAAAACCCACACATTTATGCATTTCCATGTTGAAAATCAGTTCATCAGTTAATGTGAACAATTGACTAAATTATTTGAACAGTTCACATCCAGCCCATATTCCTTTACAACGCCCTCGTAGCTGTGCCTCATGTGAGTTGGAGTCTTTTACAAGTGGAAAAACCCACACATCAGTGGGACAGGTTACCCTGTAGGGGTAGGTGTAGGAAAGGAGATTGTCCATAACTCAGCATTACCTGGCTGGCAGAAGCGTTCAGTTTGCAATGCAGAGCACTAATGAGTAGCTATCAGAACAGCACACGTTGCCCATAGAAACATTTGTACGAGGAGCATCCTTGTGTTAGGACATGCTGGAGAACTCAGAAGCAGCTGCAGGATAATTTATTTTTGATTTGGAGTCCTCATCCTGCATAACAACTTTAACTAGCTTCTGGATGATTGACCAGCTTCATCCATCAGATGCTTCAAAGAAAAATAAAGCCACTCTGGAATCGGTACTATAAGCAGATTTCCCACCACCCCCACTCTCCCTTTGCTTATTTGCCTACAGGAGGGGAAATACTTTTCTTTAGTCTTCATTTTGTAACGGCAGAAATGCATGCACATGTGGATGTCTGCAAAGGAAAGGTCAGCAGGCAAAGAAAAGAAGCAAGACCTGGCCAGCCTGGAAACTTTGGCTGGTCACGGACGAGCCAGCAGCCCTGCGCAGCCGCACACCCCCGACTCACACAGTAGCGAAGGGAGAGAGGAGACATGGACCATCCTCTCCATCAGCGATGGGGTAGTTTGGCTGCTTTGAGAATTCCCATCAAACCCAGAATTTTGCAGTCATTGTCCCCAAGGAGAGTGAAAGAGAAACAACCTTCTTTTCTGCTGGGGTTGAGTTTGTTTGGGGTTTTAATTCTCTCTCAGCAGTTACATCTGAATGAGAGCAGAGGCTGTGAAACTCGCCCACCATGCCAGCACACAGAGGTTTTTTTCAAGTAATTTAAGAGAGATTTAAAAAATGTAAAAAAAGCCCCAAACCTCAACTAATTGTTTGCAACTAAGATATGGTCCAATTTCAATTATCCCACTGATTGATCTGTAAGTGATAGATTTTCAAAAGGACGTAATAAAGAAAAGGGTCCGGTTCCCATTAAAATGTAACTGGATTGATACTCCATCTGTTTCTGCTCCCCTGAAAAATCCCAGTTTAAATTAATCTGTGGAGAAGCTTCACACTTGTGAGATTACAAGTTAGTAGAATTGACTCACACTGTATAAATCCAGTGAATGCTAAATAAGGTGCTCCTACGGCATCTGTCCATATGTCTCTGTCCTGGACAACACCACCCATTCCAGTCCAGTCCTGGACCTGGCCAATAGAAGTACCCTAATTTCTACTAACCATATGTTAGCTTTGCCATATGGGAAAAAAATATGCAGGAAAGAGAGTGGTGACAGAGCCAGATCCCTTTCCATGCGTAATCTAGAGCAAGACAGAACAAAACCCAGGCCCCTCCGGAGGAGGCCAGGTACAGCCCTGCATGTCCCTGCAGGGAGAGCCCAAGCTGCCTAGCAAACACAATGTAAAAAACTCACACACCTTCTTCAAGAAGATGAATTCTCTGCATCATTGTTTCATAGTATTGTACCCAGATATGAAAGCCTGTTGTCTGCCGTGAGTACTAAGGCTTCAAACGGTGAGCAAAACCCTGAATCAGTTGGTATTACTGAGAAAGCCATTCTTCCAGGAATTCAGCACTGTCTTGATGTGATCTTATCAGCACTCAGCAAAAATGATGTATCATTTATGCAAAAAAAATAAATCAGTTATGAATTTATGTCCTTTCACTGTTAAGATTCTGTTAATTGGCATGCCGCAGTCTGAAAGCAGGGATGCAGGTGACACAGCTAGGGAAAGAGTGAATATTTGCCCATCTTTGCCCAACAGAACATGGGTTTGGGTCACAGGCAAGAATCTAGTGATTGCAATTTAGTGCTCTCCTGCTCGTTCCCCTGCAGACTGAAAGCTCTGCAACCAAGGGAAGAAACTAGAACCTAGGGAAAGGACTTGGCAGGTCCCCAGTTATTCAGCTCAACTATCCATCCCCACTGTTTCACCTCACTGGTCTGTGGAAATAATTATTCCAGGTCAAGAACAAGTCCAGGGGCCACCTCCTTTGAGCTGAGAACAGCTTTTTACCTGTGCAGCAATGGAAACCCACCCTGGGGGTGCCAATGCCTGCCCGGCTCTGGCTCTCTGCCCACCTGCCGGCACAGGCAGCGGTGCAGAACGCAGCCAAGGAGGGGTGAAGCCGGGACCTCAGCCACCGGTGGGAAGCACAGAGATGCACAGCTGGGGCTGACTTGGGTCTGATGGTCCTGACCTTGGATTAGCCAAGGCAGACCTCTACAACCACACATTAGGGCAAACCTCAGAGAAATCACTTTGCTTGCACCAAGAACCGGGTAAGAGAGGAATAAATTCTCTGCTCCTGTGCTAGGCTAATACCTTCCCTCAGCAAGGAAATCCACATCTCCGAATGAAACAAAGCTTCCTCCTTCCTACCATGGGTGCCTCCACACAGATGGTCACGTGTTCCCCATTTTAAGTGCTGATACACCCAGAAAGGTTATCTAATTACAGAAACAATACTTCTTGGATGCACTAATGCTTCTGCAATTTTAATAGCAATATGATAGCTAGGATTTATATTATTTTCCCTTTCTGATTAATTATTTACACAGAGACAAGCCTAGATTATTAAGTACGTGTGTGCCGTGCCAGGCTGCAAAGAGATTTTTAAGCAGAAAAGGGAAGAAAGAGACTCTAAACTTTCTGAAAACAATCACCCCAGTTTTTCCACAACCTGTGACCCAGCACCATGCATCAAGGCTGCTGGTACCTGGGCTCGGAGTGCAGGCTTGGTCCAGGACATTACAGGTAACAGTACAACTTCCTTGTTTGGTAGAAAGCTACAGCAGAGGAGAGGAAACGCTAATGTCAACACATCAATCAAGGAAAGCTGTGTTTAGCTATAAGCCTAACAAAATGCCACACAGGAGTACATGACAGCTGGGAAACATCATAAAATGCAGGCAGTTTTGCAATGACTGTTCACCTACTCCCCGTGCAACGTGTCCCCAAGGTGCTAACTGGAATCAGGAGAAAACTTAGGAATAGCCAAGGCTTCAGAGAGACATTTGTCAATTACCCAACACATTTCAAAGCACAGCCATGAGTTCTTCAAATAGATTGTGCTCTGGGGGAAACACGCATTTCCCTTGTTTTTATAAAAAAAATAATCCCACATCATCTGTCTGAAATTCATCATCTTTTCCTAAGGTCAAGTAATTCTTGGAGATTTGCCCCAATATACTTTTACAGACAAGTCAGGTACTTATTTCTGAATGGCAACATTGAGCTTGGCCAGCTATTCAGGTGGGATGATCTCATTTTGAATACTCATTAAAAACATTCAAATGAGCCTACGACACTCTTAAGGCTATGGATAAAATTCTGCTGGTTTATAGAAATCTGAAAACTCTACCCACTGCACAACCATTTAGTCTGAACCACAAATCTTCCTTTTGCAGCTGTGCAAGATCCTCTGCATTTGTTTATCATTCAGCGTACCAAAAATCACTTTGCTAACTTTCTGCAAGTCCAGGTGCTTATAGAAAACTGTGCTCTATCCTCCTTTGCAGCAGTGGTAGAATTAGAAAAGGAAATTCCTAAGGAGAAAAAAAGAGAAATCTTTATGCTTATGTCATTAAATTCATTTAGCCTGGAAAGAAATTAATCCTATCAAGTTTTAATCAGGTGGTAACTTTGCTTTGATTTGTGAATAACAATTTTAATAAAAGATATTTCATAGACCAGAAGAATCTCTACTGCAAAATGCCCCAAAGCCTCCTCCTCCCACTGGGACTTTCTGGACATAAAAAAAAAAAATATCCCCAAAGCAGAATCATCACCACCCACCCCATCCACAGCAATGAAAACATGAGTGAGGGGTCAAAGGAAAGGACAAAAACCTGAAGTCCTTAGAAAAAGGGACCTGGGGGGGCAGGGGAAATATCCAATTGGAGTGACTCTAAAGTCTCACCAAAACCTCACAGGTTAGGGAGGAAAAAACCACAGGAGTCCGAGACTTAGCAAGGGATACAGTTTCTTCTCACATCTGCTTTCATGGCATCACAGATGGATTAAGTAAATCACTCCAGGCATAAATTTACCATAATAGATGGAAGGCATGCCTCCCCCCCCTAGGATCAGGCAACCCTGGCTGCTCAGGCTGATCCACCAGCCTGCCGGATCACAGATCACACTGCAGCGGCGGGGAGGACCCCTGCCTGGCCCCACGCAATACCCTCCAAGCAGCTGGAGGACAAAGTGACCCAAGACACCCTTCCTAATCCGTAGCTCTGGAATACAGATAAGCCAAGATTTGAGTATCCAGAGAGGAACTGCCTGGGTTGACAGCCCATGTCTGCACAAACAGCCCCCCAGGGGAGGGAGAAGTTTAGGAACCAACACACACATCACACAACTAGTGAAGGTCATGGTTTAACTGCAGAGTGATAGCACGGCCCCAGAAAGAGCCTTGATCCCGCCCAAGGCTGTAGAAACATGGACCAAGGATAAATCTCGGCTTCTCCAAGACCCAGGGGGAAACAAGACACTCTGGGAAAGGGGCAGATTCATTTATCTGGGAACTGCAAGTAACAGTCCTGGCAGCTTCATAGCCTTGGGTGGTGGGGAAGGCAATGCACACCCCGGCAAAAGGGCAAGCAGAAATGCTCTTGGGTAGGTTCATGTCCCTGAGCTGTTGCAGTCACACCGCAGCGGCGTGAGCATGGCAGCAGCATCTCCCCCGTGCAGGTCACCCCTGCTCCCTCGTCTGCAAAATGCTCTCCTGGAGCAGGACAGGGCAGGAGCAGGCACCGTGCTGCCTGTGAGGAGAGAAGGCAGGTCTGGTGAGCACTCCCACCCCCACTATTTTCTGGTAAGAATTTCACAATAGAGTAAATCTCAAGTAGCGACGAGGCCTGCTGCGTAGGGAAAAGCCAGGTATGAATAAGAAACCCTTCCATCACGCTGTCACAGAAAGCAAGTTCCCTGGGGCTTGAGGGAAGGCTGTGCCTTAAACGATTTGCTCTTTAATGGACTTTTTCTTTGCAATCAGCATGTGAACTTTGAAAAACTACCGGTTTGGTTTCTAGAGTGCGTAGTCCCGGGCCCACCTAACCCACACAGCTCCCCGCTTGCTACTCGCCAGCCACCTGATTGGCAACTCCGCCATCAAGAGCATCCGCGCGATTCCTACATTATGTATTGTATTAAAAATAATACGCTTCTGATTTTAAAAAGAGTTTTTAAGAAAGAATCTATGGGCACATCACTTTCCTAAAAGCTAAAAAGATGCGTTTTTAGAAACAGAAATATAAGCAAAAAAAGGGCAGGACGGCACAGCTGCCATACGCAGCCTCGGAGGCAGGCGAGCCCCTCAAACCAGCAGGGCTCAGGGCAGGAGCAGGGGGTCTGTCGGGGCCAGTGGAAGTGGAGGATCAAGCTCAACCTCCTACCCACTTGCAGAGAGGGGACTGGAGGGACAGAGTTTCCAGAGGGAGACCCTGCTCTGCTGCTTGCAGGGGGGTGGCTGAGTGTCCTCCAGTGCAATGAACAGTAGAAACTGGGGGGCTCTGCAAGACCCAGCTTCATCTGGAGGAAAAGGAAGGAAATAGGTGCTCTCTGCATGGAAAAAGCTTCTCACTGCCTGTGTCATCCCCCAAGGACACCTCAAAGCCTGATCTCCGTGAACAGCCACAATTCAGCCTCCAGCACACACCTAGGATGGGACAGATACTCTCCCCTAGGTTGCATGTGAAGCCTCCGGTGGACCAGAGAACTGAACCAAGTCCCCAGCTGTCACCTTCACGGTGACTAGAGCAACCCTGTTCTAGCTCGTGTTCTGCAATCTCCCACACCAATTGCTTCCTAGTCTCTTCCTTCAAGAGCCTGATTACCACCAACATTTCTCATCCCCTAGGAAAGCTAGAGGACTAATGCTGAGCAGCAGCTTCTAACCCCATCTCATCCAGCTAGCTTAGTCTTTGTTGCACTGTATTTACTTCTGTTTTCCAATACTAAGGAAAAGCAAACAATGTAGAAAACCTTTAATTTCACATTTTTTCCCAGCTGGTAAAAATGATAGCTAGATATGCACACATCAGTATAATCATCTCCTAAACAAATGGCACAATGACAAACCGAGGGGGCGGGGAGAGGGGGAGCAGAGCACAAGCTGGTGTTTTCAATTTAGAAAGTATGCATTATTTACACTGCCATTATTCCACTCAATTTGAGTTCACGCTTTAGTCCTAATTTCAGTATAATCAAAGTCAATGAATATTTAATCAGCATTGCTTCCAGAAATTGAGTAATACCATTAACATAATGTTCCCAGGACTTCAATGCCGGTTTTCCTCAAAAGCATGGGACTTCCACTCATCTGCCCTTCCCCCTTTACTTTCACCAGCTGATGCTCTGATCTCCATCTTTGCTGGGACTAATAAGGTGGAACCTGTCCAAAATGCAGGGAATGGGAAAACTGCTTCCCAAACAGGGAGATGTCTCACCACCCCTATTGATCCAGACCCAGGATAGTTAATAGAAGTAGAGTATTTCACTTCAACATAGCTCAGTATGGAAAAGCATTGTAATAACAATAATCCATTTGCACTTCTGGAGCACCTTTCAACAGAGGGGCTCAAGTCATTCTGCAAACATTAATTAATCCCTTCCACTCCCCTGCAAGGAAGACAGTTATTTATGCAATAGCTAATCTACAGATAGGAAAATCGGAGCATGACGAGGTTAAGTGCCTAGTTTTCAGCCACCCGGGAATCCAGCAGCATTTGGGCAGGAGTTCAGAGCTCTGACTGGCTCCAAGTTTCCTTTTCTAACCAACAGACTGTGCTGCTTCACTAAAATAAGATCAAAAAAAAAAGCAGCAGTACCTATGAATATTTATGAACAATACAAAATTACAGCATAAAAAATTGTACAGACATTTCAGAGCTGCTAAGTGATGGCTCCAAAGCTGTATGTCTACATGCACAGAGCATTCCGTAGTCTGTGCACACATGCCCCCTCCAGTGGGGCTGCATCTAATCTATCATCTTTTCTAACATGACTATCACTGTAATCTCTCAGCACTGCTTTCAGCTGAAGACCTCTCACAGCCTTCCATCTATCTGGACTACCTTATAACGCTTTTCTTCGTGGTGCTGGAAAATCTGTGGGGCATGTGTTTTAAAATACTGGATAAATTTCTCACTTTCCCTTCCATAAATCAGTCTTAATGCAGCCTTTATCAATAATGAACATCTCTTGTTCTCCCATCAAATGAGAATTAATCCTTTTTTTATGTTAATAAGGAAGGAACAAAGTTCCATTTTGTCCACACAATACATGCAATTGGGAAGTCTGAGGTTATGTATAGAAAGTACTTTGAAAATTATTCTAACCTGATTTTGAGAGGTTTTTGGTAGTTACGGACCATCACACTTCCATAAATTCTTCCATGAACAATTTCTTATTTCATGTCAGTTTACTACAGCTTCCCTAAAGGTCACCTGTTCACACATCGAGCTGTTGCTCCAACCAGGCTCCAGTGTGGCACTGGCACATGGCAATGTAGTTGCCCTTTTCAGTGATGACATTAAGGATCATTTTAGAACTGCTGAAGATTTCTGGGCTGTATGTGTACAAGTGGTGTATGGAAATATTCAGTTCCCACCTCTAAGAGTGACCTTCAAAAAGATTTTCTCTAAAAGCTTCGCAGAGTTGTTCAAGCTCAAAGTACCTGATCATTTTGTTGAGTTACATCATGGTTGTGGCCAGCTCAAGTGTAATCCTGCTGGCAAGGCCGTGCATTGGGACCAAGGTTAGCGAGAATGAAATAGCATCTGGCAAATTTGCACCCTAGCTTTATGTAATTATCCAGATGTAGGTAAACATGAAAGTCTAGTTTGCAATCATTTACAAAACTTTTTTCTTGACTCATCTGAAGAGTTTGCTCTTGCAGATGGAATGGAGGAGACAAGCGATGCATCTGGAACAGGGACAGAGGAGGAAAACATGCACCTGCAGAGGAACTCTTTTCCTTGAGCAGGAGTGGAAAGGTATTTGTTATAGTCTGAAGAAGGGTAGAAACACTTGGTCAGCTCAGAAGCTCAAGTCATCAGCAAGGAATGGCTTCTGTGTGGTTCCCTGGCATTAACTATCACACAATGAAAGCCCTCCTGTAATCTTGGGGGAAGCACTTCTATGAGGCCAGGTAGCATTTTTCTAACCTCTATTGCTCTTAGTAACAAGTATTTTGAAGCCAGAGGTTTAATGGTTCTGTGTAAGTCACATTCTTGTCTCTCAAATGAGGTTCTCAGCCAGGCCCTACCAACACCCTCTGACACGTTGGTTCATAACGGCTTTAAACATGAGCCTTAGAAAACACCGTTTCCATCCTGGCTGAGAGCAAGTAAACGCAGCACCAGCTGTCTTGCAGCAGCAAGAGAAAAGAAAAATGGTGGTTCTGCCCTGGAAAATCCCACCTTCGCTGACTCCAAAGGAAATGCAGTTACTCTGACAACATCTTCCCTTAAGGAAGAACAAAGCAGCCGTCACACATGGCCAGCCTGCAGCTCACCGACACCCACTGGAAGGGGACTGGGGTTTTGCAGCAGTTCGGAAGGCATTTCACAGTGATTCCTGACAGGCAGAGTAAGAGTTAAGCTGGAGGGTGGGGGAGAAGCTAGAGGATTGCTATAACATATCATCAGTGGGACTATTAATAGGGTACAGGTTATAACTTATTCATGAACTTCTGCACTTTTCACTCCTACAGTACGGCAGGGTAACACAGGAACACTTACAAACGACACTACTAATGCACCGAAGAGAAAGGAAACACAGATCTGGTGCTGTTGCACATTAAACCTATATATTGCTCTTCGAGACTATAGCAGATCAGCCAAGCAGACATGGATACTACTGTTAAAAGATCAGCCCTCAGTGCATCACTACCCCCGCTGGGTCTTAGATGCTTCTGGCAGACACTGAGCACATTGAATCTTTCAGTCTCGGGTATACTTGCATAACTTGTTGTATGATTCCTGGTTCAGCAAATACTTACGAGCACTGTCAGACTCCACAGGCAGCACTCATCTCTCCAGGGCCCACAGCTGTGGTGGCCCAGTGCCAGCACAGAGGCATTCCCCTTGCTCTTTGAAAGCCCAAAGCAATTTGGAGCAATGGCCTTTAACCGTGCCAGAGTATAATTCTCATTAAACTAATGCTAATTAATTTGACCAAAGCAAACAATCTCAAAAACTTCACATCCTGGAAAATCAGTTCCATTATTATCAAAATTCATGTCAAAAAAGGGGATTTGAATGCCCTTGGGAGCTGGTGAGAATGACCATTTGTACCAGGAGGTTACGGCCGACCAGCCAGCACCTACAAAGTCAAAACAGAGCTCACAAGAGTTGTGAAGGCCCAAATTCACATTGCTACCTCAGTTGCTGAAAGAGACTAATACTACAGTACAAATAATTTAGGACTCAATAGATGTGGCAAAGGCAATGGGCTGAGTCAGTAGCAAGGCTGAGGAAAGAACCTAGATATCCCTAGGGACCAAGTTTATTCCTCTCACCTACTCTCCTGGCAAGAGATTTAGCACTTGTCACTGGTCACTGTTTTATCTCCACTGTCTTAATTGTTTTCCTGCTAGTTAGGGCTCATTGTATGTTGTATCGATTGTTTTTCCCCACTAATTGACTGTGTGGTTGTTGGCTTCTTTAATTGCCATCCTGAAAGGCACTGTAAATTGTCCTACATCAACACTAGCGATGGCAAAAAAAGCATAGCAGTGACAGGGCACCTCAGTGTTAGTGCAGAGGGGAAACATCCCAAAGCAGGCAGCTTTTGTACTCAGCCCAAGTGCTGAACCTCACCTGTTTTCCAGCAAGCTTTTGCTGCACATACAGATGGAGATACGAAGCATGTTCTATAATCCCAACAAGAAGATCCCTAGTGCCAAAGAGACCAACGCCTTGCAAAGGAAATGCTCCACCTTCTGAAACCATGTCTGCCACCTAACCTAGAAGGTTCTGGACAGCTCTCAACTTATTTAATCCCCAACTCATCCTAGTATTTTTACACTGAAAATGAAGATTTTCATATTCATATTCTGATTCCAAACTCTGGTTTTGAACCATAGTCTGGGTCAATATTCACTGATGCAGGTGATGGATGCACACAGCCTACAGCACGTCTTTTCCACACACATACGCACTCCCCAGCTCCTCCTCCAGTTACTCAAGGTCAGATCCAAGCCACAGAAGTAAATGGCTATTGGCTTTAGACTTCCACATACCTTTTGGTTTAGATTTTAAAACATTTAATGCTTCTCACAGACATAAGGATGCAGACAGGGACCAAGGGAGATTTTTCCAAGTCATCTAAGTCCTACTAATTGACTCAGAGTTGTTAGAGTCTGTTTGAAAGTTTGACAAAGCACTCTCAGACATTTTTAGGCTAAGTTGCTTTACCTGGATCAGTCCTTCAACCCTCATATCTACAAGCATCATCTGCATATGCAAATACAAACCCTTAAACCAGCTACACTGAACAGGAAGAGTCATTCACACAAAATATTTAAATATTGTGGGGATGACAGGAGACTACAAGAAGAAAGATTGATTAAAAACCCAGACCAGGGAAAAAAAAAAAAAGAGCATTTTTTAAAAACTTTTAGCTTGGAGCTTGAAATAAATTTGCCCTTATAGATCTCATTAAACATTAATCATATGCCCACTTATCTTCCACGATTTACCCCAAAAGTGGATAAGGCCTGTTTGTTTCTGCAAGAAAAGGGTAGCATGGCGAAGTTTATCAGCTGCTTTCCTTCCTTCAGTCACCTTGACGGGATGAATAATTTGATTCCCTTTCCTGATTGCAATGAAAATCCAGCTGCCTCATAACTTCCTAAAGTAATCCATACAAATGGAAGCACCACAACTGACTTTAAGAGGAAAAAAATAAAGCTACCAGTACATTCAGCTGGGCCACGGTTAAGCTAATGCCAACTCTTGTGGTAAGAAACTCCAGTAAAAACCAGCATCCAGCACGGAGCCTGCCAGAGCCCCTGCTCCACATTGAACATGCAAAAGCCTTGCACCTGAGCAAGCGGGAGCACAGCGGGCAGCAAAGGGTGCTGGGCAGCACTGGAGGGTTACTGAATGCTTGCTGACTCTTTTCTGGAATAGCATCAATACCACAACGGATCCCAGGCCTTTTCTTAGAAGAATCCCAGTTCTAATTTAATCCTACTGAGCAGCAGTCAGGAGCCACCAAAGGAGGAATTTCATTCATTTCAGCAAAACAGCCGAACAGCGGTGGGTTTGACAAACCCAAGAGACAGGATGCCTTTTGCCTGTGTTTGAAGGATGGCTGATGGCAGCAGTCCCTGTTGCTACCACTGCCTACCCCCAAGTATGCAGCACCCAGGACCTTGCTCATTTCCCTATTAAGGCAACAAAAAGCTTGGTTTGCTTTTGTGTAAAAAAAGAAAACAATTTAAGATACTGAACTATCCTATTGGTGTCTGGTGCTTTCCAGAACTTCCTTTTTTTCTTCATTCGTCCCCCCCCCCCCTTTTTCCTAACTAAGCAGAATTCCCTCTCTACTTATGCAAACGTGCACAAGGGGACAGTTAAAGGTCTTTTTTCACAGGGTCCTTTTTCATTTGCCTATAACCATCCTGCTAGCCTATCCAACATGTAGCTCCATTTCTCAGCCCCTTCACATAGCTTTTCAACCAGTCAGTACAGGAGTTTGTATTTCAGCCGATGAGAATGTGCTGTGAAAAGTTGTCTCTGCTATTCCTACATACACTGACCTCTCTGCAACTCCTTCTCACCCCTCCTGAGGGGAATAGGAATCTCCCTCAACACTTGAGACCTGTCCCCCAGCCTTCTCCAAATCACTTGAGCAGTACTTACTGTAAGTGAGGAGCCAAGGGAGAGCGTGTGCTACCCAGCCACTTTTGCAGACCTTTATCTATCTTCAGGACACTGTTCTTGAACTTTAATGCTTAACTTTTAATGTTTAGTAACGTGCAGCAGTAGCAGGAGGAGGAGGAATGCAACTGAAGCAAGTAAAACCTAGGGGTGCAATCCCATCTATCTTTAGATGTCACATCCTCAACAATATCTGCTGTGACCACCAATTCATTAGACTGATGTAATCTTTGAAGTGAAAGCCACCAGCCTGTCGTCCCCCCCACCTCTGCAAAGCAACCTGTTAAATACTTACAAGGGAGAAGTCAATACAGAACCATTTTTCTTAGGCTTCATTGTCTCCCAGCATTAACCTTATTAACCTTTAAGCATAGCAAAAGGGTTGTTTATTTGTTTAAACATCTGCTTTGGGTTGAAGTGACAAACAGTAGGAGCGTGTGGAAAACTGAGAAACATCTTTCAGCCGTGCT
Source organism: Microhierax caerulescens (assembly GCA_035590215.1). Taxonomy (NCBI): domain Eukaryota; kingdom Metazoa; phylum Chordata; class Aves; order Falconiformes; family Falconidae; genus Microhierax; species Microhierax caerulescens. The sequence continues at coordinate 27,014,086 of JAVJGJ010000030.1, forward strand.
GGCCCGGCTGCTCCCAGCTGTTGGCAGGGCATGCGCCCATCAGCCCTGAGAGCACATTCGAAGCAGCCTCTGCCTCCCAACATGAGGAACTGCCAGGATTAGCTTGGCTTTTCTCAGACAAGAGGGATGGAGGAGTTTCTACCTTCTTTGGGTCCTGCCACCCTCTGCAGATGTTCTGTTTGGCTTCACTCTTTTATTCTCTAAAACACCAACTCACTAAGCATCTCCTTCTTTCAGAGTTCTGCATTTGTGTGGGCCCAGGTTTAACACTGTGTCCAAACGCAGACTATAGCTTTAATTTCTCCTAAAACACAGAAAAACCTCACAATACCTTTGGTTATCTTTCTGCCACCTCTTTTGTGAGGCTGTCCCCGATGTTCTCACACTAACCTGGACCAACTGGTCTGTAAAATTAACACTCTGTAGCTTGGAAATTAATATGTGTGCACACACGCTGCTGTAACATGCATCTAATTCTAGGGCATTCACAAAATCATAGAACACCTCAAGTTAGAAGGTACCCATCAGGAACCTCGAGTCCAACTCCCTGCTCCTCGCAGGACTACCTAAAACTAATCATACTAAGAGTGCTGTCCAGACACTCCTTGGACTCTCCACTTTTGTGGGAGTCTGATCCAGTGAGCAACCACCCTCTCAGAGAAGAGCCTTTCCCTAATATCCAGTCTGAACTTCCCCTGGTAAAACTTGATTCCATTTGCTCTCGTCCCATTACTGGTCACCAGAGAAAGGAGATCAGCAGATCCCCTTCAGCTGCCCCCCTTGAGGAACTGATGGCTACCGGAGGAACAGTTCACTTTATAAATGGGAATATGTGAGCTACCCTTCTGAGCAGAGACAGGGCTACTCAATGCTCAGGTATTCTGAAATATTTCAGCCTTCTGCCAGGTTAAGCAAGATCGTTTTCTCTGTCTGAATGCCTTGAACTCTCACCTTCCTCCCAAAACTGAGTTCTGTTTTCCCCACATCTTCTAGCCTAGTCTCATCACCTATTGGAAATGCCATGAGGAACAAGTAGTAAGTTTTCTCCTTTAGCCATAAGTAGTTTTCATTTCATATTCCCTACATGACAGCTGCCAACATTGTTTAACTGCAAACTTCTTGCTGGAACCTGACGTGATGCTCCATGTAACTTCATAGCTATATGCCTTATTATATGAGCATGAATAGAGAGGGTGGGAGAAGTTCTTAACGGGAGAAAAGGAACAGAGACAATCTCTGAGAGTTTTACATCTGCATTTTGAGGTGCCTGGCAAAAGTTTGCAAGCCTATTTTGCCTGTGAACAGCACACTACCCACCAGTATTTGCTGTGTCTGAAGGTGCCAAAAAAGCAAGCCTGAAACGCACACAGGGGAAGGGCCGAGACGAAAATAAGCCAGCTTAGTATCTATCTGCTCACAACAACCATCAAGCACATAAATGAGTCTTACACTCTTCTTTCCCCATCTTCACTCTGTGGCCACTCTCCAAAAAGAAGGCACTGTGATGAGAGCCAGAGGAAAGCAAAGCAAAATGTCCCTGTTTCAAGATCTCATTAACTGGGAAGTTAATAAGTGCACTGAAGCTTTCATTCCTCAAGCTGAAACAGGAAAAGTTAGAAGAAAAAAATACTTCTACAGTATCAGAATTTTTACTTCTCATCTTTAATGGTGCCTCTGTACATTTTTAATAGCTGCTCCTCCACATGAAACCCGTAGGAGCAAGGTTTAGGGAGCCAGAACTTACTGGAGTGCTTACATCCACATTTCAAAAACCAAAGCCTTCCCACAGAAAATAAGATACTTATTGAAAAACTGCAAGAATCCTCTCTTCCATACACTCCTGAAGCTTATTAGCTACTTTTTGACTCTTGAGCCATTAAGGTTCACTGGTTTCATGCCTTCAATCTGGTCTCCTAACATCTTCCTTGGGGCCAAAAATCTTCTTTATCCATTCTGCAGCCATCTACTGTTTAACTAGCAGCTTGAAGCTTCAGAAATTAACAGCAAAACTAGTAACAAGAACTAATAGATTAAGATCAGCAAAGATTAATACACCTAAGCAAATGCACCGATAGTTTCTTGTTGAGCTTTTTCTAGGGCACACTGAAGCACCAGGACTCCTGTATTGCCACCAGGACCACGATATATAGATGCAGAGGGCAGAACTGGAGGTGTTCAGTGGCTGGGGTGGGGACAGAGCCAGTCCAGTGGGACAGGAGAGAGCTTAGAGATGCAGATCCCACCTGGCCCCTGACCTTCTCAGAACTTCACCCATCATCTCTGCAGCAGAGAGGAGGAAAGAAAGAAAACAAGGAGCTCTTCTATCCAGCAGCTAGGGGGGGTCAGAGATTTAGATTTACCCAGATGACACACAAAAAAATTCCCAGAAACGAGCAAGGTTCAAGGCAACCCCAGTTGCTTTTGTTTCAAGAAAAAAAAAAAGGGCTAAGTCAAATGCCTCTGATCATGACAATAAGATCCTTCCATCTTCATAAAAAAAAAAGTACCTGAACCCAATGGTAAGGTTTTACATAGGTTATAGTTTGCAAAAGGATCAAGCTTCTGTTTATATACAAGGGAAAGTAACCCCAAGGAAACAAAGTCCACTTAATTTTTTAAGTCATCCAACTACTGAAAACAGAGGCCAGAATCAATAGCTTTTGCTAAAATTCAGAAAAACTTCCTCAGCATTTTGTAGCATCTCTTAATTACCATTGGGGGTTGTTTTTTCTCTTTCAGACTGTTTTTTTTCCTCTGGAAGAATCAATAATCAAAGACCCTAAGTCCTCACTTACTACATGTTTGTTTGCTCCCAGCTTGTTAAGATCAATGCACTTCTGCCTAAAAATAATCACAAGTGCTACTAAAATTACAAATAAATTCTAAGCAGACTAGCAAAGCAATGCTTATAAACAATATTCAGTGTTCATAAGCAATTCTACGACAACAGATGTGATGAAGAATTAAATATTGCTTGTACTGTCTTAAGACTTCAGGTCACTACACGGAGTTGACCCAAATCATCCCCACAATACCCTTATAAGATATGTATAATATTTTTTCCATTTTGTTGGGGATATGCATGACCCCAGCCTCATAAAGTCTCTCCACTCCAGCTAGTGTGTTAGCACTTAGCCAAAGTTAGGAAAAACTTTTCATTTGCTTGGAGCAACCTGGTCTAGTGGAAGGTGTCCCTGCACATGGCAGGGGGGTTGGCACTAGACCATCTTAAGGTGCCTTCCAACCCAGAACATTCTATGAGTCTATGAAACTGGAACCTAAGAGTTTTTGTTAATTTTCCCTCCTAAAAGTACATTTGTTACCTAGAAATTGGTCATTTAACTTGGACCTTGGACTAACACCCATTAGATTCAGTGGGAGAGAAGGGCTGGGGTACCCTTCAAACCACACTTCAGCTATACCAGGCTAGATTTTTTTTTATATACAATTAGCATTTAAATATTTTTAAAGAGACATGGAAAGGAGAATTTTTAAGGTGCTTGAATTTCTTTCCTTTTCTTGAGAGAAACTAGACACCTAAACAGACCCATGAATTTGGGGCCTAGTTACTTGCCTTTATTCAGCTGTAGAAACCTGTTTGCCATAAACATGCTGATCACACAAGGCAGTATCAAAAGATGAACCAAAACTCAGGGATGCCCAGCTCGCAGTCTCTTAAAAATGGTTGCAAAACAGCAAGAAAAAAAGGATAATTCCAGGTCCTTGCCCAGCATGCCAGCAGCGTGCTTGAAATAGCTGGTTTTGCTGCCCATGGAGTTGCCCAAGCAAAATCAGGGCATCACCACTGCTGTGGAAACCCAGTGTTTTTGTCACAGGCTACTGAGACCCGGTGCCTGGGAAGAAACAGCGAGAAGCTGAGTTCCCATTCCAAGTGTGACACGTGTGCATCTGGCTTTGCTCCCTGCCCTCCAGAGCCTCCACTGCTCAGCCCAATGGCCACAAAGGTCACTGCTGGAGGGGGAGTTCAGTATGTTGCCATTAAGCCAGACATGTTTCCAAAGCTTTACAAAAGTTTTACTTTCTCTTGTGCCCTTTATAATTTTCACTTCGGGTCACCTCCCTTTCAACAGCAGAAGAGGTGAGAGGATTCACCCTGGCTGTTGGAGTCAGTTGCTGACAATACATTACACTTAAAATTCCTTTTAATATTCTGCTTAGACACACTGTAAAGTTAGAATGGATATCCAGAATAATTAAAATATGTTTAATTTGCATGGAGCTCAGGGCATTGTTCTGACATCAAACATCACTGTCAACCATATGTGGAATTTCAACTGCCAAGTAGCTTCATTTATGTGAAAATTAGCTTAAGTGTACAAAGAATGAAAAATTTATGATTATTTCACATTTTAATAAATGCAGTGAGATGCATTAATTTAGACTTCTAAAACAATTTTGACAGTGACAAGGGAATCCTTCGCAGACTAAGTGCTGTAGCATGCTGTGTTTCACAAGTCCTGTGGAATTATGTGGTAGAGTGTTAAGGCAGTTAGATTTTTATGTTTTTAAACAAAGACATTATATGACTGTATCACTTAAAATACTGCTTCAGTTCACTCTTTCTCCTGTTCTCCCATGAGGAAGCATAGAACCTATCAATAGCTTTCAGACAGATCGGCATCTTGCATTACACAAAAATGTTTGCAGTGAGAAAAGAAGAGTGCATATATTACATTGTTCAATATAACAGACATTGGCAACTTTCCCCAGACTTTTGTTCTACCGGAAAATCACTTGGATGGTGACAGGATCTTCCCCAAGGTGCTAAGATCTGACATCAGTGCATTATTTTTCATGAGTATCTGCTGTTCTGCATAATAAAACACGGTGCTTCACCATCTCTCACTCCTCATGGGCCATCTGGGCTTTCTCCAGACCTAGATGGCAATCCCACCATGACTTTGTCAGGAGAACCCCAGGCTAAGAACGGAAACACTGGCAACACCTTAAGAACTGCTGCTTCTCTTGGTCTGGCCAGGTCCCCTTCAAATGTCACCTTGCATATAAGGATCAACTTTGCATTTTGCACGACAGAATTATTAAAGCACTTCTGCAACGCTGTACAAAACCCCTGACTCAAGTATAAGTGACACAAAGAAAAAGGATATCAGCTGTTCTCAGCCCACACAAGTCTGACTTCTGTACCGTAGAAGATCTGTGTTTTACAGACGTGTAAAGCACGGTGCACTCCCCTCTCCGCATGCATTGCACACTCAAATTCTACATTAAAAGAAGGTTATTAACACCATCCTGCAAGAGTTCAGAAAAGAGACCAAACCAGCTTCTATCTGCCATTTCCTAAGGTGGGGCTCTTTGAACAAAGCTCTTTGGTGTATTTCTATTTCTTCTTTTTTATTTTTAAGCAAACTTATAAAAATGGAAACTCTATCGCATAGCCTCACCTTGAGCACAGATGAATTATAAACAGGGTTTGATCCTTCAGATCCACCTAGAGCTCTCAGCATGTGAGCTTATCTAGTAACCAAAAGCAGTAAAAAGCCTTCATCCTATCTGAGAATCAGCTCTGAAAGGAGATGAGATCAGACGTATACTTTGCTATTGGCTTTCATGGCTGTTTCCTGACAGCACAATATTACTAAGAATAAAGAACCTTAAGACCCATTCCAGCCGCTTTAAAAGGGTATGGATCTGGAGGGCGCAGCTCCTCGTGTAAACTCTGAATCATGAGTCAAAATCCCCAGTTCACGGGTAGGTTCGTTACAGCATTCTTTGTCAGAACGCAGATCTCGCTCCTCATTGCGACTAACAGCAAGAGCAAAACTAACCTTTACTGGGACAGGAGCAAACTTTTGCTACAGGTCTCCTCAGCACAAGAAAGCCTGATCTAGTAGGGGAATCAAAGTATCTACTTTGAGAATTGACTGACCGAGTATTGAAGAAGCAAGCATTGTATGTGTCTATGCTGTATTTTGCTGGTCCACCCCAGCACGTGGCCTTTTGGGTTAACGTGTGAATAGCCGCTCTCTGTAGAAGGAAGCGGAGCCCAGGACACTGCTGGAGTCCCACCTGCATCATAGCTAGGTGGTTGGGATGTCACCAGCCAAGTGGACCGTCTTCAGGTGTTTCTGGACTAGGTGGGCAAGGACAGGCTGATGTGGCAACCTGCCATGCTCCCAGCCCCGCTCCCAGAGGCGCCTAGCTAGGGGCACTCACTGCATCAGCAGAAATAAATCAAGGGAGGAAGGAGGTTGCTGCTGTCCTTGGCTTTGCAGAGGGAGCAGGAGAGCACTGTGAGAAAACATGTTTCCAGGAAAAAAAAAAATTATGGTGCTTGAGTCAGAGTGACAAAAGGACCAGCAGCTCTGATGGCTCTACATCAGTAAGAAGGACGAGTCCCTCACTCCCACTCCGCAGCTTGCTCTGGGCACACTGCGAGGAGCCCATGGAGGCAGAGCTGCCCGCTCACACTGCTCTCCTCCAGTGCTCCCGCCAGGCTGTCACTGCACAGGGACAGTGTCACCAGCCTTGCCTTGTCCCTTCTTGCGACTGCGCTAGTGCCCCTGCAACCTGAAAGCTAAGGCTAACTGGTCCACTTCAGCGCCTATGAAGCAAAAATGCAATCGTGAACAAGGAAATCTATGTTTGGTGTTTTTAGCGGGCTGTTTTGGTGGCATTTATGCTGGAAATGCAATCTGGTGTTAGATACCTCTGCTCTACCTGGGCAGGGGAAATACTGGTTCAAAAAGACCCCCTCCCCAGTATTAAAATGTCTTCACTGGCTTTGTGCTGGGTGGTAGATATAACTTTTGTAATCGCTCCAAGTGAGATTTCAGAAGTGTTCTGCTCTGGTCTTGCTGCATTCCCACCCCAAATGAAAGCGACTATTATGCCCTGATTTGAATAGACATTTGTGAGCATTAATATATCTCCAATACTTTTTCACTAAGCTTTTGTGCAATCAGTAAGTTAGATGAGAATGGTATTAACATATTTGTAAAAATTAAATTTGTAAAATAGCACGTGGATCATTTTGATTTGAAGAACACAACTGAAAACTGACATTGGAAAATTAAAGGGAAATCTAGAAGATGTGTGCATCTACAAGCCCATGAGAGCCTGGCATCTGGTCTTTTATTCAGCTATCGATTTGTGCAGCATACAACTTTCTGAATTTATTGAGGGAAAAGCTCTGCGCGGTTTGAGGGTTACAGTGGGATGTTTTCAGCCAGATGAAAATGAGATCATTCCCGTGTTAAATATTTTCTGGAGGAGGTTAGGGCTTCAACCTAACACCAGCAGCCTGCCCCAAGGCGTTCTTCCTAACTGCAAAGTATTTTGTCAAAAGCACTATCACCACACGGACTTTTCAAACCGGTAACACCAAAGCAGAGGACTGCAGACGTGGGAGAAGGAAAAGGCAGCACAGGGAGCTTGCAGTAGCCAGTAGAGCCAGGCAGCAGCAAAGAAGGTGGGTTACCTGTCGTTACATCGGTGGTAAGCAAACCCAAACTTTCTCTACACCTTTTTGCAGCACCAAGGCAGCCACTAATCATCTTGCTTTCATGGTTTGACAGGCTTGAAGCACGCTGCACCGAGTTATCAGTTATAACCCATCCTCTGAGGAGTTGTGCTGATGCTTCAAGCAACAGCAGGCTATTTTCAGAGAAGAGACAAGTGTAGTCAAGGACATTTGGCAACTGTAACTCAAGCATCAGCTTGGAGGTGAACAGGAGGCTGGGCCGGGTTCAGGGATGAGCTCTCGTACCACTTGCCCAGGGCTCTGTAACACGCCGATTGAAGTTGCCCACCACGCAGATGGAGGAAGAGCCCTACGCACCGGCTTCCACCCACCGCTTCCAGAATTCACCTTCGCTCCGCAGAGAAGAGCCTCCACCTTTGCTCACTTTTCAAACACTAGATTCATATTCCCCATTTTAATCCGAGCGCTGCATTTGGAAAAGTGCCAGGAAAGGCAGAGATCATCATCAAGCTGATATTTCAGCCGTTGGCTTCTTGAATGAGGAAAAAGAAAGAGGCAGAAAATGAAGATGAATTGAGAGAGCTGCAGCTACAGGGGGAGGCAGTGGAGCGGAGGGCAGCAATGGGCTTTGGAATCGGAAGGGGCAAACCAGGATCAGGACAGATTGAAACTTCACAAGTGAGACTTACTGCAAGTGAAAATGAACCAAGACCTTGTCAGTCACCTGTCAGATAGCGGAACAGGCACTGTCTTTTCACCCTTTGACTTAGGTGACCCCGCGCACTGTAAAAATCTTAGAAATCCTGTGCAAAGGAGGCTGCTGGGTGAAGTTGCTCATATTGTGGGTCAGAGTTTCTGCACCAGCCCAAGGCCAAAGTCCAAGCAGAATTGAGAACACAAAAATCATTAGGTGTGAATTCCTCTGAAGCAAGTCAGAAAGCAGCTCCCACTCGGGTTAACGTCTTTGGTCACCTCCTTTTAAATTAGCCCAGACTCTCTTGTGTAACGATAGATCTACAGCTACAAATATACCACAGGCATAATGCACGGAGGCACCCAGGGTGCCTTTAGAACTGGGTGGAGAAGAGAAATTCAGCAAAGCCCTACATGACCTGAGGGTCTGCCCCAGTGAGATGGCACGGACAACTGCCTACGAGCCAACCTCCGTAAAACAGACCAGCAGAGATACACACAGCACAGCTAATACGTATTGACTACCTGGCATACTAATCAGCTAATACATATTTAAGTTTCCACCCAGGTTACATCCCACCCACAGCATGTACCCTTCCTACATGTGCCAATAAGTGACACATCTACATCGGGGGAATTCCTTGTGGAACAATGCCCCTGAGGTCCCACATTCCTGATGTGGCTCCTCAGTGGCAGCAAAACTCAGCTTGTGCCCTTAATCCTCCAAATGGGAGGCAGAGGATAAACTCAGTCACTGGAAAACGGATGCTGAACACATCCTTCCCACACCTCCTGCCAGCTGCTTGCAGCAGGGTTGGCATGAGATTTACAGCCAGCTGCTAACCTTAGCGGGTGGTACAATGCCACAAGAGCAGGTAGATGAAACAGGGAAAATCTGTCAAGAATTTAAGAGAAACAAAGAATGAAAAAAAAAAATAGGAAAAGGGGTTGGGGGATAATTACAGAACAGGTATTTTTAATGGCTGCTGGCAGAAACCCCAACTCTTGTATTTAAATGGCTTTTTTAATTAAAAAACAGCAGGCTATGAATGCTAATCTTTCTGAGCAGAAAGCTCCTGATGGTTTGCCTGTTTCCAAAAGACTAAATCAATCAGCAAGAAGGCTAACCCCATCTTGGGAACATACTTTTCAGAAGGGCCTAAACATTCAAAGTCTATGTGGGCTGCACTCCTGTACATACAGGGTAAAAGGTATACTAGCACCAGAAGTACAACATTCACAAAAACATCCAAGACTGGTTTAACTTCATTTCTTTTCCTAGATCTGATCTGTCTTTCCTTGTTACTTCAAAATGTTTTTTGGTTTTGTTTGGGGTTTTTTTTTGTTTTTTTTCCTAGCTAAAAATATCAGTGGAGGCCTGCCAGGCTAAAATGTGCAGTTTGAGTCCCTAAGTGTTTGGGTAGGGAATATTCCAATTGCTCCACATTTTTGCCTATGTAAACTATTTAACTTGCAAATCAGAAAGCAATGTTGTATGACACACTTGGGTTTTTCTTGGAATCTCAGCAGACATGCAGTGAAAAAAACAGCTTATAACCAGCAGAGAGAGTGAGAGGAGAGAGAGTGATGTCAACCGTGTAGTACAAAAATAAATTGTTAGCAATTTTTTATGAACTGAGGTTTCCCAAATGTAAAGCAATTTAACAATTTTGTGCCATCGCAATTCACAGTATCTTTGGGTAGAGGGATTTTAAATGAAAATCCAGCCTTATTCTATTCTGTGTCAAGAATTATGTGTCATTTTGTTTCTTCCACGCATTTTATATTTGTATAAAGTGTTGGAGAAAGAAAGCCTCATCGGGGAAGGCCACCACCAGGAAACTGCATGAGACAATTCTGGTGCTGCAGGGCAGTGGAAGGCTTTATAACCCGGCACCAACGTCACTCAAATTAACTAGGTTTGGGGCCTCTTTTCTCAAGCCAGCAAGTTTCTGTGCCTGTTTCCAAGCGGTGACTGTCCACCCTGCTGTGGCTGGCGACATGGTGATGGTCCCCCATGGGCTTGGCTCGAGGTGGTGCCTGGGGCTGCGGAGACAGGGACAAAGCATGTGCCCTGAGGCTGTGGCTCAGCCCAGCTCAGACACGGGGTCCACGGGTGCCTCACGCTGCCTCTCCATCACAGCATCAGCAACTGGACATCCACATGCAGTCACCAGAGGCGGAATTCAGAAAGACCAGAGTCCAGGAGCAGCGGCACGGCCCTGCTGTGCTTCCACAGATACTCGGCACACACTCAAACCGCATCCCACTAAGACACAACTCCAAGTCCTGCCTGTGGGGGTTCTCCTCCTCCGTTTTGCCATACTTCTTCCCTTGCCTGGTCCACGCTCCCAGCAGTTGCCTTTTCACCCAGGGATGGATCTGGTGTTGGTCCCCGTGCAAAGCTGCTTCCCCAGTGCCTGGCTCCCAGGAGAAAAGCTGGGAGACTCCCTGCCCCACCGTGGAGTGCTCAGGCTGTGTCCTGCCCACCCTCCCTCCACCGTCCCAGTCTCAGGGCACCTTTGGAGCCACCAGTGCGGGGCTGTGAGCCAGACAGCAAGGAGCAATTTGCAGCCTTCTCTGAAAGCACAAGATCTGCCTCTGAAACGTGCACAAGTGCTTTCCTCTCATCTCCAGACACCCGGTCTTTTTCAGCAGCATCAGCAGAGCAGGCGCTGTGAAAGTCTCCTGGCCTCCCCTTTCCCTCTCCACACTGATATGTCATTTCTTCCTCCTCTATCATTGTGGCAGCTCCTGCTGATGGAGCTGACCTCCCTACTCCTCCAGGCACTGCATCCCATCCCTCCAGCACACACATCCATCTCCAAGCACACCGCGCCGTTAAGGAAAGCGCATTCAAAATTTACAAGATGAGTACACAGTTTGTACTGGAGCTGGGGAGTCTATAAACCCAGTAGGCTACTTGCACCGCCTGTCCCTCATGTAACTATGCATGCCTTGTCCAGGCAGACCACACGTGGGGAAAAAACCCCATCAGGCAGAGATTCACAAGAGAAATACCACAGTACGTAAAAAATAAGTAAAATTCAAGTATCACATATCTGCACGCAAGTAAATCCAGTCTACTGGTGTCATGAAGCAGAGACACTCAAAAAACATGTGCTGAGCTGTTACAGAGAAACAGGAGACAAGACCATCGCTAACGTGCACATCTTTCCTGGCACCTGGATGCTTCAGAATCCATGGTTTCTTTATGGTTCCTTCAAAGGCTAGGAGAGTTTACCACCCACTCAGCCTGTTGCTGAGACAAGATCATTGAAGAAGAAGCCTCAGAGATATCACCACCCAGCCTGCATGACCACACTTGATGTGCCTGGATGCTTCGTGCGGCTCATGTCATTACTTTGAGGCACCCTGTAAGATTCAACGATGAAAGCAGATTTGCAGAGGTGCTTTTCAAATTACTGCCTGGGTGCCCTTTTCTTAAATCAAGCTAAGCTTTCACTAGGATCAAGGTAGGGAACAGCTCCGAGGAATCTCTCAGCAAATTCATTTTGCAGGATGCTGATTTCTCATTATGAGAGAACACAAATCCATTTGACAAGAAATGTGCTCTTTCCATTCTCATTTTGTTTCACAACCTATGGCCTAAACCCCAGGTGAATTTTCAAATCAGCCAGTGCTTGTAGTTGCAAAGGAATCTTTATAGGAAACAAAAGTATAGAGCACATTGGCATCTTACAGGCTTTTGCACAGTGCAGCAAGAAAGCATAGGAACACGTCAAAAAAAGTTATGCATCCCTCATACTGCAGCAAGAAGTTAAAAAGCTTTTACAGAGAGCTACAATTTGAGTTAAGACGGACAACAAACATTGCAATACAGCCACATGAATTAGTTGTTAACGGCTCACCTCTCACAGTGTCTCTTATGGGTCGCAGGTTCTCCCGCTTGTCTCAGCCACGACGGGCACCAGTTGCAGTCAGATGCCAACTCAGTCTGCCTCACACGGGGCACCAGTTGTTGCAGCACAAACTAGTAGGCTACAACAAAGCTTTTACTATCAGTCAGATTCTACTGTCCATGCTGTTTCTCCTGCCTCCAGAGGTCAGACCACACTGCTCCTCCCCCATCCAAGCCCCTCTCCCACCCTCCTCAGTTCTATTTAACTACTTAGCGGGAACGAGCTACACCTGCACATCATCCATGCCAACCAACCCACTGCCTCCATGACAAGGCCACATCTGCGTGTTATCAGTGCTAATCAACCCACTGCCCTCATTCCTCTGCAGCAGTTCCATGGACTGTGCCCCATGACCTTGCCAAGCTACTCTTTTACTCATTACCCCTTTTTCAGGTGGGAGATCCTCAGCAAGAGATGGGATAGGAGGCCTCTGTAAACTCCCAGAGTGATCTGGGAGGTAGATCAAGTGAAATCTCAAGAACTGGACCACTCTGTAGTCCAAAACCAATAAACTGATGCTTCAAGCAGTGATGGCATCAGTTTATACATTTCTCATTCAAGTGTCACACTGACACATGCCGTTCTTGGCACCGAGGAGCTAAATTTATCATTGTCTTCTTCAATATGCCGTAAGAAAGACAAAATTAGAGATCTCCTCCTGCCTGAATTGCAGGCAGTGTCCCGTTGTTAATGTCGCCATGGAACAGGCAGTGCTGCAGCCACACCAGAAAGCCTTTCCAGTTTGATTTGCTCTATCCATTGAACAACAGCATGTGGATGAAACGAGGCTGAGCAGCTTGCCGTCCAGCTGCTTCTCAAGTGCAACGAAGCAGAAGAAAACTACTCTGACAATCTGAAAGGGGACTACAACCAATTTAGAAGGAAATGATTGCGCACAGTCCAACCCAATGCCTTGAACAGCATCACGGAGCAATCCTCCATCACTTAGTGTTCTGGGCCTGTCACTCTTCTGATTTAAAATGAGTTTAGGTAAACTAGTTGCACAACCATGATTCACTCTAAAACATTTCCACTCAAGAGCATTATCTGCCTCGCTGGCACCTTTATACTTTCAAAGATTATTTCTACTATGCTTTTTATTTCTTGAAACGGGCTTGTATATACAATATGGCAAATACATCCCCTTTGCTGACCAAAAAACTTTGTTTCCTCTTGAGAAAGAGGACGAGCTCTGGGTGCAGATTTAAACAGGAATTTGGTTATCACACCTACACCTATTCTCCACCTGTAACAGATCTGTAAGGTTGTGATCAGAGTGCTAGCTAGGAAGTGAATAAGCATCATTGTGATTTATATTTAGCTAAGACAGATCCTTCAACTCCGGGTTTTCATAAGACAGAGTGTCACATTTTTGTCTGGTTGGACATGGTCGACCTTAACATCATTTGCCATCATGGAACTGCATTAACTATTCATTGACTTTCAGGCCCAAACTACAGTTCAACATTTTCTTAGGTACTTCAGAAAGAAGCCTGGTTGTGGCATTTCATCCTGCAGTCCCTAATGCCTTTTACAATTAATTTCTTTGCCAAGAATCAATGCAGCCCATGCCCCTCTGTGCTGCAGGAGACTGCAGGGACTGTCAGAGCAAACCTCACGTGCCATCACTAGAGACAACCCCGGGAAGTCAGCACAAAGCGAAGCTGAGCTCTGTTACTTTGGGGACAGCACAAACACTACAGTGGATGAAGCAGCTCCAACAAAAGAAAACAAAAAAAAAACAACAAAAAAAGAGAAACCAAGTAAAATAAAGAATAACAAAAGAACCCACAGAAGGAAACAAAAAACCATGAGGATATACTTCCAGGGAAGCATCAGGGGAGCGAAAAAGCCTGCTGTCTTTAGGTTGAATGGTCAAATAATGTGACCCAGAAGAGACTGACAGGAAGGGTAGAGACTTTTGTGAGCACCCGGCAGTCTTACAAGCCCAGACAGCACCCCTGTGTTAGCTGAGCTGAGCACACGATGTATCTGCAGCCGGAGCCCCTGCTGCCGTTGGTCCCACTGTGCAGCAGCTCAGGGCAAAGCACTGTGCACCCCTGGCCACCTCCCCCACACACCCACACCTGCGGGCTGCTCACGTCCACCACCAGCACAGCAAGTCCTAAAGGACCAGACAAAAAGTGGGTGCAGCCCCGCTCTGCCTCCCCCTGCACACTGAGAATCACCACGGGGAATATTAGCCTCAAGGAACTGAGGTGCTTTTCCCACCTTTCCCCTTCGCGCCCAGCAGCACATCATTTTCTTGACTGCAGCATCACGACCTCTTGCAGAGCAAAGAGGTTTGTGGTTTCCATAGGAAACGTAAACAAGCTTTGACCCAATTGCACAACTGTTCCTTGCTTTAACAGCTGTGGATACAAGCTATATAGCTACCAGTTACACGGGCAGAAACTTCAAATACTTCTTCAAGAAAACATCACAGATAAAGCACATTCACCAACTATCCTCCATTTTCCATATACCCTAAAGTGAGTTTTCTTTGACGCTAAACTGACAAACTGCCTTTTTTTCCAGATGTTTGCCCCTGCTTCTTGAGAAAAAAGTGCCAGGATGCTGCAAAAATGATGACTAATAGAGGTGGGTTTTTTTCCACACAATTAAAAGCCAGAAGGAACCATTAGACTACCTCATCCAGCTTGTAATAAAGACCCTCCATCACACTGAGTTGCTGCACACATTTTAGCTTCTCAGTTCTTTTCATGGTATCAAGCTAATTATCGATATGTTATGACCTTGATTCTTACTTGTTGGGTGGAGAATTGAGTCTAACTCCACTGTGGTGCAGCCCCACTTCCTTATAAAGTCCAGCAAGGTAGGGAATGGGAGTATTTAAAATGTTTTCATGTGAAAATTGTTTCCAAAGGGCTTCAAGATATCTGTATCTATATCTATATCTATATCTATACCTATATCTATATCATCTATATCTATATCTATACCTATATCTATATTTTATATACTATTTATTTTATATACTATTTATATTTATATACTATTCCTGTTTATTGCATTTACCTAACTACTGTCTGCAAATCTGGCAGCTGTAATACGGCAATACTGTGTGCTTTGCCCCTGGCTCTGGCGTTATCCAGGCTGGGGTAAGAGGAGGGAAGAGCTGGCCTGCAGGGAGGAAGCGAAGGGCTGCCAGCTGGATGTGACAAGGGGGAGGCACCACCACCCCAGTACTCCCAGGAGCTCCCCCAGCCAAGGGCCAACCAGGTCCCGTCCTGCCCAGTCTTCCAGATCAGACGTGATGTCTGTTTTGGCCCAGTGTTCCAGGCACTGTGGTGTGTGGTTTGGCACATGCCTTGCCTGGCTGAAAAGCACCCGTTCAGGATGTCTCTCTACGAGTCCCGATCCACCAGGCGTGGGAAATCGGGCAACTCCAAACCTGCAGGGCAGCCATGGCACAGGGCCACCGCGCTGGAGCTGTTGTGAAAATGCTCCACTCCGGGGAGGTGTGGAGGGAAGCATGAGCAAAGCAACGTCACCATCCTTTGGACACATCTGGCTGTCACGGTACAACATGCTCCTGGCAATGAGGCGCCTGTTCCGTGAACGCCTGTGGAAGAACGAGGAACGTTCGTCCTCCTCCCCATGGCAGTCCCACATGGGAAGGAAGCCATCCCTCCCCTTCCCGGCCTCCGCTGCGCTCCGTTTCGCCTCACGGAAACCGCACGTGCCCAGTGGATGCCCAAACGTTTCCTTTTCAGGGGGGACACGGACGGGCAGTTCCCCGTAGGTGCCTTTCGAAGGCTCCGGCTGCAGCTGGAGAGCCCACTCGACACTTTGCCGTGCTTCAAACTGGGCTTTCAACAACATAATTACAGGCCTATATTAAAATCTTATATTTAAATGATCTTTTTCTTTATCAGCAAAGGATATTCCTAAGCAAAACAAATTCTTCTATATCATTTATTGTATTTAAGATAATTTAATGGTTTTCTATTCACGCTGGAAGGCAGCAAATGAATAAATTCCAGAGCACTTCATTTAAATATTTTAGAACAAATCTTGAAGGATGTTTTCATTTAGCTGAAAGCAGCTTAATAGCAGGTTTTTTTCTCTACCACAATAAAAAAGTATGGGTTTCTTTTTATTGCGCTTGTTAAAATAAATGGCATTTTTAATAAAGACTGTCCCCATAACAACATATATGATTTGATCACATTATGAAATAAATGTCATGTGAGATTATACATTTCAAAGCAGACAGTTTATGTTCTTTTAGTTATTAAATTCAATCAGTTTTACTACTTTTTTTTTTTTTTTTTCCGGAAGGCAGGTATGGTTTTGATTAAAATGTGACCCCAAAAGCAGAATAATTTGAGAGTGTGTTTTCATTTTTTGAAGGTTTATCTACCTTCTCATAGGATCTTAAAAGAAAAAAAAAAAAAAAAAAAAAGTGTGCCTTTCAGTGGCTGAATTCAAATTTGTTTTCCTTTGACTGACATTTTTATTCCCAAGAAGAACATGTTACAACACAGCACCATGTGGAAAACATAAAGCTAACTAAGTAGATATTACGTTTTTAGTCCGTAAAATGGGTTTGATGGTACAAACAGTCTGTAGGGCCTCCGAGTAGCCAGCCCCTGGCACAGAAACCCAGCGCCAGCCCAGGGCAGCAGCCTGCCGTCAGACCAGGCTGGAGAACCGCCTTTGACAGCGAAGCACACCGGTGGCTGCCCACAGGGGACAGGACCTGCAGGGCAGTGTGGCTTCCTCCAGGAGCCAGCTGGAGAGCTATGGGGTGTGGAGACAGGAACAAAGCGACCCGAGCAGTGGTAGAAGTGACTCAGGACCACATCCGTGGCTCGTTACAGGCTGCCATTTACTCCACCGGTATTGGGTTGGGCTGTGACGGGTGGCATCCTCTCTTACTGCTTCTGATTCCTCGCCTCCTGCCCATCAGCCCCCAACCAGGCATCCCCGTTTGCTGAGAGACGTGGCTTAAGCACATCAAAGCTGCCAAGATTTGGTCACAGTCCCTGCTCAGGAAGCCCAAAAGTCAGAAGCTGGTCCAAACTTTAGACCAGAGTTAGATACTTCAGTGGTCTGGTCCTGAGTCAGTGCAATAAGCTGCCTATAGGACCTATTTCATAGGATGCATCTGTGGTAGGTATAGCGAAATACCTGGGTGAAAAACAGTATAGAAAAATGGGCTATTTTTAGTCTGTCCAGAATTTCCATCAGGAATTGCTGGATCCTTATCCCTGTTTAGGAATGCAAGAATCAGAGACCTTTGGAAAGGAAGGCTTCATTGTGTCCCTGGGGTCTCACTCACAACACTGAAGACCAGGAAGCTGGATCCCCCAGCCCCAGGCTGTGGCTATCGCTCACCTCCTCCTCACTTCACTGAATTTCTGTATCTTGCTAAAGTCCTCCATTCATCCCAGACGCTTCAACTATACAACTGTCTTGTTTCAACAAATGAAGCTCCCATTAAAAATCACTGACAACATGGGCGTTGGCTTAATAAAGAAATTACTTTTAATCTAAACATCACCATCTGTCAGGCCCTGAAACGGGAAAACATGAAAAAATGTGCGGTGATGCACAGCCACGGAGTAACGTTTGAAAGCACGTCCCAGCTCTCACCGAGCACGAACACTGAATATTAAACAAACACCTGAAGCTACATGTGCCACCACCTAAAACTATCACTTCATTTTCTGTTACATGCTGTGACTTAAGGAAAACATCGCAGGCATCGCCATCTGTGTCGCTTTTAATTATCAATAGGAAGCACACGCACGATATTTCACAACCCATTCAGAAAAGAGAAAAGCTGCAGCCAGGGCAGCGCGTAGGCCTGAGGGGCTCCTGTGCCCAGGGTAAGGCCACGCGTGGCCACCACGGAGCATGGCGGTGGGTGACGGGCTGCGTTACGGGGACGGGCGCTGCCTCCCACTTGACAGCCAGAAGCTGAGGCTCCGTGCTTGAAATGTGCCCCTGCCCCTCAGGTGACGGTGGTGAACACCCCGTGCCTGATTCTCAGCTGCGGAAGGCGGCGTGATCACCGTGCTCTTGGGAAGAACCGCAAGGGGAGGCTGCGCAGGGGGTGCAGGCCCAAGCCTCTTCATCCGTGAGCACAAGGCACGGGAAGAGGAGCTCTATGCAATGCTGTCAGGAATTACGGTGAAGTAGTTTCTGACCAGTGGCTCATGTGTTCCAGTTGGATGAAACGAAATGGCGGGAAGCTGGCCGGCTCGGGAGGAAAGTCAGCGATAGCTTTTCCCATTATTCCCAACAGCTCTGAGCAGAAAATAAAGCTGGGAGTAAATAATTTCACCAGCAGCTGAGCTCAGACAAAGCCTGGTCTGTGCTTGCTGTACCTCCCCTGTGCCCCTCTGGTAATCCCGATAGCCCCGTGCTCTGGGACCCCCTTCCCAAAGGACCTCTGGGTTTTCTCCACGTTAGTCCCTCATCGCCTGCCCCAGTGTGACTAGGCTGGCTGAGGAGCCATGAACAGGGCTGGCTGCCCACCCCTCCCATGGCTGCTCACCCCTCCCACAGCTGCCCACCCCTCCCACGGCTGCCCACCCCTCCCATGGCTGCCCATCCCTTCCATGGCTGCCCACCCCTCCCATGGCTGCCCACCCCTCCCACAGCCGAGGGGCAGCTGGGGCAGGATGGAAGGGGTTGGCACACAGGCAGGAATAGCCCTGTTACCGCAGGCAACGGAGAATGACTGCGGATAAATCCAGAGTGAACAGCGCTAGGTCAGATGTTTCACAGATCCTTATCTGATCTCCTAATATCCTGTTCAATCTCTCAGGAAATACTCAGTAAACCCTACCGCCTATGCACTGGAAGCAGCAGTCTTCTGCAATTAAAAATGTCTGGAAATGGCACTGCACTCCTCTGCACAAATAATCCAGACTATACGTAAACAAACAAACAGAAATTGCTTCCTTGGAAGCAGCTGTGGGGCACCTGGAAAAATGCTCAGGAAACCCAAGCAGAAACAGGTGCCTCAGGCTCACTCCTCTCAGCAGTTCCTACCTCGCCGCTTGTCCTCTGTTTTCTGGAGCAAACTCTCCTGCTTATCCCTCCTGGAGGATTTATCCTGAACTGCTCTGAATTGATAACAAAAAGCAAAAAAAAATATTTACTTTTACCTACCAGCATCTCTCCTCTGCTTGCGAGGTTTGTCCGCTGTGCTGGTGATGGTAGGAATAAAGCCAATTAAAAAACAACTCCAGAAGTCAATCAAATTTTTCACCCTCCATCCCTTTGTTGTGACTGAATGCTGCATGTTCTCCTCAAGTTACCTCCCCAAGCAACAATCCCATTTACTTTTTGACCTCTGTAAATTAAAATAAGTTGGGAGCTCTCTTGGTTTAGAGCTGCGACTCCATTTACTCGTGAAATTGTTTATTCAAGTAATTCCCACTCTGTAGCATCAAAGTTTGTTGTTAATAGTTGCAGACCGTTAATCTACACGATGAGTATAACAAAGCTTGTGGAAGAATCCCAAATGGACAAGCATGATAAGAGATGGGAGAAAGAGGCTGGCAAAGCTCCAGGTACATGGTATTTTTGTGTCTGACCTCTTTAATTACTTCAGCACCAAACTGACTGGTAGATGAGCTTTAGAGCTACTCCAGCGGCTATCAATAACTTTCAGTTTCAGGAAAAAGATGTGGTTTGATTTTTATTCCACAGTAGGGAGGTACGGCTATCCAGTACCTCGTGCCGCAGCACAGAGGAAGTTCGTTTAAAACTGAAAGAGGAGATGTATGCAACCGGCTCCTCCGAGCCTCACTGCCGGAGGAATATCACATTGCTAACAAGATATTAGGGGCTGTACTGTCACCTCAAGGTCTCAGGTGCAGGGAGCTGAGGATGAGGAATCCGGAATGATGTTGTGGCTGCTTGTTGCAGACCCTTAACCTCGGTAACCATCATGGAGATCATTTCTGCAGCCACTCCTCCTATGCTGGGGAAACCAGTAGCAATGATGTAGTGATTTATTGGTAAATTATAGCAATTTATTGGTAAATTAAGGTTTTACCATTTCAAAGATTAGGTTTTGTTTCAAATTGTAAAAAAAACCCTGCAACACTTCAACACAAAAGCAGCAAATCAAGTAAGTACACCACCTTCATTTTTCTCATTCCGTTTGCTGACTACATAAAATCAAATATGTATCTGCTGCTGAAATCAGCATAAAGCTACTTTTCTCACAGTAGCTGGGAATTCACCTTTCCTCTGCCAACCCATCAAGAGCCTGTCTCCATTCGCCACATCTTGGTATAGTCACTCACTGGCAAGTTCTAGAAATTCCTAAAAGATTTTCACCAAATATCTGTAACTCCACTCACCCTGAAATAGAAGGTGGAAAAAGCTACTTTTTCAGCTGCAACCTCTCCAAACCATGAAGCCAAGACAGAATCCTTCAGCACTTTTTGTGCTCTATCCCCTCTATAAAAATCAACAATATTTGTTTCTCCAGAAATTCACATTTGGGAAGCAAAAAAATTAACAAATCACACTGGTTCAACACTACTGATTTGTGCTAGCAACTTGGCTTTGACTGATGCTCCTTATTTTTTGACTGCAAAGTAGAGTTGTTACTGACCTTCCAGGCTGTACTGGAAAAATTACTCTTTACTGACGTCCCGTCAATCTAGAAAGTATCAAAACCTGAGCCTGAAATATCATTCTTCAACCTGAGATATGCAAGAAACCTCTGCTGCTGCTGCTGAGAGATCTGCAAGATGGATTAGGAAGAATTTTGCCTTTGGTTTGATGTTCAAATTAGATTACTAATTCACAGAATCCTTTTACTGTTTAATAAATTCAGATGAAAAGGAAAGATACAAATTCTCACAGTTCTCTTGCTACTTCATACATTCAGATGAAAAGGAAAGATAGAGCATAATCAACACATGCATTAATTTATGCAGATCTCTCTCCAGCTTCATGTTTTAAAATGTCTTTTTAGATAAAAGGCCAATAATACTCAGCATTTTTCGTCTTCAAAGTGCTTTGAAAATATTAACTAGTGAATCAGCATAGCATACCCATCAGGTCCATCAAGATTAGTATTCCTGTTTTAAAGAGCAATTCCAGGCAGCAAGGTTACAGGATTTCCTCACTAACCAGAAGTCAATGCTGAGGATAGGTGCTAATTAGCAAATTCATAACTTGCACTGCAGCACTTAGATTACATCCCATGCTCTAAGTCATTCAGCATATGTGATGTGTGTCTTAAATCTTGATAATACCATGCTACTCGAAGTTTAAAAGATGTAAAGAATGGCCATCCTGCAGAAAGAAGTGCGGGGGGTGGGGGGTGGGTGTCATTACAGTGGGACGCCATTTTGTTCAGGGGTTGTTCGGGCCCGGCAATGCTGTGAGAGAAGAGAAACTTCCACAAAGCAGGAGCTGTGGGTCACTATGCACTAACTCAGGCTGCATGGACTGGCTGCCACCAGCTCAGCCGGACCCCTCTGCGCTGCAGGCAGCCCCGCACCGGGGGGGGGGTGTGTGTCAGGTTCTCAGGGGATGAGGTCCAGGAGGGGATCCCACACTGCCCTGACAGCAGGGCTCCAGCAGCACACCCAGATGAAACTCCTGACCTACCCAGCAAGCGCCTCGCGCTGCACCAAGCTTCACCCCGCCGCTGCCTTCAATCCATCGCTCCAGCCCAGGCGGCGGCGGTGGGGAGAGGAGCCAAACGCCAGCGGGAAAGCGAGCGCCGTGAGAGCGGAGCTGATAAGCAGATTCAGGTTTTTTGATTAGTGCCAAGGGTTACGTGAACAGATGCCTCTCTCTCACGGAGGGCACAAACACGTTGCAAAGAGGAGTTGCTGCAGTTCGTTTACAAGGGAAGAACACTTTCTAGCTCTCCCACCGGCAGTTTGTTCCCGTCACCGTGGTTCAATCTTACACTATGCTGCTGGAAAAACTTCCACGGTGAGCAGTTCCAGCACTTCTCCTTTTAAGTACATGATTTCCATCCTGTTCGTTATTTTATTTCTGTAACATAAAGGCACTTTCATGCATGATCTGCAGATCATGAGCGATGAAACAGGGAGACAGGGGTGCGCTGAAACGGATGCGCGTTACGTTCACCTTGACTGCTAAGGACAGGGAGCGTGAGAACAGGGAATATCATCCCACAGAAAGGCAAGATAACAAAGACATGCAAGAACCAGCCAATATGAAAATCATTATGACACAGGGATTTATGGGAGGATTTATGCCACAGCTATAGAGAAGTTTGGGTTTTTTTTTTTTTCTTTTTGTGTCTTCCCCCCCAGTTTCTTTTTAAAATCAGCACGATCTGTAAAAATGGACAGCACAGGGGAAAGCGCAGATGTCTACATGGAAAAAGCCAAACTGAAAATATTTTCAAACTGTAAATGGGTCATGTGCAGCACCGGATCTTGCTGTAACATCAGTGTACTGAAGCCTCTGAGAATTCATGCAGTGCTTGAGTGGTTTTTTTTTTAGATATAGGGTGGTGGTAAGGGATTTTTGGCAAGTGCCCCCAGCAGAAGCAGATACGGAATGGCACCTTCTCCAGTCATTTGTAACAAGGCACGGCTATGCGAGGTTACACACTCACGGGCTCTGGGCCAAGAGGTGAGATGCCACAGAGTTATTCTAGCCCAGGGCCCCCAAGACAAACACCAGAGCGAGAAGAGTTCGCAAGAGTTCAGCGTACAATAGTACACCGCTTTGGTTTGCCCTTCCCTACAGCGTCAAACGTTAGGGTCATGCCTTCGCTTTCAAAGCCTTTCGCAACTCTTGGGAGACCTCCAGGAACGTTGCCAGCGGTTTGGCTGCTGGGGAGCTGAAACCACTGCTGGTGGCTTTGATCATGAGACAACCCCATCCCATTGCTTCCTCCTCCATGGCCGAGGAGCTTCCTTCTGCTTATTGCGCCGCACCTCGCAAACAGATTGCAAAACCTCTGCAGCCACAGCAGCTCTTTCATTAGGCATTTTCTCAGTGCCTAGCACACCAGGACCCTGGATACAAGGCAGGGCTCTCTTCTGGCCGTAGCTACGCTTGGTGAGTAGCTATCATGGCCAGCCACCACACAGCCAAGCGATTACACCTCCTGCTGCTGATTTGCTCCCCAGTCCCTCTGGCAGAATGAAGCCGGGCGCCAAATCCAAGCAGTGTGATTTTGAGAGTTCAGGTCTGAATGAAAGGCCAAATGCCACATCTCAGCACTATCTGTAATTATAACTGTTTATCGCTATGTCTCCAAGAGCAAAATGACAGTCTGGAGTAAAGAAAACAGGCCCACCCCCAAACATGTAAATGTTTTTTTTAAATACAGTGCCTAGCTTACAACACACTTTATCAAAGGTTTAGGCTATCAAAAGAAGGCTGCATGCTCCACGAGAAAAGTAATATCCGTTTTAGCTTTCAAACATTTTGGCTTTTTTATTAAAAATATGTACAACAAAAGCCTTACGCTGTTGTCATATACAAAGGAGATAACAAAATGGCATATACAAAGCAGATAACAAATGCTATGAAGTGGAAATCTGTCAGCTGCTAATAT
>JAVJGJ010000030.1:27037817-27061928 GCA_035590215.1 Microhierax caerulescens
TGCTAATATCAACAGGCTACACAGAGAATGAAAGGCAAAAAGTTTTTCCCTGCATACTATTTATAGTTTGAACAAACCTGAGCAAGCCCATGGTAACTACGGTCCCTCCATCCACCCAGGAGCTGTCACTTGGACCAGCATCCGAGTTATCACCAAATGTAAAAGGCAGTGTCTAAAGGGGCAATGCTGAGACAAAGGCGTATTAAAAAAAAAATTAAAAATATCTGGTTATATGAGAAATAACACCCTAGACTATTGAGAGAGAGAGAGAAAACTTTAGAAACTCCACAGTTCAGTATTTTTCCTGAGCCTTATGTTTCGCATGCAGGATGGAAAGGGCCAGCCGTTCCTACAGCACCACACAAGACAGCAGCACTATTATCACAGCTCTGTGCCTGGGAAAAACGACACAAGAGCCAGCACAGTGCTGATGGGAGTCCTCTCCAGCCCCACAGCTGATAACACAGGAGCCCCCAGGCCCAGCAAATCTGCAACAACCTGCAGACAGGTGCAGAAAATCATCACCTGAGGGACGTGGCCGGCAGCGGGGTGAAGCCAGGAGCCGCGGAGCAGCACCGGCTGTGGCTCGCTCCCTCCTCCGCACCTCCCCGGGTCTGGGTCCGGCCGAGGCCTAGCGCTGCCGGCCGGCGGGGAGGCCAAGCCGGGCGGCCTGGCAGCACCTCGCCTCTCTGAGAGGCGTTGCCCAGCTGCTGAGCGTTTCTTTTGAAAATTTTAAGCTCTAATTTGAGAAAGAAACACAGGGGCTGGTGCAGCAACTTTGAATAGTGCATTGATTCCTATGCTGGAAAATCCCCCAGGCCCATTGTCCGGTGGCGTTAGACTGATCGGCTTCTGACCCCAGTCATATATGGTCTTGCACATACAAAGGCAGAAATATCTGCCTCTTGTGACTCCAGACTCGCAGAAAAACAGAAATCTCCACAAATTGCAGTAATTGAAGGTTTCAGGGGATCTTACTCTTCCAGGGCAATAGTTGAAAGCTTTGGGCAGCACGGGTGCTTGTTGGGGGGACAAAACAGCAAAACGACCTAAATCTGGTGCTAGTGCTTTAATTTCTAATACTATTTAAAATGCCCCCCAAAAAACAGCATCACAGATACTTGCTTTAACTTAGCATTTCAGGTAGGATAGAAAAATAACGTACTATTACCTCTCCACGACCAGGAGAGGGGGGGTTAAGTGGTTTAAGTCTCTAGTTTCCTAAACGCAGTGGCCTTCACCTATATGTTACTTGCAAGTTATGGCAAAGCACAAGAACAGATGTGCGCAAGCAGAGCTGCTGCGGCTCAGGGTGGGCTCCCCGTGACACCCCCCGCCTGGGCAGCAGCCAGAGGGCTGCACCTTAGACAGCTGCTGTCGCCCACCCAGTGCAGCAGGTGGGTTGTGGAACTCACAGGGAGAGGTTATGGGGAAAGACAGTGATTCTTTCCAGCCTGAAAACTAAATGATGGCTCCTAATAATTAGAAATAAATTAGCAGAAGCCTGCTTGAACTTTTTTTTGTTTGGTTGGGTTTTGGGTTGGTTTGTTTGTTTTAAACTTACAGCAAACAAAGTAAAAGTCAGGCTATTTCATTTACAACCTTACAAATGGTTTAAGGTGTAGATCCTCTCCTCCTAAGGTATCAGCATGGACAAAAAAAACCCGTCTTCCAGCTCGGTGAGCAG
The DNA here is from genome assembly GCA_035590215.1 of Microhierax caerulescens. NCBI lineage: Eukaryota > Metazoa > Chordata > Aves > Falconiformes > Falconidae > Microhierax > Microhierax caerulescens. The sequence goes on from JAVJGJ010000030.1 coordinate 27,039,505, forward strand.
CGTGCATTAACACCCTCTTGAAAACGGCGGCAGAGTCTGCGCGAGGTGAGAAGAGCCTCTGGCAAGTGAAGAAGCAGCGGGTCGTGCCGGTGCCAGGCGAGGGGGGCCAGGCCTGGGGAGGGCAATTCCCGCCCGGCACAACGGCGGCAGAGTTTGCGTTGGTGACAGGGGAAGAGGCACCGCTGTAATTTTCTGGTCCTGTAAATGCTCTTCTCCTGTGCCCCGATACTCGCTCTGCGGCACGTGGCTACTCAGCAGGTTTTCCCGCCATTCCTTTGGGACTTCTCTGGACTGACTGTCCTTGTTATGTTTTTCTTGCCCTCCGCTCCTTCACAGGGCAGTGTTATCTGCAGTTTCCTTCACAGGGCAGTTTCCACAGCTGTCCACCGAGCAGCCCCAGTATCTGCAGACCTCAGCCAGAGGATTCACAGCCACACATCTGCCTGTCTTCCCTCGCCAGCCCGGACCTGCCTTTGCAAAATCATATTGCATGTCTGCAGGCACTGCATTCTTCATCCATCCATCTTACAGATATAAGGACTTGCTCCATGTGCAGCACACCTAACAAAGGCTCATTTTCAGCGTTTCACGTCTTACGCGGAGGGTAAGACCTGCCTCCCAACAGTTCTTTTTGCAAGTCTTCAGCAACAGTTCAGGTTCATCCTTTACCCATTCAGTACAATGTCCTCCTGATAGCTTGTCCTCACCCAACATCTGCAGCTCCTTTTCCCACTACTTCATTCCAAGCCAACTGCCCATATCCCTGTCCTGTACCTCGTAAGAGCTCCCTGCAGCGTGCCTACATCCCATTCACATTCACTAGTCTTGTTCCATAAAACCTTCAGTTCTCCTCTTCACCACTTATTTTTAATCAACCTCAAGTTTGACAGCCAACTACCTATGGAGTTACTATGGACAACTTATTATTTATTTTGGACAGAAAGTGACAGGTATGTTGGAGAAAAGCAGGAGATGGAACCCACAAAGACAGCAATCTAATTTACCTAAAGAAACAGAATGAAGAAAATGAGAGACACCTCTGGAGTCCCCTATAATATTCCAGCAAGGGAAGGTGACAGATCCTTCAGGAAATAAGCCAAAGAAACATGGGGGGAGGAGAAGGAAAACCAGAAGAAACCAAGTACAGAACAAATTTCAGTGACACAAGACGAACAGAAGTGCCATCAAAGATGATATGGGATGCGATCAGGTGCAAGGAGCTCCAAACGAAGACTGCTCATGCAACGACTTCAGAGTCAAAAGGCAGATGGGACGGTACTCCAGGCAGCAAGTGAGGACAAGCACTTTTAAAAGGAATGAAACATTCTGAAAGAGGAAAGTACCAACGCAGGCTGTGTATGTAATAGATCAGATTTTTTCCAACAGACATGAAACCACATTGGGAGGAAGGAGGGTTAAGATTCATAGCTCTGAAAGCAACCAAGGCAATGAGTCCAAGAAACCTTTGCCACACAACATCTCCATTTCCAAGTCCCTGATGCAAGGAATGCAAGTCTTCTTCTCTGAGAGGGTTTTGGAACATTATAGAAAGACTTTTTTTTTTTTTTTGGTCCCACTTCCATCTTTTGAAAAGATGCACACAGCATTTTTTCCTCAATTCACAGCCAAGCTGGATTTGGAGCTTGAAATTACCCTGCTTTTCTCATTGAAAACATGTGATGAGGCCACAAAGAATCAGAGTTCATCAGGCATCTATGAAAAATATTTCCTACCTTTTGTTCAGCTCTATTCGTACTTCTGTTTTCACAACTCAAGATTCTGTAAAAGGTAAACTACTTTTGACAACCTATGTTTGGTTGTTTTTTTTTTGCTAGGGAGAAGATTGATGTCTGCTGTTTTACATCACTATCACTAATGATTTGCAGGCCTATAAAGATAGCAAATGAAATTATGTTCGTTGCTTTTTCCCCTAAACTGGTATTAAACTTTTCTCCCTAAGACCTTTTGGACTGGCTCGCATATGACAGCATTTCATTTGTACTGCAGCCAAATGTCACGCTATCTGGTGCCACATCAGGTAGAACAGAGTTAGACAAACTCAGAAAACATCGAACGATAGAAACATTTTGGAGTTTTTAACCAGCACGCAACATGTCCACTGGCAATGAGACTTGAAGGTTGAAAGGATGTCACTTTACTAACAGAGCACTTGTATGTGTCACAGCCGCTGTGAAAACAGCTACCAACGGAGCCAGGCGTCGGAAAGCTCCTGGCAGAACCATTTATTGACAGAGGAGGCTCACCTGATCCGAAGTGGCTGTTTCACCGCCTCCCATGTTTCTGCTGGGACAGTTCCGATGAATTTCTTTGTATTTGGGTAAGGAGGAGTAAGTTTGCTCAACCTGATTCCACGTGCTTCCACGTCGGCAACATGATTCTCATGGGCAGAAAGGAGGAAGGGACAGTAAAGTGGGAGGAAAACTCAAACTAGAAGCATGGTCCATTGCATTCAGAGTCCAAATACTTGGCATTTACAGAGTAATAACTGACCTGAGAATGGGACACTGCTTAGGTACCCACCGTTACCTTGTGGGAAGGTTTCCCTCCTCTCCCAGGGCACTCGGGAAACGTGAACACGTGCCCGCAGTGTTCGCACGCGGGGCAGCCTCTCCCAAGCCGTTTGCTGCAGTCAAGCCTGCCTGGCTTCTGCTTCACTGACGGCTGCCCCCACCCCCCAAGAGTGACATTTTAATTGTGTGTGTCCTTTTTTGGTCTGCCTGCTCCCAGCTCAGCCAAACAGCTGGGTAGCTTTGGCTGGAATCCAGAATTAACATAAGCTGTTTTTAACCTCTTGATACAAAGGCATTTTACATGGTTCCCCCGCACGACCTCCGTGCACAAGAGCCTGCTATTAAAATACACCACCATACGCAAACCCCTGATGCCCCGAGGCAGCTGTCCAGAGGCACCTGGCCATGCCCTGGTCCTGCGTGGCATCGGGGCAGTATCATGGACCAACACATTCTTGTCACCGCTTCCGAGCCAAGCACATCCCAGTGCAACACTGCCCACTTTCTCCAACTTTCCAGCTCTCAACCAAAGGTGTTAACGCTTTCTACCAACCCTATTTCCCTTGAAAAATCAGGACATTCCTGCTTTGAAGGTTAAATGAGGACTTGGATTTCACAAATGTTGACTTACGTAACTTCTCAAGTCGACGTACGTAGCGTAGCACGTGTCGGCTGCCTGAAGGGTACGGGCGCTGTGCCACTCGCAGAGAAGGTATCAGTGAGTTCTCGGCAGTGCAAGGTAGGATGTTCCTCTTCAATTGCAGGGGCACACGACGCATGACCGGTTATTTGCTTTGTGAGTAAATTCTCAGGAACCAGATATTCAGAGAGGAGCGCCCTGGCCTGCACCCCACTCTCAGAGACCGTGTTCCCCAATGTAGCCACCAGGACACAAAATCTGGAAAAACTATACATATCTGAGCCTGTGTGCTTGACGGGTCCCCAGATATTTCCGTTGATTCAGTAATTCAAGAGACACACCAACAATCACATACCTAAACATCGGTTGCCCTTGATGTTTTTTCTCACTCAAAGAGGACAGAATGAGAAAACATTACTTTACTTTTGGCTTCAACACAAAACAGTGCATTCTCCGAGTCAGCAACCATCCATTCCATTGATGTTAGCAGAGCACTTACAGCAGCAAGGTCCTGGTCCAGGACCGGGGTTGCTAAGCAATATGGAAATACAAATAATAAATGAATAACAGCCACCTGCAAAAGATTACATGCTGAATTGTACCTTACCATGAAAGCTTATGTTTCAAACTTCACCTCATTTGGATTCAAATTTGCTGAAATTAAATTTAAAAAGAAGGAATCATTATTGTACAGAACATTTTGAGAGATGTAAACACTTCCTTTTCTATTACTGTGATTCACTTTAGGGTTTGCTTTTCTGTAAGGCATTTAAAGCACACGGCTCCATGGAATACAATGGCTGATTTACTTATTACAGCACAGACTTGAAACTGCTTAAATATATTTTTTCTGTCAATGTGTATTTGTGATTCCCGTATTTAAAAGGTGACTGTTATTCCATGCACAAATGCGTCGTTAGCATGATTGATGTCAGAACACTGTTTGCACTCCACATTGGCAAAGATTAAAAGCTGCTCCTAAGAAATCCTCTTTACAATGCACACAGCAATGTAAACACACCATACTAGGAAATCTCACAAAGGAAACTTTCTCTCAAGGCTACCTCAGACTCGCTCTGTCTGCTCTGAGCTTGAGCAATACGACTGCTACCGTGCAGCCCTTGGGAAGGCGGATTCCCTCTCCGTAGGCTTGGTGTGTAACCCGCTGGAAAGGTGCCCGTTGACTTTAATAGGCATACAGCGCTGCTCTGCACCGCACCCCACATTGAGAGCCAGCCCGGGCTGTGGCTGGGTTGCACAGAACACGCAGAGATTCGATACAGATAGTTAAAAACCAAAAGATACTCCCTTGTATTTAGATTTCGTTGCCCTAGGACCTGCAAACGAGCTCAGGCTTGTGTTCTGTGTAAGAGGGAACTGCCACAAACAAAATGAATTTGGGGTCATTCTGGTTTCAAGTGAAATAGTGGGAACTGGGAAAAAAATCCCCTGTTTTTTTTTTCCAGTGGAATCCCAATAACACAACTCACTCTAACCCCTGGCACCCACCTCCCCCACAGCAGCACTCAGACTCCTGTTCCTGCCATGCGTCGGGAGCCACAGTAACCCTCCGTGCGTGCGCCTCCACAGCAAAACCCCAAAGCAGTTTGACTTTTATTGGTTGCAGAGAAGAGATTTCAGCTTGCACTTGCTCTAGACCAAATGCTCTCACACAGGAACAGTTACACAAAGCTACAATTTGCTACAAGCTGCAGCAATTTAATTGCAAATTTGAACCTTTGTCATCCAAAGATTATCCTATCTAGGGATAAACGCTATTCTCAACACTTGTACACCGCTAGGGTAGTCTTACCCTGTATCCAAAACAAACAAACAAAAAAATTTTTTTTTGTTTGTTTGTTTTTTGTTTTTTGGGTTTTTTTTTACTTTAAGAAGCTTACAGTTGGAGGTGCAGGAGGCAGGAGGGTGGCTTCAGAGCATGGACAGGTAAAGCTGTCTGCAAATGCCAAATCCCACAGTGACAACTTCTGTGGAAACGTGGATGTTTTGGATCCTGGAGAAATGAAGCAAGACAAGGTGGTGCCAAGGCAAGAGAGGAAATTATGCTAATCCAAACTACCAGGGAGGTGCCATGTTACACAGCCGGATGCAAAGCTTAGTGTTCGTCTTTTCATGATTGCACTCCCTGTGACTTGGTTACTTAGGAGATTTCACTCCGGATTATTACTTACGCTCACAATCACTCCGTGCTTCGAGATTAATCTGCACAATGAACACAACAATGGCAAACACAATTGGGGGCGAAACACGGATATCTGAGGTTTTTTTCAGAGATATTACATGTGCAGTTCGAGAGTTGGAAAGTTTCAAACGAATCTTGCTGAACGTCCTCAAGATAAGTGCTACTGAAACAGCAAACACAGGCGAGTGGCATAATGCACCGTCAGCTCACCTGAGCTATTACTCATCTTTAAATTTATCTTCCAGATAAATTCCCATTCAGTTTCTCTTCCAGATGACTTTCCAGATCCCAGCCTCAAGTCTGCACTGACACACAGCACACTTTCTAACAGTCTTTGGATAGCCTCCCAATAAAAAGCACGCGGTGTTATCTGCCTTTGAGAGCAGAGGGCTTGGGCTTACGGCGTCAGTGCTTGTTTCTGACTTAAGGCGTGATGCTGAACAAGTCACCAGCTCCCTGTTTGTGAGTGTTATCAGGTATTTACTGCTAGGAAAACTACCTGCCCCGCTCAGACAATCTGAAGCATCATTAAATGTTTGGAAACAGTTTTAGAATATGTACAGATCTACATAAAAGCAAAACCAGTTTTCATACAAGCACTAGTTAAGCATAGACCCTAGAGGCACCTACTAATGGCACCGTAGTGGAAGGCAGCATCAGTATGATGTAGCAGTGGAGAAATAACAGACGGGGAGAAAAGATCCCTCAAGATGACTTTCAGAAGTTTAATAACGGAGGTGAGATTAAGTTTGACAGCCCAAATACGAGCTCCCACAGACTGATAGGAAATCTGGTGTATAGGAACTCGAAGGATGAACCACCTCAGCAGAGCCATTAACTACCGATGAATTATGAGCCCTTAGCATGACAAAGCCATGAAAAACATAGAAGATATTTCTAGAGAAAGGCATTTCTAGAAAGATAACGTCACTGTATAACGTACTGCTACCACCCCAGAAAAAATTCAGCACAAAGCATCACTGATCAATAAAGATCAGACAAGAACAGAAGCAGCTGACTGGGATAAGAGCAGATGAATCGGTGAGCGTATTTCCCAAGTGAAATTTAAGACAGTTCAGTGTAGCAAAGGTAGAGTGGATATGATCTCTCATAAAATCTTCAAAGACAGAAAAAAAAAACCTGCTAAAACTTGGCAGCAACATTTGCTCAAGAACAAACAGACATGTACTGCTCATGAGTAAATTCTAACTGCAAGATGGGGGGGGGGGAATAAAATAATCAAGTCCTCAAGAGGAATGTTCTAGGCTTATCCACCATCAGATGTAGAAGGAGCAAAACAGGACCTGATGCACCTGCATAACATTGGGCCTTCAACAGCACAGAAACTTCAGTCCTGCGCGACACAGTCCCGCAGCAGGTCCATACAGCTTCAGCACCACAGACCGGTGGAACAGGCATTCTTGGAGAAGAGCTATACCACCCAAAATTAACAAGTTGATCTTGTATAAACGTTTCCTTTCCATAACAGACGGTAGCGTTTACTCTAATTCACCCCAAATGTCCTCTTATTCCCCCATTAATCTAAGATTTCCAAATTAAACTGAACGATCTGGCACATGGATACACGTCTCTCTGGTTTGGCTTGCAGCGATGCAGTTCAGGCTACAGCTGGAATCATCATTTCACTGTTTATTCCCTCTTTCAAGGGAAGAAGTACACATACATTATGATGTATGAATTTCTGATTTGATAAGGTACTTGTGCTCTATTTAATACATTCTTCACTGGTTTTCAGTGCAATAACACCCCCAATATCCATAAATGCTCAAGACAGCACTCCCATTTTCTACCACCGTCTTTAATATAGAAAATTAATTTGTATTCTTCTACAGGCAAAATAACTCCAGATGAATTTAAGAACATGGGAAAGAGATTGGCACATAGCTTACAGCACTGGGAGACAGCTAGGGATTAGCAACAACAGGACTTTCTGTCCTGAGCTCAGACTCTACTAACCAGTGCCAAGGGATTCATGGTTCTGCAAGGATGTAGGTCATGCCAGAGGGGACACACAAAGTCCTGCAGGAGCCTGGAGGCAATTAAAAGCGGTGATGCAGCCGAGCATCACCACAGGCAGTGAACAGGGAGTTCCCCTGAGACTGGAAATCGCCGGCAAGAAACATCTATTCATCTTCCATGTTGCTGACAAGAAGCGATGACTTGGTTATAAAGCTTTTAAAATGCAATGAGTCACTTCTCAAAAGAGGTCACTGGTTACTGAAATTTTGCTGAAGTATTTAATAAGGAGAAAAGCCTTGAATAACAAATATGAATTCCTCTAATCATACTGTATCTGATTCTTCCAGTAATTACATTTGGGGTACCTGACAGTACAACTAAGTAATTCTCATACGCAGAGTAGAGGCAATAGTGGCCAACAAGACATCCCTCTGCTAAAAAACCTCCACTGAAGTTTATTTCCTAGAGCAGAAAAATTTTGTTAGCCACCGACAAAAGATCCCCAGCTTTTTTAGAACTGCCCGTATATTTCTTGTCCAAGGAAAAGAAAGTGCCACGCAGGTTCACTGAGGAGTGGGCTAGAGGAACTTCTCACAAAGTATAAGCTCGGGAGAAACCCAGCCGTAAGTGCACACACCTGGCTGTAAGTGCACGTATCCAGCTGTGAGTGCACACACCTGGCTGTAAGTGCATGTATCCAGCTGTGAGTGCACATATCCAGCTGTAAGTGCACTTATCCAGCTGTGAGTGCACATATCCAGCTGTGAGTGCACACACCTGGCTCCACAGCCTGGCCAGCGCAGGCTGCCCCCACCGCAGGCTCCAGTGCTGCCAACACCACACCAGTTACAACAACCTGACCACCATCAACTTCTGTATTAACCGCGTAAGGTGAGTCTTCACTGCTGCAAGCTGACAGCGCAGCGGTTGATAACACACCATGATCGTACTGAAGAGCCAAACAGAACCCGGCACTGGAAGACACCCAGATGGGGTCAGCTGTGACACCCAGATGGGGTCAGCTGTGACACACGTGTCCCCTGGGGCGCGTGGGAGGCTGGCAGGGCACAGCGGTCCTGCTCTCCACCAGCACCACTGCCCTTCCCCAGCAAAGCCAGCCAAGCTGCCACAGGCAGCGCATCCAGCAGAGCTTTGCGGACCCCACCATGGGTCAGATTATGATGAGGCAGCAAATTCCCCACCCAAAGAGGATGGAAAACTGGCAACGCCTTGCACCAGTTTTGAAATAGCGCAGGTACAGGTTCTACCTGGCCTCCAGAAGAGAGATCGGGTCAGGTAAGCAGGGAGACCACGAGAGCAACTTCTGCACCACCCATGACCCTGCAAAATGTCACCACGGTCTTGCCCAGTGTTTAATAATGCCGCAGCACCAGGGCGGGATCGTAAGGAAATCAGCTGGTTTCTGCCCTCAGTGTTACAACATGCACTTGAACTGCTCTGACCTTACCCCTCCCATCGTTAAGCTTCTAGTTAGTTAAAACCTGCACAGCCCCTCCCAGCTCATGTGGGAAAGGGCCACTTTCGGTCATCCCCAGAGGAGGCGGCAGCCTGGAGGAGGCAGAACATTACAAATACATTTTTCTTGAGCCCATCAGGTGAGGGGCATCATTTTCACTGGATCTCAGCTCAACGATGCTGTACCGTCCATTCTGGCAAGTGAGATTTAAATTGGCAGAGGTATTAATTTCAAATCAATAGGAAATGCAGAAATATCAATAGGCATTAAAGAGTGAAACATTAATTACTTTTCAAAAGGTGCAGTACACAAATTTCCTGATGCCTTTACAAACAGAAATAAGCCAATAACATGATTTCATAACATTTTTAAATGACTAAGTTAATTAACAGGGAATCTTCAGAGAGATGATGAAGGAAATTTAGAAGAACCTTGTTTGACACTATTTGAAATTCTCAAAGGAAGGAGGGGACTTCTTGAAAAAAGATTAATTACAAGGTTTTTTTGCTTTACCTTGATGTAATTTCTGTTTACATATTTAAGCTAGCTTTGACCTTCAAAATCCTGGCAAAGAACAGTTTTCATTAAACCATCTCAGTGGAGGAAGTTGGCAGTTCCTCATCTTGTCTCTGAGGTTAACAGAGAATATTAATTATTTAGCAGGGATGGTCAAACAAAATATGTGTAAGTTCTATCCAGAGCAACCTTTAATTTCTCAAAGCAGACACAGCAAGGGTTGATGTACAGCAAGCTCTTCTCCTGACAGGTCTCATTCCTTTACAGGATTTGGTGGGAGGCTCCAGAACAAAGCAATTCCACAAAAGATGATGTCTCTCTCTCTGTAAGGATACCCTGCCTTATTCTGAGCATACATAACAGCGTGATGATAATACCCACCTCCACCATCCTTTGGCAATTCATAGGTATCATCAACCAAGAAAACTGTAACTATCTTGACGATGGTACGAAATTTAACAACAGCAAAATATCTGTGGCTTCCGTTTCTTCTAAGTTTCGTTACTTCAGCGTCCTCTTTTCTGTGAAACTGCTCAACTGTGGCTCTTTGCAGGCTGGTTCGACACCGTCAGCCACCTGCCCAGCTGAGCAGTGAGTGACAGAGCTGTCTGGCAAGCTCTGTCTTTGGCACACGTACGGTACCGAGTCAAAAAGGAAAGTGTTAAGAGATTAATACTCATTTTAAGAACAGTATTTCAATGATAGAGCTATACTGAATAATACAGTGAAAAGGGAATTACGCTGGGAGATCAATTAGTCTAGAATCAATTAAATATCTGTTTTTACCTAGAGAGGCAAATTAAAGTTTGACCCACACAATGAAATTACAACTACTGTATATAACATTCTAACACAAAATGACACGCATCCTAAAACACGAGATGGCATCACATTAACTAAACCAAATATGATATTTAAGGGAATATCAAGAACTTGTCTACAGAAAATACTTCCATAAAACTAATATGAATTTGGGCAGACATAAAGGAAAAATATTACAAAAATGAGTCACAACCTAGAAAATGAGCATGGTAGTAGAAGACTGAAGATACCCAGTCTATTGAGATGTTTGTGAGGTGGAGAGATACTGAGGCAAGTCATTAAGACAGATAAATCATAATGAGGAATTAGAAGTCAAGCCAGAATAATTCACATAGAAATAAGGCCCAAGTTGAGCAGCAAGGGCAGCTACCCAAATAATAAATATAAATTATTTTTATAATGAATAAACTACTAAAGGAAAAGTTGGATTTAACACTTTGATGCTTTTTCAAGATTGCTTGGTTTTTTTAAGCGGCATGCTGTGGTACAGCCAAGGATTTTCTGCACAGGGGCAACCGAGCAGATCTTACTGATGCGCTCTGCAGGGGACCACACCATCCCATCGAATGACCCACCACCACACGCACCACAGTCTCCAGTCTTCCCACCCATCTTTAGGCGCCTAACTGGACAGCTAAGAACATCCTTCTCAAGGATCTAAATAGATCATGGAATTCTGGAATAGCTCTTTCTTCCCAAGACCAACAGGTGGCTGTTTTTCATACAGTCAATGGAAAAACAGTCCCAGAAGGCAATTTAAAGTCATAAGTCAGTATCACCTGCCAAAGTGCTTAACGCTTCCCATTGCCTATCCAATGGAAATGGCAACCCAAACCCAGCCACTGCAACCAGGCTGGGAACTCCCAGGCCACCGAGCCTCTGAAAAAAACAGGGGGATCCTCTGCTTTAAGAAATGAACATTTTTAAGAGACACTGCTGAGAGATCTACTTATTCCATTTCACCACTATGAGACCTTCTTAGAAGAATAAAATTTTCTTTGCTACAATCAGTGCTTTGCACGGCAAGAAAAAAAAAAAAAAAAAGAGAGAAATTGCTGCTCTGTGAAGTCCCTGCACTGCAAAGCTTGCCTTACGGTGACAGCAGCACGACCAGAACTCCTAAGGAAATGCTCCGTGTCACTTATCTCCAAGAATAACAAGCAGGTATTTCACTTCAGAACCCCGCTGACAACTTGCGAGGCAGGGATTGTGAAACCTTACCTTTAAGGCAAGCACAGAAGACTGCCTCCCACTTGCAGAAGGAACAGAAACGAAAAAGGAAGACCAGGAAAACAGGCAGGGCTGGCTAACATCAGGACAATTATTGCTTTGTGGACTGAGATGGCATAGACAGATTTATACAGAATAATGGTACAGTAAATCAGTAAACATACAGCTGTGTAAGTGCACTAGGTGAGAGGTCCCTGGCTGCAGAAGAAAACACTGGTTATTCTACTTGTTAAATTCTTGGCATGTAAGAGTGGACTTTTTTTTTAATGAATAGAACTTCTCACTGATTGAAAGCTTAACTGCTAGTCAAACTGCTTGAGATTTTGCTGTTTGGCTACTGACTTCATCTGAATTGCACACATTAATTCTCTGTGGGAAGGTGAAAAGGCCTGTGTGACCCCTCCACAACCTGCTCCTTGGCCTCCTGTACCATCAGACACAGGGTCTCTCCTCTGCACTGGGCTACTGCTGAGTGGACCTCGGTTACTTTTTGAGTTTAGGAAAGCCACAGAGTGCAAATTGCACATACTTACCAAGGGGGCAACAAACAACCTTTGCTGGATGAGTTGCCTTTAGGGGACTATACCTAAAAAAAAAGGCAACCCTCTACATTGGCCTACCCTATCCTACACAAGGAGTTCTTGTGATGCTACATCACCTTCACCGGTGCTTAGCCCCAAATTCTACATCCTCAATTGTTTATTCATGTACAGACACAGAGTAAAATGCGGAACTCGGAGCACATATTGGTTCTGGAAGGATGAACGCATCCTTGCAAATGCAAAGAACCAGCAAGCATCAAAGCATTTTAATCAATAATGCAGGGAAAAAAAGAAAACCTACTTTCATGAGTTTTAGTTTCTCATAATCTGACTCTTCAAGAAATGTAAACCGACCATCAACTTGGAGACAGATGCTTTGCCCCATCTACCTCCAATCCTGCTCATTTTGAGAACTATCCTATAAAGGTACCCCCATAAATCCTGCAGAGGACTCCATACGGAAAGGGAAGGAAGACTATGGTGCACCTGGCTCACAGATGCAGAATGTCCAAATGGACTATTTTCAAGTATCATTGGGCTAATATCCCAACCTAAGCATGGAGAAGGATGTCTCCCACAAAACTTCTATCCTGCTAATGCAAGAAAAATGGAAAACACATGAAAATACATTAAAAAAAAACAACAAACCAAAACCCCCAAAACAAAAACCCTACAATTCAGTAAGATTTACATAAACATTTGGTAAGACTTTAAAGATATGTTTGAGTGTGAAAGAATATGAAACTCTCCCATGAAAGCTTTTTCATGTATCCGAGCCCCCTGTGGAAGGGGCTGGTACCAGTGTGATACGGCACTATCAAGACACATTCCCTCTACTGCTGTCCCAGTACATCCTTCCCATTGGGCAGGGTGAACACCAAAAGGGGTTCACAGCCAGTTCTTCTGACAATCAGCCTGTCCCATGAAACCCTTTTTCCACTCCAAAAAGCAGGAAAGCTCATGCAAACTATAAAGGACACACAAGCACTAACAAGTATAATTTCTTACCGTATTATTTCACAGGACTTCTGGCAGTTGTTTCACTACAGTAAAAGCTAAGTCGCCCCCTGCCCGCCCCTCTCTCGGGCATTCAGTAAGTTTTCTGTGATTCTCTAATTGCAAATCACTGAAGACTAAAATTTAATAATAAAGTAGGTAGCCAGATGCATTAAACATATATACTAATAGTTTAGTTCTGTTAAGGTTTTACTATTAATAAACAAGGAACACAAAGTTGCAATTCTGCTAAACATAGAGGAAAAATTCCTTTATAGGAATAAGTTTTCTAGTCAGAAGGCAGCACAGAAAAAAAAAAAAATCATTTAGGCTCAGATTGTCCTGCTCCTCTCAGACTCACTTTCACCTCTGTTCTGATCCAGACATGATGCAACTTTGTCTCATGTCATAGGTGAGGTGTTTTCCTCTTTATGGTAACAAATGATGTCACAACCACAGGGCTGTGATTTCACTGCAGGACTGAAAAGGTCAGTACCCTACGCACAGAATGAAAGTTATTGCTCAAACATAAGCAGCAGAAATAATTGCAAAAGTAAACCAAATGAACAGCCAAGTAAATCAAATCCTTTTTGAATCAATGTTCCTGTTTCCCGAGTCCAAATGACTGTCCTTTCCTGTTTAGGAAGCCTGAGGGGATGAAAAAGTGTCCAAGATGGTGAAATTAAAAATTAGCTACCGAGCATGAAACATGCGATGATTGCACTTCATAACATTTTTATTGCCTTAGTGTTGTACGAATCACTTCACAGTTCCACACTGTTACGATGAAAAAAATGACACCAATAAAGTCCATGCAATTGATGTTATGAGTTCATCAATCCTAGACTAAAGACATGCACAAAACGACAAATATTTTCAAGCATACCGGGAAAACTACCACCTCATTCTGAAGAACCACAAGTTTCACCTTTGTATCTTTCTGAAAATGTCAATCTCACACCAAAAGATGGAATATTGAAATAACCCTCAGTATCAGCTCCATGTGACACACGCTTTCCCTTTCAGAAACTGGCCAAATACGGGTTTCTCAAGAGTTAGGAATGCAGCTAACACACCGTGAGGCTACAGGGAATACAGCATGTTCCCAATCCAGAAGATTCTTACTCCTTTGAGTTTTTCCATCAAGATAGTACTATTTTAACAATGACCTGCACTTAGCTTTGTTTTTTTTAAAGTCTACAGATTCTGAAAGTATGAAGTTGAATTATCTTTAAAAGTTCACTAAAATTAAAAAAAAAAAAGTTCATTTTATTGCTACTTACGGCTTTCAAGAGGTCAATAATCTATACTTAAAACAACAACGCAGCATTGTAGTAATCTATCAGATACAACACCAAAGGTACGGCGCAAAGCAGCAACCTCCCACAGGGAGACTGGGACTTCTTTGACAGTCATGCTCAATCACTAACCAAATGCAACCTGAAATTCCTTCAGCAGTTCAGCTTTGACACGACTAAAGAAGAATTGTAGTCTAACTGTATTAAAAAAAAAAAAAAATCTCTCATCTCTACAAAACATCACTAAATCCAAACCTGTTCTGTAACAGCAGAACCTAACATTTTTTTTTTCCTCTCTAACAAATACTAGCTTTCTTTTTTTTTAATTGAGTGGCTAGACGTCTTGACTCAGTTATTAAAATCTCTGCTAGAATTCTCTCCTTTAATATAATAGCTCATTTCCCTTATAAAATCATTAATAGAAAATAAAGCCCTTTTTGTTAACTCTAATCTTGCTTCCTTGCAAGTGTGCCAGAAGCACTTTAATGTGGATCAGGTCATGAATATCACAAATTACAGCAGCAATGTGTGGCAACAAAGGATCAGATTATTCATACAACAGTAAAACCAGCTTCCTTCTTTGATTAAAAAAAAAAAGTAGTAGTAAATAGTACGCATTGATCTCCCTGGACAAAAAGTCAGTTCCTTTTATATCTGTGTTTTTCTGATGATACTTACAAATCCACGTTTACAGTATGAAGTAACGGCACAAACCTTAGAACGGCAAATGAGACATATTACAGGGTGTAATAAAACCGACAGCATTTTATGTCAAAACTCTCTCCTGTTTTGCATGACACGCTGGCATGAAGTTAAGCTGGAGTAGGAAAATGTTAGTAGGTGCTACTCCCGCACGAGGTTTCCTACACTAGATTCATGGCAGATGCACTATAAACAAAGCAAAACTATGGATGTACAGGCAGGCACAATTACGGAAGAATTAATGTACCAACAAGAACAGCACTGGCCATAAACGCAGAACAGCAAAATGAAATTCACAGCTAATTTATACAGCAGTATTTCAATGCAGAAAAGCACATCCTGTCAGTTTGTGTTTTTCCTGGGCAGTGCCAGAACACGCACCAACTGCAGCCTATCTCCCTACTTGAAACAGGCACACTGGGTGAGAGTTTTAGGGTCTTCATATGGGTTCGTGGGGAGGGAAAAGACAAAGAGTAATGAGCAAATGTAAGTGTGGAGACATTATCCATACCTGTTCTCCACTGCAGAGCCTTACAACTACAGCGTGCAAAACTGGCTTATCATCAGCAAAAACTTCTCTCCAGAAATCCAGGGCTTTGGCTCAACTTACAATACCAGAGGTATATTACCTTTAATACATCCTGTTTCTTTACTGTAGCGCAACAAAGCTCCAGGTGATGCTCACATTAAATGCCAGCTGCCCAGTCCAAAGGACACAGTATCAGCCCCCCACAACACTATACTTCAGCCAACCTTTTTGTGCCACCCAAATACTCCTGTTGAACTCCGCTGTGAACTGTCCGCTGGACCTGGACCGACAGAAACTCCAGGAAGAAATGAACGAAGGTTTCCGAGGTAGCCTCCCCAAAGAGAACATTTAAATTCTTCGGCAATACGCAGCACTACCACCTGATGGGACAAGTCTGTCAAGGAGAAACCTTAGAAAGACGATGCTGGCTTTGCGGAAAGACTTAGAACCTCTGATTTTGGGGGCCAGGCTAGAGTTTGAACTCTAATTATATGCTAATTTGCTTTTCCAGGTTTCATAAAATGCTGCCTCAAATGGGCTTATCTTCTAAGAAGCGCAGCACGACCTTCTCATTAAAGAATCTGTTACAATGGAAACACATTAGTACTAAAGCCATAAAAGACTGAGGAAATCATGGTCACTTTCCCCCAAACTCGTGGGTTGCCCTACCATCACTTTAAAAAAAATGTGTATGTTCACAAGTCTTCTTGAAAAGTGGGAACTTGCTGTTTCAGTGTTTCTTCAATGCTATCTCCATTTTGTTCTTTAATTAATAAAAGTATACATGCACTGACATTATAAACACTAATTTGCTATTTAGCATCCCAAATTAGGAAGCATAAACATTTATGCACTTCATTAAACACTACCTAAGAACATTTTGAGATTAACAGGAGACAAGCTAGGCTGGTAAATACAATTTCAGGGCACACACAAGCCACCATAAAAAGACACTCCTCCTCTTCCCGTCCCTGGCCCTTAATGCCCCCTGGCTCCATCCTCTTGGCACCAGCCCTTACAAAGTGAACCTTGGAAATCAGTGAGATCTGATCCACCTGCACAATCACAACTGCCAGGTTAAGGGAAGGGATGGGAATGCAGGGAGACGAGCAGCAAGAGCAGGGCATACCTGTCTGGCAGCACGGCATACGTAGATTGGCACAAGCCAATCATGAAATTGCACTTTAGAAAGCATAAAACAAATACTTATGCCCTGAATTAAGACATTTAAGCGCACGTGGTGTACAGGGAGAGATGTGTTTTTTCCATCTCTTCCAAAACAGGCACCGCAGTTCCAGCACACCTCCTCCTCTCCCGTCCCCTTCCTTCCATCCACCCCAGCTCTTTAAAGACTCCTTGTGCTGCTCCTTTCCAAATTATCTATGCAGACAGGACACTGAAACAGGCTTAACGTTAGGGTATACCAGCGCTACAGGAAGAGGATAAGAAATGGTGAGTTTTCAAAACAAAACAGCATACAGCAGCGGTAGAGAAGAAACAAACACCGATACTCGGGAACAGACAGCCTGAAATGGAGATAATCAATCTGCATGTGTAAAATAAATGGAAGGTCAGCTAAGATCACTAATACAACAAATCCCCCAAACTCATCAGTCCAGGCCCCAAGTTACCTCTACAAACATTATTCTCAAAATCCTTCACGAAACAAGACTTCAAGTTGTTTTCTTCCACTTACAGACAGTAATTCAGACAACAAATTATTCCTTAAAACTCTGCATCGCAAGTCTGACTTCAATGTAGGCAATTATTTTTTAATTTAAATTTGTGCTAATAGTGCCCATTGTTAAATTATGGACTCAGATAAACTGGTACTAAATTTTCTATTATACAGAATCTTGCCATAATGTGGTAATCTTTAAATTGTTTGAAGATACAAATATACCAAAAATATAGTGTTTCAAGAACAGTAATACGGACAAACTGAAGAGCTTTGTACCATAACCAGAAATCTGCAAAGTGTCTTGGTGCCTGAAAAAGAACTGCATTTAGATTTATTTATTTTTTTAAATAAATTATCATGATTTTTCAACTTACAGCTTTGGGTTCTTTATGTTTTTTTGTTTCGCTTTTGTTTTTTTAAAACTACGATGGCAATGGTGATCTATCTACAAGGTAATAAGTGAAAAAGAAGCATTCTTTGTGTGGTTTTGACCAAATATATTGTTAAGAGTTCAAAACAAAGATTTATAAAAACAAATGATTAAAATTTCAGTTCAGAAAAACACTTGTAAAATACAATAAAACCCTTTTCAATAGCAATGTAGATTTTTTACAGTTCTTCTAAGCAGGTGTTTACCGCTGCCTAGATCCACTAACTCCAATAAAACAAAATGTAGGCAAAACGGGTTGGTGTTCGCAAAATCACAACCTATATACAGTAGTGCAGGTAACATACTGCAACTCACGGGAAAAACCTTTGAAAATTCACTGTTTCATTGTGAGTGGACTTACAATATATCTTACATCGTTTAAAAGCAGGTTACACCATAGAAAGGCTTTTGACAGAACCGCTCAAAAAATGAATCCATTATAGGAGAGTAATGCTTCAAGTCAGCTTCTCCCACCAGCAAAAATGCCACACAAATCAAAAAACACTTAAGTAAAACACTAAGACTTTATTAAAAATCCAAAATTTATTGCAAATTGTACTTTGCACTTTCCCTCCTTTCTTCATTTTTACATGATTTATTGATATCCATGATTTTTTCACAGATGTACTTGTTGACTTTGGAGAGTCTCTGTGCAATTTCAGTTTCGTCCACAGTTTCTTGTGCTATTCTATCATACAAACATTCTGGGGAGAAAAAAAAAAAAGGAAAGAGCCATTAGGATATTTTTAGAAAAGAATATAGCCCTGTGTTGGGCTAACTACTCAAGAGACAGACAGCACTGAGTAAGCACTGTGTATATTTGTTGCAAGACAACAGAAGCTTTCATCGATCCACTGCCGATCTTGTTAAAATCAAGATTTTTCACCAGGCTTGAATCTTTGGCATGACCAACTTCCAGTTATGCTGTGACTACATTAACAGGCTTTTTATACAGAAACAAGGCTAAACCCAGCATTTTACAGCACCAGTCTTGGCTGCCTAATTCTTGTCCATATCTCCACAGCATATTTAGAATCTTTTCCCAGGTGAGCGGTCTCACCAGAACTATTGTTAACTGCAGTTCCCTGTGAGTCACTCCTACCTGCACACCTTCAAGACTGTAAATAAATGATAATGGCTAGGAAGAGAAGCAGTAACCACTAGAATTCATTAACTGATTTACTTTATTTTTTAAAACTGTTCAACAGACATTGTCTGTGTCTTTATGGGACACCCTGTCCCTGGGTATATTTCACTTTTATTTGTAGATTATTCAGAGCAAGAGCCACCTTCTTCCATGTTTGCACTTTGTGAACTTAACCGGAATACAAAAGCGAGCAACAGTAGTAACTACAAAAAGTAATGAGGGCAACGAAATTTGAGACAATTCTGCTTCACAGAGCCTGTAATTCAGTGCCAACATCCTGCAGGTTTCTGAAATCAGAGGTGGTGCAGCACACCCAACTGCTTAGTGACAGGCAGGTGGGTTTTTTTGTTTGTTTTCATAACCAGAACAATTTATTTTGTTGTGCAGGCTTCCCAGATTGGTTACACAAACTCTCTTCTGCTTTGCCTCGTAATCTATTCCAGTAGCCATTTACTGCTTCATATACAGAAAGCCATAGAGATTATCACTTAATTAACATGGTTTACAACATTTCTAATGCGTCATATTAAAAAGTTATGAAAATTAAGTACTATGCAGGCTTTGTAGTTCGTTTTGAAACCTCTCAGAAGCTTTATAAAAGGTTATTTTGCATTAATAAGGTTTATAACAGTGTTCATGCATCATACTTTTTATAATTTCTTTATTACATACTACACAGTAGGGATTCTTAAGAAGCTAGAGATACCAGACACATTAAGAGCTAATGCTGTCGTTCAAAAATCTATTTTAAATAAGTTAGTCTGTGTCCACAGAATGATGAGAACATCCAAAACAATGTGAATTTCATGTTGTAAGATATACTGAATATAAAATAAATAAAATTAATCAGCTGAAATGCTGATTATCAGTATGATATAATATATCAGCATAACTATGATTTGAAATACAACACCTAAGAGGCAGTACATCACTGAGAACCTGAAGAAATGCAGTGTTTGCAGGTCATAAACTTGCACTACAGCAATCTCAGGGATACTCCCAGGCTGTGGCAGATAAACCTAGTAAGGTGAACTTCCAGTAAAAGCTGGCTTAGGGGCTCCAAAGAGTGAATTGGGGGTTCTGCTGCTTCTTTGTCTTTTGGCTTTAGAGGAGCATACAGATACCCCTTCGTATTTCTGACTGGACCAAAGATTCAAGCAGACCTCAAAGACCAACAAGGAGCTTTACTTCTTTTTGTGATGCCTGATCCAAATCATTGGGTAGTCACCATTTGTCCACTTGCTACTCATTTTTGTTTCTTTGTTTGTTTTCTTCTCCATTACAATTTCTTATTTGATCACTTCAAGCTTTCCAGGAAACACAGCTGGCATGATGGGGCAAGACCTGCTAACACTGACACAAATGCAAAGGACACAACAACATGGAATATCATGATTGTGTGCTACCCAGTGCTGCTGATACAGGAAACCTGTCCGCTGACACCTATAACATTGGCCATGCAGCTTGTTTCAAAAGGAGACTGTACAGTCTTGAGTCTAACAAAAAGGGAGTCTAAGACAAGGTGAAAGAAACACTAGAATGAACAACATGGAAAACCAGGGCGTGGAACTGTAGAATTAAAATGAGGGTTGAGGCTGGAAGCAAAAGTATGGCAGAAAACATAAACCCAAGGAAATAGGGAAGAGCCGAGTTCCTGGCAAATGTACAGGTATGGAAGAGAAGAAAGGGAAGGGCCCCATCTGCCTCTCACCGTGGACTTGTTGGAGCAGACTCCCAAACTCACCGTAGTCAAAGCAAGGGGAGTTAGAAGACAGCTGTCATTCAAACGGCTCAAGCAACACGGAGTGGCCCTGACCGAAGCAGAAGAGGAAATTCTCACATAAACCCTGCCAGCAGTGCTGAGGAGTAACAGCCTCCAGCAGGGAAACTAGAAAGCTCTTTGCAATGGGCCAGTGAAAAATAACCCCTTTTTACTGCGTGCTTTTAAGTGTGCATCTGGGTAACCAATTCTGTTTCCCATTAGGAGCTGACACGGGTAGCCAGAGCCAGAGTGGATTCCTTACATGGCCGGTGCATCACTACTTTGCTACATGTGTTAAGATCTACAAAAAGATCCCAGCCACAACTAGAAAAATCAGCATGGAACAGCTTGCACTTCCACATATATTCTTGAAGCAGGTTAGTAAAAAAAAACCAACCCAAACAACAAACCCATCTCTATTACTCATTTCTTATAAATTACGAAAGATGAGAGTACAAAGATCAGTTTCCAGCTTTTCTCCACACAACACAGACGCATGCACACACTCAAAGAGGAATCATATTTCTTACTTCCAAAACATGGTACTTGCAAAGCAGATTACAACAGCTCTTAAAGAGTTCATAGTTAAGAGAACAGAGCAACTAAGAACAGGAAATGCAGAATAATGAAGCTCAATCAAACAGGGAGATTTCTTTCAGCCCTACTGCAATTTAGTATGGACGCAAAACCTAAAAATCCAATTTTGGTATGTATTCCATGAGGAACCAACTCAGTTCTGACTTAAAAAGAAGCCTGAAACACCGAGAGAGACAGAAATGAATGCAAAATACAAGCATGATAATATTGAAATTCACTATTCGTTTTAAATAAAGAAGGCCTTCTCTCTCTCAAAGGGCTACATACATGGTCTCAGGCTTGCAGTTACTGAAAGTGTCACTGCAATTTTTCCTGCCAGATATGTCAGCGATTTACGCTTCCTGTTCAAATTCCAATTCAAGTGCAACAATTAATTTTTACTATTTCAATTTTCTCCACTTAAAAGGGTAAGACTATTCTTTCTTGCCTTTGAAGGTATGTGTATTTTTATAGTCACAGCTATAATGGTTTCTGTGCCTCATGCCAGGGTTGGTTATATTCTGGATGAAAGAATGTGGTAAAGCTATTCTCAGGCTTGTTAAAAGGAATATATGCATTTTAAAAAATCATTACGTTATAAATGAATTCCAGAACAACGTGTTGTTCTCCAGGCTCAGAGTCCTGTCCTGCAAGTGGTTTAAAGTGATGATCTTCTTGAACCTTACTGAAGTCAATGTAAAACTCTTCAGCTGTGAAGGCCTGCACTGTGCACAGCTATTGCAATGTGTTTTACTTTTCCTGGATACGTATGCACTTCACAATGCAATAGCAATCTGAATTACAGTTTTTAATCAGTTAATTTTATATGAGCTGAAAAGAAGCATCTTTCAACTCAGTGATTAATGGTAAAACTCCAAAGCAGGAAGCAAAAGTTTTCAAATAACCTACCTCTGACAATGCTTAATTTGTGAGGTGAGAGAGGTGGCTTGGGAACGGCATCTTTCTTTTTTTTGGTTGCAACTCCTGTGACACTTCTGTTCTTGAGAACATCTGTTCCCCAAATCATAACCGCTAGATTTTTTGTATACTTTGAATCTCCTTGTGTTACTTGCAGCTGGTGCCATTTCTCCTCATCTACCCAAATTCCACTGCCAAGATGGACCTAGAAGGTAGTAATAATAACAACTTATCTATGGTACGTAGCACACAACAGTATCCAAGTGCTGTAGGAACATTAATATTATGTACTATAATAACAGTAATTAGGGCTGAACAAATCCATTTTGCCTAATTCTGAAACTTCTCCAACTTTATGGGTCGGGGAGTTCAAGTCAACCTCTTATATAATATAGTTCCTTTTTGTATTCAGTTCTTCTTACTCTCTACTTCCCCCCCAACCCC
>JAVJGJ010000030.1:27062090-27080660 GCA_035590215.1 Microhierax caerulescens
CAGCTTCCCTTTGGCTGAAACAGAATTTATCCAAAGCGTATTTCAGAGGCAGTAGAGAGGGAAATACTTCCTAAGTCAGATCCTGTACCTGTTGGCAAAATTCATCCTGATTCTTTGAAGTAACTAGAAGGGCAGAAGGGATTTTGAGAGCTCCAATTTCAATATAAGCCAAGGCAGTTTGGGAGCTCTGTAAAACTTCCAATTCCATCACAAAATTGGCCTATCGCATATGATCAATCTATGCAGGGGAATACTGTTTTGTGGTAAGGCAATGACCCATTGCTGCAACTTCATAAACTTTCTGTTATCCAGGCAATGGGGAGCAGGGATATTTCACTGAAGTAGTGAAGCGGGATAACACAGGTACTGGGAAACGCAGTGTGAAGCCACTGTAGTCTCCAAAAAGAAGCTGTTCGAGCCTAGTTATGCTTATCAGTCTTGCTCAGCATTGACTACGCTGGGCTGACTCCTACAGAGCTACAATGGATCTTTGCCCCAAGATTCCAAGCGTTCCAGACTTAAGATGAATGCAGGACACATGAATCCAAGCACCATCCTTAGGCTGCCGCTACGTATGTTTGAGCTGATAGTCCTGATAACCAGGACACCATCAAGGAAGAGCCAGGGAAATAACTCCACTGGTGATCAGCACGGGTCTGACATGAGGGCAGCCAGGATGCAGATGCTGGCCCAGTGTGGAACCACGGAAAATACTCTGTACCTTGTCTGTCTACGCACTGGAGCACAGTGCAGACACCTGAACTACCTCTGCACACAGAAAGCTTTGCTCACATGGTGTTGAACGTCATTCAGCTGAACCCACATTTGCTCATCATCCATAACAAGCTAATGAGTGACCTAGCTATTTAATTACTGGTAAGAGTTCACTGCATTGGAAAGGAAGAAGACAGAACTTACTTTCTGATAATCTGTAGAAGTGCAAAATACCAAAAATATTTATCAATGGGATTGTTAAATTCAGGTTTCATAAAATCAGGATGTCCTTTCTGTCACACTAACACTTTAATAAAAACTTGCCGCCTCCTCAAAATTAAAAAAAAACAACCCTGTGAACAAAATTCTATAGTAAAACTATATTAGAAGACTGTTTGCCTCAACTGTTTTACTTTTAGTTTTTCATGGTTTTACTCCTTTCATGTGGCATTACATAAACTGTGCCTGCTACCCATACAGATCTGAACAGTATAATGTAAAGTCCCACTAAATGCAATGAAAATTGGACAAAGCTACTGTAAAATTTTATATAGCCATAATTTTACTGCCTGTATTCAATCAAATACCATTTTTCCTTTAAATGGAAGCCTGCTTTAATTATTAATGAGGGCTATAACCCGAAGAAATTTTTTATTACTACAGCATCCTTCAAAAGCAACTAGTTGTTTAAAAACTTGAAAAATATGAATGGTTTGGCCACCAGCTATGTTACAAAGAACAAATGAAAATGTCTAACTTCCTCAAAGTGTAAAACCATAAAGCAAGCTGCCTCTCCTGCAAAATCTTCTACACTTAAGGGATTCTAACAAGCTTTTCACAAGTCTGCATGGTATTTAGACTTTGTAACGGACAGAAATGGAACTAGTGATAACCACAACATGAACATCTCTTTTTTTCCCCTTTCTTCTCTGTTGCTGAGCATCTTCATAATTGCTTTAAAAAAAGTCACACTTTTTTGGTGTTCTTTACTTCTTTTGTAGAACAACTTCAATCAGACTGAGCAGTCTGTGCTCAGAAAACCATCACATTACAATTATAATTCAGTTATTCTGATCTTGGAATAGTCATCTGTAAAAATGAGTGTAAGTTAGTTAGAAAATAACTAAGATTATGAATGTTGTACATTGCCAAATTTTTGATGTCTGCATTACATTAATTGTAGCAACTGCTGTATTTGATCAAAAACCTGATTCCCCTCTGCCAAAATTAGGGTTTCTGTTTGCTAAAGATTGATTAGGCTCTTAAGCTACAAAATTATTCATTAGCTTTAAGTTACTTTAAAGAAAAAACAAGTTACAGCAAGAACTTTTAATATTTATGTTTCAGACAGATCATCTCTTAACCACATGCCTCATTTAATAAAAAAAGTTAGCACTTGTATGAAACACCTATGGGAACAGCAACTACGTGACAGACAGCCACAGCCACAGAAATCTTATGTCTCCCTTTTTCTATTTCTAGCACTGTTAAGGAATTTAATCTGCCCATGTCTCAGTTTACCTCTCCGTAAAACCGGCCCGGTACTGTTTCCTAGTATTCCCAAAGCTATGGGAAGCTTACTGTACTCCAAATTCAGAAGCCATTTCCTTCTTGCTGGAAGAGCTGCCCTATGGGCCAGACCCTTGGCTTGATGAAATCAATGGGAACTTTACCCCCAATTTCAGCAACTGCAGGATCAATGTTCAAGTACAATGCAACAGAAACAACAGCAAATTCAAAGCAATGCTCACCACCATAACTGTGCTAACATATGCAATGTATCTAAAATGCATCTCAGATTAACTTTTTTCTTTTTTTTTTTTTTTTATTCCCTCCTTTCTTCTTTTCTTTTCTTTTCTTTAAATGAATGCCATAGGCCCTTTTTTTTGGTAACTCCATTCTGCCCCATTCTGTAGGGGAGAGATTTATCTGCTTTAAAAGAATCCTACAAAGATCAAATCTGATGCCACAAAGGGCAAGGTTTCTAAAAAAGCATTTCAACTACTCTAGTGGTGCATGTCAATAAAGGAATAGTGGAAAAAAGGCATAAATAAGGAAAACTGAAAAAAAAAACCAAAACCAAACAACAAACACCACACTCCAACACTCTAAATATGTTATTAGTTCACATTTCTGGCATCTGAGCTGGCTGAAGCCCCAGTAAAATACACAAACTTAAAGAAGAAACAAAATTACAAAAAGAAAGTTAAAGAAAGATTAATATCTGTAAAGACAGAGAAAACTTCAGCAACAGAAGTGCCAAGAAGCTGTCAGATGAAATAAAGGTGCAGGAAAAAGCTGCATACAAACACTAAAGGACATGCCCTGTCCCACGGACCTTAAGTGGAAAAAAAGAAGATAAACCAAACTCTCACAGTCACGCGAGGTTTTCCTTGCGCAAATATACAAGCAAATGACATATGTTAAACATACGAGGCAAAAAAAGCTATATGAACCAAATACCTGTCAAATTGCCAAAATTATACTATTTTTCACACACATTTCATCCTCCACAATTGTGTCAAATTCATCTTCAAGACAGACAGACACTTGTGCAGTCACTCTTATAACACAAATCTGAAAATGTAATATTTCATGCTATTCTAGCAGTAATTCCACTATATGCCAAAGCTGAAACGGACATTTCCTCCTTAAAAGTTCTCAGATTATGGTACCAAATGCATATGTATCCTAAGAATCAGGATCTGCATAGGCAGTTCTGAATAACACAGTTTTGTAAAAGAATCAGAATGCTTATTTCATGATAATGGCAGTAGCTGTAAAAGCAGGCCTCGGTAGATGAGTGAACAATGGTTGAACATGCTGAAGTCTGAAAAACTATCAGTCAGGTTCTGGCAAACTGTAGCTAGCTGGTACCTCACCAACTTTCTAGAAGTATCTGGAAAGTAGCACCACATCAGTTCAATTCAGTGGCAGACTCAATAGAGCCCATTTTCATTCCAGGGTTCATAATTATCTACTAGACTCCAATTCAACCAAAACATGAAAGCTTCTCTGCAATATGACTACAGCACATTAAAAACATTAAAGACCTTTCAGGAAAAAGTATTTCTGTTAAATAGACTAATGTAACTTTATAATTTGGGTTATTAGACTTTGGTCTCTATTTGGTGGATTTACTTATGTCACCAATTGAAGACTATACCAGTTTGCTTGTGTATGCATATTTAATAATTATGTTCCTTGTGCTGCACAGCATTCAATGCTCTCATCAATGAGGATAATTTTCTATGCTGTTCATAATTGTGTAATTTCATAATTTTCCTCAGCATAATAGCACACCTTTATGAAAACTGAGGAAGTTTGTGTAAGCTGCCACTATGCAAAACCCCTGAGATCATGAAAATTCCACAAGAAAATCATCTGATGGACATTTATGAATTATTCATGCTATATTTAATTTAAAATACCTTTCCATTCTCGAGAATATACTTGTCCATTACTGGAACGGGGGCAGGATAGTACGTTGATGTATTTGCTTCCTCACTGAAGGTCTTCTGTACCTCAGGTTCAGGCTCAATTGATTCTGGTTTTACTTTTTCAAGCTCAATGGCAGGTCCTAGACAGTTAAGAAAAGAGAGCTGTCTGCTATCCCAGAGAATACGAAATCAATCACTTCATCACCCATGGTTAGCATAAAATAACACATTAGTCATGTTCATTTAAAGTTAAAAAAAGAGTCTAAACCAAAATCCTACTTCTGAACTTCAATAAATAAAAGTAGGATAAGTAACTCTGCTTTATAAACATTAAAATGTTTAGTTTTAATTTAAATGTTTAATTTTATTATTAAAGCATATGGACAATTACAGATATGGGTAAGACTGCTTCAATGCAAACTACGGAAATTATGTTAAAATGACAATGAAATCATAAACCAAAAGCAACAATAGTAATTCTTCAAATAAGAATTACTTAGTTGCATAGAAACCTGCATAATTTACTGTGATAATTACATAATTTATCCATATAGAATTACAAATTTTATAGAAATATGAAATATCTTTGGATATAACAAAGGTATATTAAAAATAGTGAGGATCGACAGAAATGCTATAAAGGAAAACAGGCTTAGGCTACTTAGGCTAAATTTTCATGCATAGAAAGAGTGCCCAAGGTTAAAAAAACCCACATAAATTAGAATTTTGATTGTCCAACGTGTCAAACACACTTTTTTGATTTTTATTTTTAATGTAATCAACAAAAATCAAACACAGATTAAAAAACAGAATACTACGAAGCACACGTTTGAGGCTTCAAAGGAAGATAATTATTTTGTCAGTCATCAAACTTTTCTTTTCCAGATCAAATTTATAAAGTGTTCCTAAAAAGACAGAAGAACAAAATAAAACAATTTGTGGACCGGATTTCATCATTCCATTCATTGCAGCGGTTACACCAGAAGTCTAGGAACAGGCTACGGCCCCAAGCCTATCACTGTGTCTTGATGTCTGTCTCTAGGATCACGAGAAGCTCCAGCAGTCACTGAAGTTCCACGCAGGGATGGCAGATCGTTAACACAGCAAGGTTGCCAGCTTAGACCCTGGACACCACAGTCATCAGCCACTTCAAGAACTACGAGGATGAACTCACCAGGTTGGTGCTGGCAGCACTCTGTAGCCCAACCCTGACATCTTCCACAAGCACCAATTCAATACTCAGGTCAGAGTTACGGTTCAGCACCCCTCCTCAGTGCTTGCGCGACAGACCAAGCCCTGAATGGATCTAACTCTGCAAGCCAAGCTGGCACCAGAACTCAGGTCTTGAGTCACGGATCTTAAACATTTAGTTCCTGTACCTGGAACAAGCAAAGCATTCATTCTTCCTACTTTGTGCAGTTTCACTGAAGAGTTTATTATACCATGATATCAGCATTTCCTCCACAGCCAGCATTTGACATTTATCCTATAGCTTACTCTACACCCACATTAGCTAGAACATTAACGATCTAAATGTTCTCAGCTGACTGCCACTTGACACTCAGCAACAACTAAAAGTCGTCTCAGCAATTAAGACAATGCTTACTACAGTGCCACCACCACGAGCATCTGAAGAGCCATGTGCCATACAAGCACGGCACAAACTGAGAAATCACGACAACCATACCGTTTGCATTATAATTTCAGAGTACTTTTAATAAACACCTCTACTGTCATGCATATATGACCATAAGGCCAAGACAAACTAAACTTTCTAAACTTGAGACTGCTAAACTGATTCAGACTAGGGAAAAGACCCAGGACTGGTTCATCCACCCAAAGCCCACGCACATCTCAGCGTAGGCACACCTCAACAAGCGCATGCAGAGATGTAATAGCCAGCCTGAACTTAAGAAGTGATCATTTAGCTGGTACTTTAAGTTCTTCAAAGTGCTATTTTAGCCTTTCTTATGCTTTGAAAGTCACTTGGAGAAGACACCGAAGTACAACACCTTCTTCCACATTTACCTCAGTTTAAACACTTTCACTATTTGCCATTCAGAAGTCTGTTACGTTTTATTTAAAGTTATATATTGACACAGCTGGAATTTGGTTTCCGGAGTTCCCCAAGAAAAACCACTGATTAAAGTCCACAACAACCATAGTTCTAACAGGTCAGAAAAGTCTCCATTGCAATTTCTGTTTTACTGCTTGCTTAGAAGTCACCAACAGAAAGCCTTTAAGATGTCTTCTTTTGTATTCTACTGATATTTTTTTTTCTTTCCAAACAGAAATGTGCCTCTGACTAGGTAGTCTTCACAGCTGCTTTCATCAACTACTAAAGACTGCATTTTCAGCCTGGCACGTTGTGAATTAGACACACAACCTGCATTATTGTCTTACGGCTAATAGGAGTTGTGTGCCCAATTGACCACGCAGCATGCTCTACAAGTTTCTCCTCTCTGTAGGTCTCATCCTCTGCATTTTATTTTAAAGATGATGAAGGGAGAATACAAAAATATATGCCACTATCTAAAGGCTCAACAATGATAGTACTTGCATATGGATCGTTTTAAAAAAAAACAACCAAACCCCAAGACAGTTCTTCAGAATGTAAAAAGAAAAAAAATGTTTTATTGCAAAATCCTTCTCTTTCTGACTGTAAAGTTTGCATAATACATGAGAGGCCAGCAACTTCAAATGAAGGATAAGGAGGCAGGTGGCTTCCCTTCACCACCTCTTTTCCTTAAAAATGCATCTTAGGCTACACGCTATTAAAAAACTAGCAAATAAACCAAAATAACTGATAAAGTGGTCAATATACATTTGTAAGCAGCAAGTTCGTTTTCCACATGGTCTACCAGAATTTGAATGAAAACAACAGGAGTCTGACAGGTGGTAAGATTATATATATGGTACTTCCTGTACTTGTACTTGATAGAAACCTTAGACTTTTTCTTTTTTTATATCAAAAAGCCAAACAAATCTAGAGAAGTTGATAATAGTAACTTCTTACATGCAGTACACCACATATACCATTTCATTCTCCCTATTCTGGTGTCAGTCCCCCTACACTGTAAACTGGATCACTGTAATTAAACTGGGATTAAAAATAACCACTTGGGGGGCTGTGCGTGTGCTGATGAATGAACGTTTATGAATGAAAGCAAATACACTTTCTGGCTTTAGAGCAACACTAATTCTTACCAATACAACATGAAAATGAAGTATTTATCCGGGAGTGAACAACACCCAAACATTATCCCTGACACAACTTCACTACTTCTGGCCATACACAACCACAGCAAACTGCATAGATCTTACCCTGCAGACAACTATGTTTTTAAGAAGTTATTGAAATTCTTATCTTTTGCAATCCAAGGACTACTTAAAGTTAGGCCTACAGGGAAGAGTCAGTGATTTAATTCTCTAAATCACCTTACTCTCTATTGATTAAAAAGGACAGATTAGCGTGTTTCCAGGTGCAACAAAACAAAGATAAACTGCAAAGGCCTACAATCACAGGGCTCCCTGATCCCAGGGTGGGTAAGGGAAAAGAGGCTTTGGCTGCACACGTTCTCCCAGAAGCTCAGATGAGGGATACCGTAACCCCTTTGATGACAATCACCTCATCCCCACTGCTTTGGGCCCTAGAGCCCCGCTCAAATGCCTGCCTCCTCCAGGCAGGGATCTGTTGGGCAACAGCACACCAAAATCATAAAGAAGCTCCAGTAAATCCCTATGGATCAGTACCAATTTCATTAATGTCATTTACCACACCTGCTTTCAAGGCTCTCCTAAAAGAGCAACTCAGTGTCACCATGGGGAAGATGAAGAACCTCACTCTTGCCACAAGAGTGGCTCAAGTTTAGTAGCAGAGATGAAGGCCTAGGTCTACTTCTCACTGAAATCAACATGTTGATGGGAAATTAGGAGACTGAATACTTGACTGAATGTTAGCTCAAGAGGCTGTTCTATATTTGATCTGCAAGTTTAAAATGGCAACAGGCACGCATTTCCCACAGCTGCAATTCATCAGCACAAAACAGCTGTCATCTCATGCAAAGAAATCAGAAGTCTCTAAGGTGAAACAGAAATGCAATTAGTTTGCATTAAGTCCAGCCTGCTGGAAGTACAGCATAACATAAATTACATGTAATTTGAAACTCCAGGTTTAAGAGATTGCTGCAGCAACTGAAGATGAATTCAGGATGTAATCTATTTTCTGAACAATTTTCAGAGATTATTCACATACCCAACCATACCTTATTTATAAGCTGGAAAAGTAAGGAAGACTAAAGAAGTCTTTATATATCTATTTCTTGCCTGAAAGTAGCACTTTTTCACAATGTCATCAGGCTCCCTACTTTATAAAGTGCTGAAGATGTCTCCCTTTCTAACCATTCATAAATTTTGTATTGATCTTTCTAGAATCTGGTTGTTTCTCAACTGTGAATGAGGCTACAAGGAAAGGCAATAGAGTAATCAGTGGTTAACACATTGACTCTTAGGAAACACACACCCTGTGACAGACACAGCCCGTAAGGCCAAATTCTACCTTTGCTATCCATGAAAACTTTCATATATGCAATAACAACAAGGGATTTCTCTGGAAGTTACCTATAATTCATATTTGTCCAGGTACATGATTAAATTAAAAGAACTTGTCTTCAACATAATCGAGATCGATTTTCAGTTGTAAAGCAGGTGCCAGACTGATACAATAGCAATTCAAGCCAAGTCTTTAGAGAAGATTCAGCTTTATTCCCAAGAGGTTTTGGTTTTTTGTGGTGGAGGGTTTTTTTCTTTCTTTTTTTTTTTTTTCTTTGGCTTCTAAAGTCTCTGATTCAGCTCAATTAAGAAATGCATCCCTTCTTTCTTAAAGTGAAAGAAACGAGACAGAATTCAGAAGCTGTCTTCATTTCATTGCTGGTCTCACCACTCAAACTGCTGTCAAGTCTACCAACTAAATTGGTATTTTATGCTGTTCAGCCCCATTGCCTACTAACATCTGGCTGGTGCTCCATTCACATAAATTCCAGCTAACTACTTGCAGATGAAGAAATATCTTTCCATCCAAGGAAAATTTTAGAAAGCTCAGTGGAATCTACTGCCAACCACATCGTGTTTTTCAGACTGTGGAAACCTTGCCTACTTAGTTTTATTTAAAAAGTTAACTAGAATGTTTATAATAAGTAATGACATTTTAATTATGCACAGTGTAACAATGATGAGCATTCACAATCAAACACCCGGTTTAAATCATCAGATGCTACTTCAAGAACCTTGCTCCAAACTTGCGGGCACACCTTAACACATGCTACAGCACAGGCACATGCTCTCCCAGGTTCAGGTTTGTACATGAATGTAACTCAGACCCACATGCAAACTGCATGCACTCATTCAAGTCAAGTAGAAGAGCCAATATCCAATTTACATGCAAAAATTAAGTTTCCAGGTACACAAAGGCAGACATAAGAAACAGCATGCTAAGTTTGGATGCACAAATTTTAACCAAGTTTCAGTCACCGAGCAAATCTTCAACACAGCAGTACCACATTCTAATGGCAAATAAATATAAATTAGTAAAATATTTGAAGGTAATCCAGAGGTACCATCTTCAATGAAAAGGATGAACTTTTTATTTTGTCTTTTTTCCAATTTATTCCAACATAGCGGTTAAATAATTGTTATAACCAAAACAAATGAGCATTTGACTCAAGATATTTAAAGATATTTAAAATTTAAATCCAAATTACACAAACCTGCATTTTGTAACACGTGTTGATAAAAGGGACACTACTATAAATTAACAATCCATTATTTTTCAAGTAGCATGGCTGTTTAAAGCCACTGCTAAAAGTTCAGGAATATATCACATTCTAGTGAGCTACTAATGGGAAGAGGGGGGCAGAAAATGGAAGATAACACAGTCACATAACAATAAACAAAATCCCTAACTGAAAAGGATAAAATAGTTTAGCCTAAATATTCACTCCACTGCCCTCTCTTTCTTTCTTCTTTTTTTTTTTCTTTTTCCTTTTTAAACTGGAACATATTGGTATATTTTGCAGATGACGCTTTATTATCTTTTTCAGCATATACTGGAAGGTCAGAGACTCTTTAAAACACAGCTGCTTAAAATAAAACTCTGATTCAACCATACCAGCACAAAGACCTCCACTATCATTAAAGAAAAACCCAGACGTACATAGCATACAAATTCAACACATATTGTACAGCCACAGCAGAAAACCCTTTTAACATTCAATGTCCAGTTTAACAACCAGTGTTATTCTTCAAGTACGTTTCCATTACTATTGATCACACTTGCAAAATTCATTAAAACTAGTCCCATTTAAGTCCAGCACTTACCACTACCTAGTCTTAGAAGCAGTACATCCTGGAGCCTCCTGTTCAAGTCTCTGAGCTCTTTCATTTCTGACACGAGTGCCCCATACTCCTTTAGCTTCTTTGCCTGTTGCACAAGCTGTCTGCGCGTTCTCTCAAGCTCCTGTTGAATGTGTCTCATTTCTTCTTGTTGCTGTTGGTAACTCCTCAGCAATTCTTCATACAGAATCCGAGGAACTACAGCATCGTCCATGTTGTTTATGCCTTCCGAAGTCTCCATAAAAGCCTCCTCAGGGCTGGAAGTATTACTGAGACTCATCCCATTCTGTTTTTCAAGGCGAGCAACAACTGCTTCAATGCTTTTGTGTGTACCTTCACTTTGTTTCCTCCCATCTTGTCTCTGCATGTTACAATAAAAAAAAAATAAAAAAAATTAGGAGAGCAGTAAGATGTAGTAAAATTAAAATTCTACAGACTTGGGAAGTGTTAATATTCTTGTTTTCCAAAAAAAGCAAGACAAGGTCTGCCTGCAAAAACATTTTGCCTAACAGATTCTTGTGGATATAACATAACTACCATGCACATGAAACTCCACTAAATGCATTTACAAACTTCTGAGGCAGTTAAAGGCCTGCCTTTCTGCATTTGCACAACACTTGCAAGCTCAGTGTATATTGGTCACCTGAATGCATATATAAAGACAATTTCTTTTTAAAAAGTGGATGTGGATCCTTTTCCTCTAAAGTTTACCCCTAACATTTAGATTTCTGATGACTGATTTTCTGATAAGTAAGAGAAAGAATCAACTACGTGCTACGTTCATCACCTGTAACATCAGAGATAAAGCAGCGTACCACACAGAGCTGTTCTGTGAACAGAGGGCTTTTCCTTCCCACACTTTGGGAGACAAAACTCAATCTCTGACAGAGGAATAGTTCTCTGACTATTCCTCTAGCATACTCGCCCAACTGCCTGGTGCAAGTGACTGAGTTAACCCTATCAGCAAACACTGAAAAGGAATTTGAAAACACAGAAGTTGGAGACAGAGCATATCACCCAGCCTTGTCTCCTTCATCAACTGATTCCTTCTGTATTAGTACTGCATTGCAGAGGCTTCATGTCCTTAGAACTCTCAGCAGAAATTTACCTTCTTACCATCTGCAAAAACCCTACAAATTAAAATGCACCTCTCTTCTTGGGCCTGAACAGTGGTATTAAAATGTGACAGCATGGCTAAAAGTCACGAAGTTTTACTGGCCAAATATGGAAAAAGCATTTGAACTTCCAAGCAACTGCAAGGAAAGCAAACGTAGCTCATAGCTTAGAGACAAGAAGCTGACACTATCAGTTCCCATACCACAATATCCATGAGTAATGTGGCAGAAAATGAGATTATTTGATGTTATGCCTGCTCCACGCATGTTCTCAAAAAAAAAAAAAAAAAATGCTGGCCCACCATAAAGAAATGTACTAGTATCACTCCTGCAGCTGCAAAACACATGAAGCCACAGAGCAGTATTTTATTCTGAAGGTTGGCAGACTTTTAAAGAAATCATTTGATATAAAAAAATAAATACATTTACATAGTGGGTTTCTGGCATCTAGACCTAAAAAGGCAACTGGCAGTTATAATGGAGGGATGCAGTCCTGTCAATTTGTCTTCTCATCTACTGCTGTAGTTGGGAAGCCTCAGAGCACCCCTTCCATTCCAAACAAGCAGTGCACAATAGGTCACAAGTGCCACTGAGAACTGCTGCTCGACATTCACGTAACTGGTGACTTTTTAAAGCATTCTGAGCCAAAGTGGAAGAGCATTGTTCCAAAAATCTCAAATGGCAATTAAACTGTGCAGACGGTATAAGCAGGAAAACGTTCAATTGCACATAAATCAGGTTTTAAAGATACCCCACCCCCCCACACACAATTTGACCCAATTTCACCGAACACAGTGTTTTAAGGGGATCAACGCAGGCCTGGAATTCTTAAGCTATGACGTCTGTATATGCCCCAAGTACTTCCAAAAAAAAAAAAAAAGAAAAAAAAAGAAAAAAAAGAAGAAAAAAAAAAAAAAAAAGAAACAATTCAGTACCTTACTGAGAAAGACTTCAGTACCTTACTGTGTCTAAGCTCCACATCTTCTTCCCCATAATCTGTAACCTCCCCAGCTTCTTCTACGTGATTGAGAGAGAGTTTGGGGATTTTAATTTTCTTCTGCATCACACTGTTCTCAAGGTCAGTTTTGTCCTCTAAAATGTATATTAAAAATAAAATGTTGTTACATTAATCAGTGTTCTTACTTCCAAATACTACATGACTTAGGCAAGACCAGTTAAAAAAAAACAGAACCAAAAATTTCCCATGCTTCAATCCCCTCATAATGCTATGATCAAATTAATCCACGGTATAACTCAACTGATGCCCACTAGCAATACTAGAGTTTCAACAGGGGATCAATCTGGCCGAACACAAGAATAAATACTGTAAAATGCCAAGCTAAATTCATGTGAGTGATCAAAAGTGTCAATGAGTAGCTTGTACTATCACAAAAATAAGAGTTAAAGACGCTGTAAATAAAACGATTTCCTAAAAACGATCTGTATTGCTCTAAATTATATTTACCAACAGTACTTTCATATTCATAACCGGTTACTGCAGTTCAAACTCTGCTTTGGTTTAAAGTGAAAATAAACTTGGTAATTCATCCTATACTCTACCATCATCTGTCAGCAGTACGGATCTATTTGCACACACGGCAGATTCTGCTGTTCTGCAAAATGCAGGGCTGGAAAAGGGGATGCTGCAGGATAAGTTGAAAGGGCATCACAGAAAAGTTGTGTATGGACCAAAGCTGCAATAAAATTAATCACTATACTACGCCTGCTTCATTAGTTGACGGTACTAATTATTTTCATTTAGATATACAAAGCCAATAAATGGTTATATTACTCCTTCAATCTCATTTAAAAATTGAAGCAAATTATTTTCAAGACTGAAACATTCTAACGTACCTCAGAATCAAGTATTTCAAAACATTATTCTCAAAATAACTTGGATATATTTTAATATTACTGAAAAGGTGCAGATGGGACAGAGAATCAAGAATACAGTCTCCTCAAATGTGCCTGTGATCCGTAAAACTCCTGCAGAGCAGACAAGGTCTTAAAAGATTCACAAGCTTGGCTACCTGTTCAAGACATTGACAAGGAGAAATGCATTTTAACTCTAAAGTGTTGTCTTTGTACATTGAAAGGTTATGAATAAGAAAACATTTGGAATCTTCTTATCCACCTGCAAACTGTATTTCACAAAGTGTCCCATGAATATTTTTGGAAGTGCCAAGAAGGATGGCATTTCTGAGTGCTCTAGTTGCATTGACTTTTGCTTTCTCAAATTAGCGTCTCTCCACAGGACCTCAAAACGGTTCGTGTTGACAGTGCAGGAAAAGGGAAACAAAGGTAAATCACTGTTTAATGAGGAGCAAGGCATTCATTAGAAATGAATTACACAGATGAATGCAATTCATTTTGTTACAGATAGAAATGGATCTCTTGTAGGCAAATGGTGATATTACAGCCCAAGGCTATGTAAAGAGAATAGGCACAGAACATGCAGAATAAGACATTAGACAACCTGAAATGAAATGCAGATGGTAGCAATAAATACTAAGACAGATGCAGAAAGAAACGGATAAACAACAAAAAACAGCTAGGCTTATTTTAGATCATTCTCCATTCCCCAGAGCATCACGGATGCTTATCCCAGTAAAACAAAAAGGCAATCCAACTGTTTCAGTTTTGAAAAATAAACCCCTATGTTTTCATTTACCTAGAAAACGTTGGTTCATCAGAAAAGTGAGATAACCCAATTCTACTGTCAGAGAGCAGAGAATACGGGAGCCCTTCCTAGAAAAAATACAAATTTACAGACTAAAGGACAGACTGATAGGTATTGGTATCTTCTTGGAAGGGCAGAAATTTAAGAATAAATCCATCCATATTGAATGGGGAAAAAAACCCACCAAACCCACCCATCAACTTTTTCTGTGACTATTTTGGGGTATCACATAGATTGAGGAATCCTTTGCTAAAATATGTTCTCACAGTTCTTTAAACGACAAGCAGCACATACATACTGCAGAGCCAGATTCTCTAGACTGCTTTGCCAACTCATGATCCACAGAACATGCAGATTAACTCCTCCTACATTTAAAGAATGCAGATCAGTTTCTATGCTCTGAAATAACCCTTGGCCTCACAACAAGATGGACACAATCCAGTTACTTCACATAGTTAAAAAAACCTGTCTGTTGGCAACTAGCTGAGGACACCAGTAGCCAGAACCCCATGCAAACTGGAAACAGACACTAGCCTTCCTTCCCATGGCCAGCAAAAAGCAAGCCTTGACACACTCATGGAAGGGGGTCGCAGAGCAGTAAGTGAATGTGCAGACTACAGTGGAAGTCAGGAAAATACTTTCTGATGAATAAACCAACATTAAAATAAAAATAAGTATAGAAAACCAGAAATATTTATCTGTTGGTTTTGGCTTTTTATGTCAATTTATAATTATAATTATAATTTTTTAAGTCAATTCAAGTTAAGACCACGTTTTACACACTGAACAACAGAAATGAAAGAAAACGCTTTGTTTGGGGTCAAAGCACATCAATGGAACTCTTCATTCTCTACACTCCCAAATTCTCAGTTTGCCTATGAAATTTACATTTGCAAAACTTCACTGGTGGACTGCAGGTAAATGTTTGTTTATATACCTCCTTACAAATGCTCTAGTTGGTACATTATTGGTATGTAACTATCAACACTGTTCTCTTTCATGTTTGGCAAATCTCTTCATTTGACTTTTTGATTTTACTGCTCACCCTGTAAATAAACCAGTAAGTTGAAGAAAGGAACTCTTTTATCCCCATACCAAATTTGAAGAAACAATGGTGAAAATGAGTTTATGTAAGTTATAGCTCAGGAAACTTTAGTCAATGAACAATTAACTTTATGTTCCTCTGCCTTCCAACAACAATATATGTAGTATTTTCTTACATATGCTCTGATCTTTGTAGGCCTATTTATGCCTGACACAATTAATCCACTGTGTCGAATATGAAAAGGCCTTTTGTTTTTCTTTCTTTTTTTTTAAAAAAAATGCATTTCTAACCTCTGTTGTCTTCTGCATTAGCTGCAGATAGAACCAGAAAAATCTCATTCTAAATTTGAGACTAATGCTAGAGTACTGGCTCTTGTTCTGTAAATATTAATGGAATTTGGGAAGGGGTGGGAGGGAGAGGGGAGACAGGGGGAGGGGTAGGAGAAACATGCATTTAGAGCAGTTCTTAGGACTCTCCCTGTCTGCTGTTGTGCCAGCCTACAAAAGAGAGGTACAAAAGAAGAATGCAGCAAAAAGCAAAACACACATGATTTTAAGCTGCAGGAAAACCAAGATATGAACCCAACAGCTGGACAAGATGCAATTCAAGGCCTAAAGCTAAAAGCATGCCAGGACAGAGAGAAGCCCTAGAAATTGTAGCTCAGAGCCTGGCTTTGTAATGAACCCAATCATCTGTCTGGACTTTCTCCCTAGTCATTTAAACCTTGCTACAAGTTAAAAATTACACCTTTCTTTAAGTGCTCTGATCAGCTTGTCATAAAGTTGTGCCTATTCTTTTTCCTATATATGGAATAAGCGGTTCAGTGATACCAGCTATTGAGAACCAGCGCTTAACACACCTAATTAGGTACTCGTAACAAAATACGCAGGGTAGAAGAATACAAGAATACAATAGAAGAACAGGCAGCATTGATTCTCTCTGTTCTTTAAGAGCGAACATTCTGGAAGACACATGTAAATTAGGAAAAATTGCTTTTGTGCACAGCAGCCATAATGCCAGACAGAGAACACACTATTCTGTGATTCATGCTGGAATAACTGTGCTCCAGGAAAAGGTCAGACTTGGAGTGATCTTGCCAGTCAATGCCACAAGGCATGGAGCTCAAGAGCCAGCACACATGACAGCACCCCTCGCCACACAGCCACCTACCAAAGCTTTTGGGTAGTAAGAAGCCAGAGAACTGCTGAGAAATTTCAGAGTGGCTGGGAAGACATTTGGCCTCAGCAGTGATGAAAGAAAGAAAAGCCGAAAAAGCAACCCTGCATTAGAGAATCTGTATCAACTAGCAAAGGATAAACTGTTCCTGGAATGTTTTCTTCAGTCAGGCCTTGGTTTCAGTGTCAGGATGGGTGGATCCAGGCAAAAAGGTAAAAGCTTTAAGTCTAGAGCAGCAGAGAACTGAGGCAGACAAAGTGACTAACAGGGCAGGAAGCAAGTTTGTTAAATTCAAGGAGAAACGTGTTAGTGCTCTAAAATTGAAAACCCTATCATGGGATGTATAAAAAAAACCTATGGAAATCTCAGTCTCCTTAAAACATCTCTTACTTGCTAATTTAGAAAGACTGAACAAACTAATCCGTTCAGAAAGTAGTTCAAATGATGAATTTTTTTTTCCACCTTTGGAGTAAAAGCTGGAAAAATAAAGGAAGAGAACTCTGCACTCCAAATGGATGAGAGATGGCAGGTCTGGGATCAGTCCAAATAAGGGGCTTGGCAATGCTATAAATCTTAGAGTAATAAAATGAAAGAACTTTAAGCAAAATTCACCCTTCCCCTAAGCCTTCAAAAAAATTCCACCCCTTGTGAAAAATGATATACTGACAGATGAAAAAATTTACCATCACCCTTCCCATTTCCAGGCATATATCCAACACATATGGACAACACCTGTACAAGATTCCCCACACACTGCTGCACTGAACTGCTTTGCTACTGATTTAGCCAGATTCCTTCCACAGAGCAGATAACATCACCTGCCTTGGCAGGTTGTGGATCAGTTACAGTTCATAAAGTAAATGACACTTAAGAACCAAAGCAAAAAAAAACCACAATCAAAGGTATACTTGGGGTTTCAAAGCAAATACACCCACCAGGTACAACAGGGCACAGAGTGCCACAAACACAAATAAAAAAAATAACCAATATTGCTATGACTGAGAAGGAAAACAGCATGATAATACCAAAGAAAAACCAACAAAAAAAAAAAAAAAAAAAACCCGAAACCAAAAAAACCCACCTAGTTTATTTGAAACTGGAAAAAAAAATTATAAATTACTTTCTTAGCTAGTTGAATACAAACATTAAAGAAGGACTTTCACAGGAACAACAGAAGAGATTTCAGAAAAACGTAACAATCCTGCAGGATCAGATTCAGGATACAGAGGAAGAAAACCTTGTCTCATAAAAAAACACCTCTGAGCTAGTAGTACACCGGGATTAAGACCATTACCAAAGAAGAAGAAACTCAAAATGACAGTGACAGACAACACAGAACAACAAACTGCAGTAGAAACAGAAAAGTTATTTTGAAGAGGACAGGTGCCACCAAACTTGATGCAGCTAAAAGGAGGGAGTGTGTGCAAAAGAGAGGTCAATCATGTGCTGTCGCAGTCAATTCAGGCTTTGGATACTACAATCTACTATCTTGTTTTGCATTTTTTTGCAGACTAGAGGAGAGCTTTTTTGGAAGGACAGAGAAAAAGAGGGTTACAGAAATAAAACATAGGGCACAGTGAAAACACTACCTGAAGTATATTTAGTTAAACAAACTTAAGTGAGAAAAGTTAAGAATAAAAATGCAGAGCTGAGAGTTGCCATCATCTGGGCCAGTATCACTCCCAAAAATTTAAGAACCAAGTAGTCCTGCAGCACTTCCCCAGAAATAAAATGACAGTAATATACAAACAAGTGACTAGAAGAATGTCTTCAGAGCAAAAAGAGTGAACAAAGAAGTCAGGGAAGAACAGTGTATCATGGAACACTGTGACAGGCAGGACTAATAAGCACGTGAAGGTGAAGACACACTCTTGAGGAACCGGCCAAGAAGGCTGTTAAATCTTGTGA
Organism: Microhierax caerulescens; assembly: GCA_035590215.1. Lineage (NCBI taxonomy): Eukaryota > Metazoa > Chordata > Aves > Falconiformes > Falconidae > Microhierax > Microhierax caerulescens. Next base: position 27,080,559 of record JAVJGJ010000030.1, read on the forward strand.
ATTTCAATTATGTGTAAAGAATAGGAAACAGTGAAAATAATTCTTAATCAAATTGTGAAAAGGCAAGATAGAAAGGTCTTAAACTACCGCTTGACAAGGTTT
>JAVJGJ010000030.1:27080760-27093447 GCA_035590215.1 Microhierax caerulescens
CTTGACAAGGTTTAGAGATGATGGGTAAGAAGGATGATGTGCCAGAAGCCCATGTCAAGACTGCTCACTGATGATGGAGAGAAAGCCACATCTGTTTTGTACAAAGACACTAAAGAAGGAAGAGAAAGATTAAGGAGCCAAACTCCTACAAAAATGGAGGACAGATCTGTAGTCAAATTTCTAATTCACATGAAAACATTATTTTTTAACATTCTCCTTTTGCACACACTCACTTATCCACAGACTGTTCACATTCACTACCTGAGTATAAGCCCAGATATGTCAAACCTGTGCTGCAAGAAAAACTTAAATAACCTGAATATATCTTCTTTCTTAACTTCCATTATTATATATGAAATATATTTCTTAATTCAAAAGCTAATACAGAGTCTCTTCAAAAATAATTAACCGAAAGCAACATGGCTCAAAACTAATACAGCTACAAATAATTATTGTTCTTTTATTCTTTGTCAGAAAGTCTTCCTTCCATTTAACTTTTAGTGGTATTAGAAGAATACTTGGCTGCAGTAGAAACTGATGGAGCTGGACGATGAAATACAGACAAGACATTACACTGAGAAACAGGAAATTATGCTCTTTACAAGACTGAGGACAGTGTTAATCCTGGATCCAATGTTTGCTTAAATAATGACCGTGAATAACAACCTTTCCATCTTACTGTCCCCATCTACCCCACTGAAGTGTTGTACAGATTTGTGAATATTTGTACAATACTCTGAACATGTCAAACACAAAGGATTATAGCTATTACGGAACAACTCTCTTAATCCTTCCTGAAACAAATACAATACAATATTGCCATTAAACTAAAAAGAAGAAACCTTGAAAACAAGTAGGATGTTAAAATGCTATCTTCTAAATATTTCCTATGTACCTACATATGAAACTGAATTATGGGAATTATGTTTCAAAAGTTTGAACATGATAAATATTGTACAAAAAGCTATTTATAATAAATGGTATTTCTTTCTTTAAAAGTTCAAAAGTTCGTTTAAAGAGATCATCAATCTCAATGACAGCTACAAGTTGTCTATTTGGCTGCCCTGACCAGTCGGTCTGTATCATGCTGTAAAATTATATTAGGACCAATCCCTGATTATGACTGCATGATCACAAAGGCCACAAAGCCATACAGACATTGCCTACCAGCTATTCAGCAATAATGCAGCAGCCTACAGGGAACACTCCAGGAAGCTTCCACAACTCTGCCCAAGGAATGAGCTTGCTATGGAAACAGTGGGTAGATTTATGCATTTTTTAGTTTTTATACAAAAATTACAATGTGGTTCAGCCTCTACTATTTTTAAAGAGTTTCTTTAAAAATAACAAATAAGTGACTGACTGGCACTTAGGTAGTCCACTGGAAAAAAAAAAAAAAAGTTTTACTGTTAAATTATGAAAACAAAAACCTTAACTTACATTTTTCCTCTTTTCACTCCCCTGCAAATTTTAGCATATTTTAATTAGTGTTAGTTACCATAGCTACCATAACCATACTGTCTTTGAAGTCAATTTTATTAAAACCCTGAAAGTCATATTTTTACTGTATTGTACTTATACAACATGTACAAGCCTAACTGCTGTAAGTGGTGCAATGTATATACTAAGATCAAGAGAAAAAACTATAGTGTAGATCACCTGTATGTCTTTATGTCATCAAAATAAATAAATTACTTCTGACTATTAGATTAAGCAAAAAGCAAATGTAACTGAGGAACAAGCAGGTCAGTTAAGAAGGGTTTAAGACAAAAAAAACCCAACAAACAAAAAACAACATACTTCCAGAAGAAGCACAGTGACATAGGAAAAGAGAAAATCAAATATAAGGGTAAAATCTTGCATAGATAAATCCAACCTTTTTAATTGCTTTTTACTGGTGTTTTATCCTGCTGATGACATATAACCATCACCACTACCATAAGGGTTACTCCAAGCCACTACTTACCAGCTACAGTTTTAGAAGTTCCAAAATTTTAGTGTTGCTGCCATATAAGCTGTGTGTGAATGTGCCATATTAAGATTTCAACACTGAACAAAAATAAAATAAAAAAAAACCCACCAAAATCGTTCCTCTGTATAAGCCCTTCATATCTCAAAATGCCCCTACTGTAGAATTTAGAAGGGGAAAAAAAAACTCCACCCTTCATCTTAAGCAAGTTAAGAATAAACCAGAAACGGATCAAACACAAAACGAGTGTGAAATTTAAATATTCTTTATGAATACTGCCACTCTCATAGTCAGGACTATATTTAAGAGTGTGATGTAGTTATTCTGTAACACAAAATGACTGGGTGGATCTCTGCACACAGCCAGACCTTTCACCTGATGAAAAGACAACAGGACAGTAGCATGCCAGTTAAGTACCTGACAAAGTAGGCCATACAACTTAAGTATCACAGCAGGAAGTTAAAAAAAAAAATAATTAAAAATCCTAATGTGAATAAAATTACTTCACCACTGCTTAACCTGCCGGACTTACTTTCTCTCAGTGACCACAGAGGGCTGTTTGCATGGCAAGACCCGATGCACAGGTATGGCAGAGAGAGAGCACAGTTAGGAAAAGCTGGATTTGCTGCTCAAAGGCACCAACACACAAGCTCATCTGCAGGTACTCCAGAACTATCCCAGAGAAAAAAAAAATAAATAAAAAAATCAAGCAAAGAGTCTGCAAGGAACCATTACCACTACAGGAAGGCTTCCTGCAGCTTCCTCCTGGCACTTCTTTACTCAAGACAACACTTGAGATCACCCAGGAAACAGCTGCAGATGTTTTGATTTTTTTCCTGGTGCCATTTCTCCCCATGTCCCTGTCATACACCACATGAGCTGTGTATCACGAGAGGTGTTAGACCTAAAGCTTTCTAGGAACAGTTAGCAAACATTGTCTCTCCCACGACAGTTCACTAGGTCTACAGACTGCCCTGGGAAAGGAAGTGTCAGAAGTGGATGACATGTGAACATGGGATGCAGCATGGGTACACAGCGGCCACAGCTATGACCTGCTCTACGTGTGCCAACTCCCCAGGCTGTATGAATAGCACAAGGAGGAAAAAAATGCACACAGAAGCACAAGACTACAGAAATACCAATAAAAGCTTTAAATTCAATGTTATACATCAAGACCACTTCCTAAATTGTGTATATTCTTCACATAATCTAAGATCTCACCTTGTAAATTTTCACCTATTCCAGCACCTGACAAAGGGTGTTTCCTCCATTAGCTATCCATAGCGAAGAAGCTTGCTTCAACTTCTTAAGTGTGTATCCACTCTCAATCTTAGCCAAAACTCAGTCCTAGAATCATGTAACTTAAAATTGTTCTGGGAACAGAGATTTTACATCTTTCTGAAATGCACAGCAGATTATCTCACCATAAGCTTTTAGTATGAAGTGGACTATAAAGTTTTATAAAAGGGCAAGAAAGAATATAGATGCACACAGGTAGGGAATTGCTGTGAGAGTCTGATGGAGCTGCATTTGTTATGATTGGTGAAGGCAGAAGCTAGAGAGAACAATTATTTACTGTTGCCAGGAAAGAATGCTTCCAATCAGAAGATAGTCACTATTACCTTGCTAGCAAATGTAGCCTGAAGTAGCAAACTTTAAACCTGAGCCTCAGTTCATTCCACCTAATACTCTTTAATGTCACTTTGCAAGCAAGAAAAGGCTCCAACAGGGTCGTCTAAGGATCATGCTAGCTACTATATGGTACATTTGATTATAGGCAAAATTGTGCTAGTGACTACACTGGACAAGTGTAAAAAAGTTGCAAGTGGCACACATGTTTCAAGAAAAGGGACCAGGAAAACAACTTTTCAGCATTTTGAAGAGAGGACAGAAAAGAAAAAAGGAAGGGTGTGGATAATCAGAAAGACAGACTCAAACTCTTCCTGAGAAGCTCTATTTTTGTATTCTCAACAAGACAGACCAGTTACCATGCCACCTCAAAAAACTGCTGTATAGTGAAAATCCAGTCTGCTGAGCTATATTTTACATTCAAGTGGTAAATAAAATTATTCCTTTATTACTACACAACATCAGTTACCTGTTAAACAAATGTTGAACTTGTTAAGGCACAAAATGTTCATTTTAACATGCCTTCTATGGCTCAAAGATCTAGAACTGCCTTAGGAGTTAACCTTTCTGGTTTGAGCCGTAGTCTTTGGAGAACTTGAAAAAGTCAAAAGGTTCCCAGATCAATATATACCACCGCTATCAGCAGTTCCCGACCATACGCACACAGTCTGCTATAACACTACTACATGGTACTACTTACTGCAGTATTCAAAAGAAGACGGTATTTATCTTCTCAACATACCAAGTCTATCACAATCACTTGAGGCTTGAGCATGCCTACCACAATTCCCTCTTTTTTTTTTTTTTTTCTTTTAGAATTTGTGACACCTTTACATCAGTGCCCTCTCCTCTGCAGCAACAATAACATTCCTCTCAAATGTGCAGGCTTCCAGCCATCCAACCTCACCACAAAGGATCAAGTAATTGCTTCTAGACTCTCTCAAAGAAGGCCAGTTGTTTCATGAACTCTTTACACAACCAATGTGCTATTAAAACTTTGTACTATGCTATGAACATGTACTTATCTCTGTGTGAACTAGTTTACAAAGGTAAAAGTTTGAAAAGTATCTAAATTTCTTAAAACATAATAGGAAAGGAAAATGCTTTTCAAAAGAAAAAAATCATGACTCTAATATGGGTCTTCCTCTGCTCCTTTTTTTAGGTCACTGGAAGGGAAAACCAAGTGGATCTGTTTCTCAGACTATGATTAACTCCCACTGCATGGACAGTGTTTGATCGTGAAAATACATGTAAATAGGTGCAACTCTGCTTACTCGAGAAGCCTTGTATATCAGTGTAAGAAAACTGGGTGTCATTCAAACTGAAATAATACTGTGCACGCTCAAAATAGGTGACATTATTCCCCCTTGTCCTTTTTTGTCGTTTAACTTAATTTCTGTACCATGACTTTGATACTGAAGCCTGCTCATAATGGGGAATCCTTGGATCAAAGCAGTAAATACTTAAAAGTCACTGACATACTGATTTGTGCAGGTAAGGCTTCCTTCCAAAAAATTCAAGATCAACTACGTGTATTTTACATGTAAAAGCAAGTTTATACACATTATTTACCTTACTACTAAAGGAGGATGGAATCCTTTAGAATGAAAAGTTCTATACTAGTATTTGAAAAGTTACTGCAGACTTCCAAAATTTTTTAACTAAAGAAGCAGTTTACGTAAAATCACACTCCTAATGATTGCCATAAAATTTGTCATAATCTGTAAAAACAGAGCTGGTCACTATAAACCAAAAGTTGTGCTAAGATGCCTTCATGTAAGATCAACTTGCCTGCCCAAGGTTTTTAACCATAATAAACCCAATCACCAATATTAAAATTCTGGGGAGAAAGTGACAACTTTGAAAGTAACCCTTTGTATACAACATATGTTTAATGCAATTATGGTATTTTTACATGGTGCAGGGTGGAAAGAAGCACAGAAGTAAGAATTCTTTGGTGTTCAGCTGAAAAGTTTTCCAAGCATTTAAATTACAGATATAATCGGATATATTGAGATGTGACAGATGTAATAAAGACGGTTGTATGTTTCTTTGAGTTCCTGGCTCAGCAAGAAAACTTCCTGTAGAAATTAAAATCTCTGGGGAGCAATTAGTGCAAATCACTAATACAGGTAACAACTCTCGTTCTCTGGAGGAAACAGCATATACTAGTTTCTTCTGGTTCAAGAGATGAAACAAAGGCAAACTGTACCGAAGAGCACTTCTCTTAAGTATGTACAGATGCTGCCTGGCACAAGGGAATTGACAAGGTAGGTTGCTTTCTGATGGAAAACTGAGGCAACCTGGTAGGCTAGGCTCAACGCACGGGCAAAATGCCTATGACTAAGTATGTGTCTGAAACACTTTAGTTATGTCGAGATGAACAGGAGGAACAGAGAGGGCACTTCTGCTGGAGTTCCCCAGTGAGAAAGAGAAAGGTGGAGTCCACTTGGGATGCCTCTGAGAAGAGGCCAAGCAAACCCTGAACGCTGACACCACTGTCTTCCATGGATGTATTAGGTAACTTCCAAGAAATACTTCATATACCAATTCTCCTCTGTTACAGACAGGACAGACAAAACACAGGCTGGCACAGGACAACAAAAACTTTGCAGGAGAATCCACTCTGGTAGGCTATATTATTAGCTCTCCTGAACGCCAAGAGTTGTAAATATTCAGAAATTGGAAAAGCTTTACAGGGAAGCACCAGACATGGTTGCCTGTTTCTTGTTCTTTCCAGGCATCACTTTGTGGCAGTTACTGTTAACAAGACAATGGTAAAAGTCACTGTGAGTCAGGGACCAAACAGACTATCGCTACCAGGCTGCACTGGTTTAGGAACTGTTAGTTTCAAGAATAAAATTAAGAAAAATACTAGTTTCACGTGACTTTTACACCAAGTTACTCTTTTTGGAGATGAGAACACAGAATTGCCTTCTCAGAACTTGACACTGGGCAGTGAGTGTTTTTAAGCCCACTCTGTATTTGGGGAAACAGGCATGCCCAGTGTCTCTCCCCAACTAGAAAAGTCAGGATCAGAATGCCATGTCCTCTTTGCCACCCAGACTCACATTTCATATGGTCACTGTCACCTTTCAAAAGCCTACCGGGCCAGTCCACACCAGCCAGCAACTTGGTGCAAACAACAAACTTCCCCTCTATGTCAACTGTGACCATGGCAGCACGCTTGCAGCGGCTGCAAGGAAACGTGCCGCCAAAGCGTCATGAGTCGGGGACACACGTTGCAGAAACACTCTTACAAAGGCTGAGCTCATTCAAATGGCCAAAATACGAGTTTATTTCTTCATATACGCCTTAATTGGTCCCCTTAGCTAAAGGGACATTCGTAAGTTAAACACGAACCAACCAAACGTAGCAAACTCAAGCTTAACAAGCGTGCTATCTGAAGGTCTGGTTCCAGTACTGCCTTCCAATTTGTGAAGTCACTTAAACCAACAGAGTGGATATAAACCAGTACCTCTCTAATCTGGCAACATGCTGAGGGCCTGCAAAGGTACATAAATGACTCCATGACCTATAAATACACTGTGTATGAAACCTTAACATTTTTTTTTTCTTTTGAAGTTGGTGATTTCGTCCCCGCCGCTGTGTAAGGCCGGGCCCCACCAGGGGCTGCCGGGGCCTGGGGCAGCGCTGGGGCGGGGGCGACCCCGCCGGAGGCCAGACGGGAGCGCGGGTGGCCCGGCGCGGCTGGACCCCCCACACCGCCCCCAGAGAGCCCTGCCCGGGCCTGGGGCCGCCCAGCCCCCCAGTGGGGCGGGGGGGGGCCCGGCCCCCCCCCCCCCCCCCCCCAGCTCTGCTTGCTGCGATACTAACTCAGGGTTATCTGCAACATCATAGGCGCGCTGCAGGGCTCGCACGGTCCTCAGATAAGCAGTATTGCCCAGAGGAGTACTCCACATCACACATCACACATCACAGCCCTGCCGCTCCCCAGCTTGTGTCGAGCCCCCACACACACACACACACAAAGCCGGCACGCAGTGCCCAGGCTGGTTTGCGCTTTGCTCACTTGTCCAGGAATTGTGACATTTGGAGGAAAACACTCCAGCGCTGGCAGGAGCCGTCTCCTTTAGAGCCGCAGGCAGCGCAGGGCTGTTGGCGTGCAAATCCAAGCTGGTTTCCTTCCTGCAGCTCCTCCCACGAGGCAGACCCTCTCCTCAGCAAGCCATCAGGCCCATGAAAGCAAGCCCCAAAATAATTAGAGCTTCGCCTGTTCTTGACACAGCGCGGCACAAGCGAGGCCAAGGGTATTTCATGCCTGCTGCTGAGCATCCCTTCATCGAGCTCCTGCGAGGCGGCCAACGCACCGACAGAGCGGAGCCTGGGAGCTGAGCAGAGCAGAGCCGGGCTCAGCACCACTCAGGCCATGAGAAAGGCTTTTGAGGTTCTCCCTCTCTCAGTGGCACCACGTGCCTTCGAGGTTCAGTTCTTTGCCCCAGCTCAGCTCAGCCTCCAGGACACGAGGGCACCAGTCCCCCCCCCCCCCCAGAACCAACGTAAAACACAACGGCTGATGTCAGTGGAGAATGAATGGGAGCATCCAGGCGTGAAAGCACGGGGAGGAACGAAGTGTGGGAGAAGGGCTTTAAGAATAGAAGGTGTAGGTGGCATCTAGATTAACAGGACATTCGGATCCCAGCTCATGGCAAGGTAATCCTGACGGCTCCCAGACTCGGGGGGGGTAGAGGAGTGAAGCAGATGGAGAGACCGATTCCCGTTAGCTCTTAACGGGTTCGAGAGGCAGAGCCAAAGCCAGCATTGCACCGCCACGGGAAGAAGGACCCAGGAGACGCACAGATGCCACCAGAGGTGTCACCCCTGCCTTCATGTCCATCATTGCAAGGAACCCTGACTGCTGCTTGTGAGCATGTGGTGTAGGAGCGCAAGTGAGATCACGTTTATGTAAAATTGAAACCACATTTTCCCCTCTTGCAAGTGTTGTGGCTCTGTGAGGTCCATTTCCCACATTCACTGAAGAACACGGCGCAGGTGGAACGTGCACAGACCTCATTGCTGGGCAACACAAAAGGGAAGGGAAAGCTGTGGCTGTTCTGGGAGATTTAAGGAAGAGAAACCAACCAACCTGTCTTATCCTAACGGCTGTTACTCCCAAGTAAGAATGGAGCTGGTGGGCAGAAGGCTGCATTACATATAAAATAAAAAAACTAAAAAAATATTGTGGGTGAATTTTGCAATTAATCACCACATCAAATAGCAGCTGGATCTACTTAAACTGGAACTGCTTAAACAGAGCTGGCAGTCAAGTTAGATGTGCACATCCTGAAAGGCAGAGGGGGCTGCATTTTGGAAATTATCTAGATCTGAAAAGCCTCAACTAAGTTTACGCTCACACAAAAATAAGCAAGGACTCGGGTAATTTAGCCCCAGATGAACAGAGCGAGTAAGCTCTTTAAAGGGTCTTAAAAGTATGTTTCCAAAGGACCTGATCCAAGAAAAGGACTTGCTCACTGGACTGCTAAAGCCATTTCCAACACGCAAACCTGTCGGACAACGAGGCATATTCCAGTAAACGCTGTTCTATGTGGACACATCAGGAAGATTTTTACTTTATATAAAGTAAACGGGGAGAAAGAGCATCCTCTCTGGGTCCTTAATGGCATGCTCTCCTAAAAGGGTCACAACACAGAGGATATTCTCAGAAGCAAAGAGCTGAAACAAAAGGGCACGATGGAAACAGACTGATGATGCTCGGACTTCACAGGTACCGAAGCAGGGAGCGCGGTGTGGGATGGGGCTTGCAAAGCAGCTGCAGCTGCCACTGCTGAGGACGTGACCGAATACAAGCAGGGGGGAGAACTTAAGCTCTGAATTAGTGTATTTTCTAATGAGGGAGCAGAGCATGACTATTTAATAATTTGCAAGAACGCCCTACACGTGACACTGAAAAACATGGAAGACTGAATATAAAATTATAGCAGAAATTAATTGCCCCCTCCTCCCTTTCTCCCTCCACCAGTGGACATTCAAAGTGCAAAACTGGAAAGCTGTGCGCAAATTCTCTAGCCCTGCCTCCAACGGGGACAAAGCCCAAGGAACGTTGCCAAGCAGGTCAACCGAGTGTAGAGAATTGCAAGTTAAGACAAACAAAAGCGTTGTGATTTTTGCTGATTCAGATTATTTTCTGACGGGAATATTAAATTGCGTGTTTGGAGCGGAGGTCAGATGGCAGAAAGCTCATTTTAAATACGATGAAAAGAAACTTCTAATTGGGCGACTCTCACGGGGAATCAACCGTGAATTAGGTACACAAAACCTCAAAGGAATAAGAATCAGGGAAATGAATGGAGAAATAAGGCAGATTTAGCTGCTGCTGCAGCAGCCAGCCTGGGGCACATGGAGTAACTGGCGATGGCTGTTGTCTTGGCACGAGACAAACAACAGCACCAAGGCAGACAGAAAAAGGAGGAATTAATAAACCGATGGCATAATATTTTACATGGTAACTAGAAAAAGATAAGTAGATAAGAACAGGTGCCAAGAGACCGGATCCAGGACTGAAATGTGCAGAAGAAGAGGCAAGGTGGGAACGAGCCACCCCCCCGTGTGCGCGCACTTACAAGCCCATTTTACACACAAATGGACAAAACCAGCCCACGGCGATGAATATTTTTTCAGAGGGGCTACAGAGCCTTCCAGAATTTGTATGTGACAGGTAGGAGACCCTCTTGCACGTTTGACACTGACACCCCAAACCCCCCCTCCCCAACCTACCGGCCAGCTGGGAATTTTGGTAAATATGAACTGATGAGCCTCCAGCATTTAACACAAATGAGCCACCTCATAAACAAATGCCACTGGTGAAGGAAAGACAGGAAAGACACAAGAAAGAAACCGGAGCAGGACAATCAGCAGGGAGGTAAAAGCATGGCGGGGGGGGGGGAACAGAAAAAAAAGGAGGTGCAATGTGAAAGCTCCACCAAGGAAGGGAAGCTCTCGGAGGGGATGGGTACACCTCTTACTGCTAATGCCCCCTGCAAAATAATGAATGTTTCTGCCTCCTGCTTTCAGCATTATAGCTGACTGCAAAACATCGGTACTGTTGCTTACACCTCAAGATACAGAGAACAACACTGTGCCACCAACTAAGGTTTCCAAGTCTAAAGGAATATACTTGGTGGACTAAACATGGTATTAACCTGATCTGGACAGTTATTCTGATTCTTGGCGGCTGAACATCAGTAGAAGAAAAAGAGTAATTACAACTAAGGGCGGGCATCCAGGCAGTCTAAGAAAATTTAGGTTAATGCAAGTGTGAAATCCCAAGATGGAACGAAAACTGAAGCCAGAGAAGAGACATGCCTAGCTCACGGTATCCTCTAATTTAAAAGAAAAGGCCCCAAATGAAAAAAAAAACCAATCAAGCTTATGGTTTCAGCAACAGGGAATACCATTCGGTGCCAGTAATTTACTATCCACAAGCTGACATCAAACAGAAAACCCATACATTATATTAGAAAGCCAACAAATATTACAAAGTACAAGAAGTTGATCCTGGGGGGGTCACAGAATAAATGGTGGGGGCTTGGGAGGAGGGGTAAAGACTGAGAAACTTAACCTTGCCAGCTCCTGAAGGGGCCAAAAAGGCATATCCAAAACCCACACATCACCACCGACCTAACAACCACAAAGACAGATGCGGGATGCCCTAAGGCACCATCCCTGTCCTCAGCATCATTGCAGGGAACCCAACAAACCGCATCATGGCAACGTGCTCGCGAGCATGTGGGTACAAGTGTGGAAGCAATTCGAGTCAGGCTTGGTTTAAAATACAATCACCTTCCCCTCCTGTAAGAACTCACGCTATAGTGGTTTGCTATATTGCCACAACGTTATTATCTGGAGCTGTTTCTAAAGACGACAGCCTACGTGTGGGATCTTCCCGCTGCCGGCAGCAGCATGCCATGGGAACCTCCGCCGCTTCCCGAAGCTCCAGGGATGAGAGGGGCAGCTCAGTACACGGCTCACAGTGGCTTGTTCAAAAACTGGCTGCAGCCCCAGGCAGGCAGCTTGGCTCCGCTCCCCTTACACTCTGCTCACAGCAAAGCAGCTTTTTCTAACCCAAAGTCCTGCAGCCGTACTTTTTAATCAAAGGTGAGACCGAAGCACACACCGGCGGCACCGTCTGACGGTTCCAGGATGCCCGAAACACTCTGCCCGAGCCCAACCTGCTGCCAAACAGAGAACAGACTCGTGCTGCGAGATGCACCGATTTCTGTTTGTTCATCTACAAGCACCGACATCAATAAAAGGCCGTTCAGGGAAAGGACGCTCACACATCAGACCTTCCCGGTTTATTTCAAAAATTCTGTCTGTCCATTTTTCCAGGGTTTTCCTGCAAGGACTCAATATAATATCCCTAATGGGAAGGCTCCATATCCCACAGGGCTGTCACTCGGTGTTAGGAAGGGATTTATAGGGGTTTAAGGAGAGATCTCTGCTCAAAAAGGCACTTGGATGTGCTAATTTTCTGCAAGGAAAATGCCATAATGTGGTTTTCTGTGACAGTCCCTGCTGAAGTGACTTATCAGCAAATAAAGGCTACAGTGTTTTGATAAGAACCCATGTGGTGTTGGTTTGCAGAACAGGAGCCAAAGGAGTCGCGCTCGGAAAGCTAAAGGAGGTTTGTTCCCAAAATACTCACAAACGGACATTTACTTAGCTGAGAATTACACGCCGAGCTGTGGAAAGGTTAGGGGCATTTAGGGAGTTCCTAAGCTCTCTGCAGCTTGTCTCCTGCAGGCTGCTGTCGCGGAGGGAAGCTGAGAGCGTGCAGCTGCTGACGTCAATGGGGTAAATAACACCGTGTACTGCAATCACCTGGGTCCACGCTACCCTTTCACGGAGCCTGCGGTGCACACTGCGCTGCGAACAGCCCGGGAAGCCCAGGGGGCTGCCTGCATGGAAAATGCTACATCAGAACAAGTAAATATTCTCCGAGACCACCACCACACCCCACAAAAGATTTTTAACAAAATAAAATAAAATAAAATAAAATAAAATAAAATAAAATAAAATAAAATAAAATAAAATAAAATAAAATAAAA
>JAVJGJ010000030.1:27093547-27173823 GCA_035590215.1 Microhierax caerulescens
ACAGGGCCCTGGCGCAGGCGCCTGCCCTGCGGGCGGCGCCCCCGGTGAAGGCCCCGGGAAGCACTCTCCTGCTCCAGAGAAACAGGCCCTGGCCCGGTGCTGTGGAGGCGACATGCAGGGAGCTCTGCGCCGAGGCAGTGCCGGCAGGCGCGGGGAGAAGGGACCCCAGCGTGTCTGTGGCTGTGTGAGGACAGCAAACCGGATCCTTCGTGGCCCAACAGCACAACGTGGCCCTACGGCCACCTGCCAGCCATCAACGGAATCCGAGCGGCGGGGTTTACCTGGAGGTCTTCAGGGTGACACAGAACCACCTGCACCAAATGGCAGTGTCCAGTGCAGATCCCTGGGGGAGCACAAAGCTTCCCGCCCTCCCCCAGAACGGCACAGGGAGTTGAGAAATTCTGTGCAGGTGTGTAAGAACAAGGGTTAGCGACCATGCCAAATCCCCAATATTTTGGAGGCACTTACATGCTAGGTACGGACATCTTGAGCTTCCTGGACAAAATAGAATAATGTGGCAACATTGCAGGTGGTTCACAGCAAACTCTTACCCACGTTTCTCATGCTGGCCTTAACCAGTCAGTCTTAGGAACATAACAATAATACGTGGAACGTATTTAAAAGCAAGAAATAAATCACAGAATGAGCAATAAGGAGTAAGAGAGGCGCATCACTGGTTTTCTGTTTGCAAACAGCCAACACAACATGAAGCCAAAATACATTCTCTTTTCTGGCATTTGCAGTACTGTCTGTACCCATTAATTGAGCTTAACCACGCTGAACTTGTTTTTTCTAGTTATCTTTTATAGACTTAGTACATGGGAACAGACCACAAGCTGGAAAACCTGAAGTGAAGTTTTGACTAAGCACTGGCATAGGTTACCCTGAGAGCCTGTGGAGTTTTCATCCTTGGAGATAACTCAAAAAACATCTATCTGGGCACAGTCCTGGGCAGCCTGCTCCCAATGGCCCTGCCTGAGCAGGGGGCTAGACAAGATGTCCTTTCCAACCTCAGCTGTTCTGTGAAAGTATCAGAAACTTATAGTTATGCCCAGCAGAAGTCTATCTGCCCCTTAAGCAACACAGGAAAACATGAATGCATACAGGTATAGTTAAGCTGATGTAAGTATTGCAGTAACAAGCTGTAAACTTCCCGTACAGTAATGGCAACTTTATTATTTTAGCAATTACAGAGTTTTGCAAATACTTCAGTTTAAGATTGGGAATTTAAATGGCAGTACTTTATGTTAACAATAAAGTATTGCCAGGCTGGTATGTAATTACAGGCAAATATAAGTCTGCTACAAAGTATGGATGACAAATGTATTCTAGTAGGTAGGCTGCAAGGGAAATAAAATTCCAGCAAAGATTGTGTTGCTGATCAAACAATAACAGCTGTAGTGCTCCTGTCTCCTCTACCTTGTGTTTCCATGGAAGGAACTGCAGAAAGACAATGGGACAGACTGATAGCTGGAATTAGTCCGTGGACACTGTTAAAATTATGTGAAGGGCAATTTTGTCCCACTAAGTTCAGTAGCTAGTGAGGGATTCAGTACACTGACTCTTAACCAGGATTGTATTTCCTCCACAGCTGAATTCTATTAGCAACATCTAAGACTGCTGTCGAGGGAAAGGAACACAGGAAAATGGAGAAACTGGAAATAACAGAGGAAATTAAGAGAAGCTAAGGACTCAAAAGTTAGGTTGACTTGGAACAGGAAAGATGTCTTCAGGTAGCAAGGAGGCCTGAGTAATTTATCCCATTGAAAGAAAACTGAAAGAATTTATGTGAAGGCAACAAGGTTGTAGTGTTGTGGGTTTTTTTTTGTTTGAGTTGGTGGTTTGGGGTTTTCGGGGGGGTTATTTTGGTTTTAAAGGAACACTCTAAATGGTATTTACAACATTTTACATTTGAAAGTCCAATTACAGCAAAGATCTTTGTATCCGCAGCAAAGAAAAGGTCTAAAATCCTTCAGAAAAGGCTGTTTCACAGTTCTCCACTGAAGGACATTTTTGGAAACAGATTAAGGGTTGGGATGATAAATGCGTGTTTACACTTAGTCCCTATTACACACGCTGAGCCAGAAGGCATTATAATGCTGAGGAATTAATAATGATCCCATACATTTCTCTTCTGCTTACAAGGAACAGTGTTAATTTCTGGCTTTAAAGTCTATAAATAATCTGCACCGGTTAGCTGTGAAACTGAGAAAAAGATCCATTTAAGCACAGAATGAAAGACAAGTATTGCCACTCCTTACTTTTGGAGCTTTCTCATTTCTACTGATGTTTTGCCAGCTGTTTTAACACTGAGGTTTAAAGATGTAGAGCTATTTTAAAGGTGTGGGGTTTAAAACTCATTGTTAAGGGAATTACTGGATCCTCACCAGATTTAAACCCTCTAGCAAGTCCAGCCTTCTAGAAACAACACAACCCTGCTGAGAAGTAGATTGTCATACTTCAAACTACAAATGAAGCCTCAGCTTAAAAAGTAAAAGTGTCACTCTAAGAGTCAGGAAACCACAGAGCACAGTCCCAGCCAACCCTTGTGGGACTCCTGAGTGGCTGTTTCTTGGAACACCACCTATATTTTGCTGCTGTTATTTTTCTTGAAAAGTAAAAAAAGCGTTAAAGCAAAAGCTGATGCCTGCTGTTTTGATGTGCACTCTGTTTCCACTTTAAAGATACAAAATGAAAAGCTAATAGTACCAATAATAGTTACACAGGTGCTAAATCTCTTTCACAGCAAAACAAAATCAAGCTCGTCAGTCACATTACTTCCACACTTAATACCAAATCCTCAAGGGACACCATATCAATTTTGAATCTACTGATGAAGAAATTCCTATTTTCTTTTACCATTCAAGTGGAGGTGCTTCACTACTACCTGACTACTCAGTAATAACAGTACACTGGACTACTGCTAGGAATCCCTACACATTCAATACACAGCTAAGAAAACTATTGTTTTCTTGTGAATTTATCTCCCAAGTAGTGCATTCATTACACAGTTGTTTTAAAGCTCAAATATACCCTGAAGGAAAGCTATATTAACTTTTTTTTTTTTTTTTTAAAGGTAACACTGTATTTTAACAACGGCATTTAAAGTCATAAAGCTTAAAGAATAACACAATGCACAAGAACTGGAGACTGTTCAAAGGTTTATGTATGTACAGGCACACAATCTACTCACAATCTGGTTAATTTTTACCAAGAATATGATCAATATGGTGGTCAGAAGATACTTCTATTCCATAGTATCTCATTTTTTGTTTTATGATGAAGTGCAAGATAAAGTAATTTCCCGGTATAAATGAATCTTCCTCTGAACAAAGTCATATTCTTTGATGTTTGCTTCTAGATGTTTTGAGAGAGAGGGTGGTTGGAAGAGGGGAATCTGCTAGCTAAACAGAGCAGAACAGACATTCCAGAGGGTTGTTCCCCTTTGGATTTTTAAGTAATTTTTAACCCTGAAGACATTGTTACCACATTCTGCTTTCAGCATCATAATGATCACATATAAAATTCAAACAAACAAAAAAGAGGTCCAGTTCCTGTATGATCCTAGAAGATGGATGAGAAAATATTTGTGTCCACATATAATTTCTGAAGCACTCCAATACCAAGAGAATAGTATGGGAACCTAGATTACATAGATAAATTCTTAAGATTTAATCTTTTGAAATCTATGGCATTAAACCATCCTCAGAAGGGGAAGGGCATCACTGCAAAGCTATTTAATCCCAATTCCTGAGAGTGATCTAACCTTCCTTGGGGCTGAGGATAATACTCAATCATCTTTTACATTAAACTCTTATGTCCTAGCAGAATATTCTTTCAAAGAAATGAAACCTAAGGAACACTTTATGGATCCATTCACATAGGAGACACTTATTTCCCAGCTGGTATATTCTGTAGCATGAAAAGGTAATGATTAAGCCAAAGTGACCACTGGAGAAGGCACTTTCCTCCGTGTTAATGGCTGGCTGGAGAAACCCTGGGCCAAAGAAAAAGCCAGACAGTCATTAACTGCTGAAAAATGAAAAAGTAATTATTTTCTTTGGGTTTTTATATGTATTGAAAAGATAAAATTCCAGTGTCTGTTGCTGTGGATACTGGTCGGCAAGATGCTTATCTTTCCCATTCTGGCAGGCTATGCAATGGATAGATCTGGGACTGGCAACCCTTCAAGAATGTGCGCCAGACTGTATTTTCCTTTTGCAAATTACAGGTTAAACGTGCCCAGAGAAAGTCAACATGAATCAGGAGATGCTGCCAGTCGGCGCTGTCTTGCCTCGGCGTGAGCAGTCATTCTCCCTGCTCTCACCCAGTCCTTTGCTCAGTGGGAGCCAGAAGCTGGGTTGTCTGGGAGCTGCAAATGACTCTCAAATCACTGTGACGTTCAGCTCCCACCCTGCTGTATACCATTCAACACCTTACTAAATACCATCTTCTGTACTCAGTATGCTGTTTTCCATGCTATAAACTTCTTGACTGAGAGGAAAGCAGGAAAGACATTTTCTCTGAGCTGACTCGTGCGTGGACTTTACCTTTAAAACATGTCCTTCTGGTACCACTGCCACTGTCTTCAAGAACTACTCTAAGACAATGCTGGTGTTGCAGCCCAAATAATCTTTACTGCTACTACTATCCACTGATGGCTTCAGCCTACATGTTTTCCACTCTATCAGGAACCTTTCTTTTAGATTTTCCCTTTCCTTTTTTAAAACAGACTTTTCCCTGGCTTTTGACAGGCATTTTACTAATTCAACTCTAAAAGCAGCTTTACATACATGGATTTTGCACCACTGCAAGAATTTGATTCCTTCTGTACCTTAGATGACAAAGTGACTTTCATTTGGCAAGGACTAAAGTCTTTTTGTAACCTTTGGGCTTCAGTGTAAAATATCATTACTAGACAATGCCCATGATTATGTTATGCTTTAGACAGAGTTTCTGAGCAAGACAGTATTAATGACTCTTTTTCGTAGCATTTATATTTTGGTTTTCTATTCTCACATCTGTACAGCACTGTTCTGTCTTGAACTGGTATTTATATCTCATACTGACAGGAAAAACGATCCTGCAGCTCTTTTCTGCATACACCTATTGTGCATGAGAGGTTCACACAAGTAATATGGGATATGCACAGAAGAAGAGGAGGTCAGCTGCTATACTGACTGCATTTTTTCAGAATGCTACCTCCACAGGCCCACACGTTCACTTTCCTTCAGAAGCCTGATTTTAGTGGGAGGATGGACATGCTCTAGAGATGGTTCTTGCTGTTTTGGAAGGTTCTTGAGAATCATCATCAGCAGGAATAGGACTGTGTGAGGGCAGAGTCAAAACTGCTTAAAGCTTAAAGAGATGTTTTCACGCCTCAGTGCTTTTTAATTCATACTCTTGTCATACTCCTAATCCCTTTCAGGGCTGGCCGTATTTCAGTATAAAGTGAGTTTTTAGAAAATATTCCCAGGAATTAGGGCTCACATCCCACCACTTCAGAAGGTAGAGTTTTCTACTTCTAATGAAAGTCACAATCAGAGATGGACCAGCAGCTCTTCTGAAGAACTTCAACCAGTGTGGGCACGTAAAATCCTGTTGTGAAGGGTGAGTGGGAGATAACAGAGCAGGAATAATCCTCAGAGTATTTCAGAAAAGTGCCTTCCTGAGCTGTGTCTTGTTAATAATCACATTTAAATTAAAAGAACATAATTCTTCACAGTTGGCAAACTGAATGCTAAAACTGCTGGAAACTGAAAGTGCAAGTGCTCACTGATATAAAAACCTCCACTATACTCTGTGAACCTCTCCACTTTTACTAAAACCAGACACTTTTGTCATTTATGACTTACAAGTGAAGTTGCATCTGGTCTGTGCTGGTAGGTAAATTTTTTTAAAAAAAACAACAACACACAGCAACCAAATGTTAACTGGAAGGGGTTGCTGTCACCCAACTCCCAAAAATTCATACCATGGGATAACTGTGATAGACCCCACCAGGAATTCTTCCAGTTCTTTAAGGAAGAGTAACTCCTTTCATCTCACACAGCACAGAAAATCAGCATTCATCTTTGCCCCACTTACAAGGAAGGTGTTCCCTCAAAATAGAAAATGGCATAGGAAGCTGATAACCCAAGAGGTGTTTGAAACCTCAAGGGGCTTCATGCTTTGCCAGTATTTTCCACAAAAGCCTGAGCAACATCTGTTGTGCAATAATATTTAACGTTCAGGGGAATCAGGATCTTTTTTAAAGTGTGATCAGAAAGGAGGTCCCTTTATAGGCTGTCAGAGTATTCCTCATAACAAAGAAGGTTTGTTTCATAAAGAAATATCCTGTAGTAGAATACCCTCGGGAACTATAGTTTTGTTTTTTTTTTAAACAAAGACAGGAATTTTTGAGTTCGAGGTTGCCTTTAAGTGCTCTTCTAACATGAATATGTTTAAGGATGCTCTATCAAGTTCATGCATGAAATGTCATCCAGCCGTTAGTATATTTCTATGCAAATACAGCTGTGAAAGCTAATAACTGAAATCTGCATTTTTTTCACATTGCCAGCATACTATACAACTTCTCATTCTTTCCTGTTTTGTAACTCACATTAGCCTCTCATATCAATAAAACAAAGCTCAGGTTATATTGCCTCCTGTTTAAATTCCCTACAAACATCAAAGCTGGACATTTGAATAAGCAATTTAATGTATACATTTTTATTCAGTTCAGTATACTGATATTTTCCTAGTAAGAATAAGAATTCTGCAGAATGACTGCAGAGAAACACACCATTCAGAATATGAATTGGAATATTCTTGCAGCACTTTTCAGTGAGGATGGTGTGATATTAAGATTAGATCCTGCATATAATCAAATTTTGATGCTTGTACACACAATCTGGAATTTCTTTTCCTTTATAAGGTTTGTATGCAAAAACACAGCAATCCAGTATTTTGAACATACCCCAACTGCAGATACTGCATAGTCCAAACTGATGAAAAAATAATGTTAATGAAAATAAGAAACTGTCTGGGGCACTGCAGCGTACAGACTTTGCTAAATTCATCACAACTAGTTTTACTATTCTGAGGACAGAAAATATTGCGAAACCAGTCTTTCCATAACAGCTAGAGTAAGCAGGGCTTGTGTCCATCCCTGAATTCAATCTTGGTGTATAGATTGACTCTTTGGGAATTGTAAATATTTCCACAATCTTTCAAATTCTCTGATATGATACACACAGAATTTCTTCTGAATGGCCTATATTTTCCAAATTCGCTCCCTTTTTATTTAGTAGTATATATAAGAGGTAATAAAATAGAAAAGATAGGTGGGAAGACAACAGGAATTATATTACAAGCAAAAGGTGGCACTACTGAGAATATATCACAGTATTTAATGAACATAAATATAAACCATACCTATAGTTTTTATCCAAAAACACAAGAGAGAAAGAAACACAGAGAGCAAAGGAAGTCTGAATTTTGTTTAAGGACTAAAACAGAAGCAGCACAGCGCAGTAGCTCAAGATACTGCTTTAAATAGTTAACTGGTTGGGAAGTAAACTAATAATGGTTTAGATAAATTTTCACCAATGAAAAGTGATGAATTGACTCATTTCTTAACAAGTAAGGACAGTTCAGTAGACACCATTATCTGCCTTGCCTCTGACCTGGAGGGACTATCTCTACAATGAAAGGCGTAGTCAGTCTCCAAGGGTAAGGCAGTCTTTAATCCCATTGTGTGATTACTAACAAGGACACCAATTATAATTTAACAAAAAGGGGAGAGAGTGATTTCATTATACTGAGGCTTCTATATATACCTTCATCATCAGCTACTGCCCACAGAGGCTTTTCACTAATTTTAGACGCTATATGTGGCACAAATATTTTGATTTTCCATGTTTTTTCCAAAACTCACCGAAATCACTCCTGACCATCAAAGTATTTTTTTAAAAAAATATCTGTTAATCAAAAAGAACAAGGACAGTAACCATTCTTGTTCACAACTCATGTTGTAAAATGGACTCAAAGAGGTGTTGGACCTAGAAAGGACTCTGGTGGACCTCAGATACCTGTAATGCAGCTTTATAATCCAGGAATTCCCACAGAGTTATTGCTTAGCCTGCAGGGATGTCTCAGAATAAGATCTTAAATACCATCTGGGCTCAGTGTGGAAGCTGCCAAAATCCCATCCACAGAAACTGTGGAACAAGGAGGGTTGTAACTCCCATCTTTCTCTGCAGCAAAGACTGAAAGAGGATACCTCCACCTTCTTACTTCAGCAGCCTGAAATTTTCATCTGAAGGTAGGTATACGTAAACCTCCTTTTAAAACACAGGCTGACAGACATTTCTTTCAAAATCAACCAGCAAGACCAGGAGGACACCACAGTGAAGTTTCCCATCTTTGATTGATAAACACCTCTCTGTGGCCTTTTTCTGGCAAGCAAGATGCCTGCCTTCGGTTCTCTGTCTGGCTGAAAGGGTTCAGACCCCCTCTCTGCATCTTCCGTTGTAAAGACCCTTTTCTTCATCTAGACACGTCATTTCCCTGACTCCAAACCCCCAGGAAAGGAATGCATGTGTCCCCCTGTCTCAGGCTCAAGGTATTATACTCCAGTTGACTTCCTACTGATCACTTGTAAAGGCAGAAACACGTGAGGTGACCAGGCTACTGCAGGGTAACATATTTCTTTCACTAAGAGCAAACTACTTTGAATTAACTCATGTTTACCAATTACAAGAGCATAAACATGGGTGGTTACTGTAATTCAGCTGGTTTGTGGGACACTTGTTATTCCTCAGTAATTTATTTAGGGGTCTGTATTGTAGAGAGACAAGTATTGCTGAAGTGGGAAGTAAGAAATGTAAGTAACAATTAGACTTACTCTTAGATGCCTCAAATACCTCCAAGGTTATATTTCCTCTGACAGAACACTCTCAGTAAGCATACCTGTTACTCTTACAGCACATTACATGTTTTAGCTTGTTCAGGGGGTTGTTTTTTACATCTTCAGTTTCTAAGACAATAGGAAGTGAAAAAAAGATTGTTTACATATGAATGCCTAACTTTGGTTTATGTCTTGGGTTCTACTTAAGTGTGGGCCTTGCTGAAATAGCAAGATCAATATAAACTCCATGCTTGGGAAGGCTAAGAAAAAAAGAATTGCCTCTGTCTTAAAAATTCCTCTGAAATGACAGCCATGTCTTTGGGATGCTATTTGATGAACATCAGTAGAAGGATGTCAGTAATCTGTATTGCCAAGTGGGTTATTTACTTGGCAAGTAATGTGGGTTTCAGTACCTAATTTTTATCTTTTAGGTTTAGAAGTTTTGGTACTACTGATATAATTTACCAAGTTATCTCTAGGCAATTAAAATATATTCCGTGGTTTAACCTTTGGATGATGTATAAATACACATAGACACTCCTACAAAGCAATTTGTCTGCCAATCTGGAAAATGCTAATGTTGTAGTCAATAAGTCAACAGTCTGCAATGTTAGATTACAAAATTAGAAAGAAATCTAGCTCATATTCAACCCAGATATAAAGATCATAAGGATTTCTAATTTTCTGTGTGGGACAGTAAATTTCAAAGACGACTGTATTCTGCCCCAATAATCATGATCTGCACAGCATGTTCAGGTATTGTTGGAGAGATTAAAAACACAAAACCAGAGCAGAACAGCTCAGCATCAGATAATCACAAGCAATTCTATGTCAGCAACAGACAGCTGGAGACATATGCCAGCAATATTGCAAAAGTGGTAAAATGGAGATTTCGTGACAGCAAGGACGTGGGATTCATACATTAAGCTAAAACTCAACCCAAAACATTGAAATTGTTGTTCGCAAGTAACAGCTCTGTCACAGTGTTCTGAAAGTCTACCATTTGGCATGAAAATATTTAAAGCAAAAAATAAGCAGAAAAAAGTATTTTTTTCTCTCTGTAATATTTTGCATGTTGAACAGCTGTATGATTTCAGTGTTATTGATTATTTTGGACAAAGAGATGAGAATAATTTTTCTGGACCAGCTGGTCAAACTGTCCAGTTATGTACCCAATCAACGATTTGTGAAAATTTTGTGTGAAAAAGCAGTTAGATGGAATTTTATCTACAAATATTTGTTTAAAGATTTTTTACTTCAAAATACACTTTAAAAGAAAATGAACAGCACTGTTTCATTTCAGTTGACATAGTCTGAGTCATTCTGGTGCTCCTTTCCCTTGAGCTTCAAGTGTCCATCAAGTGTTATACTTCTTTGATACTCATTCCCATCTATCCCTGCTTTTGTCTTTCACTTTTTTAAATTAAACATCTACTGCTAAGAAGTAAGAAAGTCCAAGAAGAAAGGCTGAAAAAAAACCTATTATAGTTGTTGTGAAGCAGAAGAGAGAAGAGGAAAAATACTTAGGCTTATGAAACAAGAAATAATCTACTTTTCCATTGCTTTCTCTCACAGCCCTCCGCTTATAGTCACCCTCAAAACCTTTTTTCTCTCTCTTTGGGTTTTGTTTTTTTTTTTTTGTAGCTGACCATGTTAGATCAGGATAAAGAGATTCAAGGATCTGAACCTGAAATAAAAAAACAAGTTTCCTATCTTCACAACCATTTCTCAGAAAACCCTTTGTATGTTGAATCTCCTATAAAAATGGAAAATAGCTTGAAAATATTGACGAGAAAGTAAAAAGTCTTCTGATGAGTTCACATCCCCTGCATATGAAGAGCAGTTTCAAAGCGATGCTCTGTAGAGGTGGTTAGGCCTGAATGTTTTCTGATTTTATTGCTGAGGCTCTGCCTTTGTAGCTCAAGTGTTTTGTCCTGGGATCTTGCCATGATAAGATTCCTGAAACTGCGACTCAGGGAGGGTAATGGAGACAAGTGACTTGTGAGGAAACTAAGGCCCAGCCCCGAGGTCTTTGTGTTTTAGGACTAGGAGCTTGACGCAGATTGAAGAACAATGTAATGCTTGAGGCACCGATGAAAGATTTTGAAAAACCAATGCAATAAGAGGCATCAGCAGGGAATGGCAGATTGATTGCAACAACAAATGCCAAAAAAGTTCTGAAAAGAACAAAAACGTAGTGCCAAGTAAAAGAAAGAAAGAAGAAAACAGGGAGAGGATACCAAGAGCTTGCAGGTCTCCGGCAACTTGCCTGCCTATTGATGTGTATCTGCAGCAATTAAATCAAGCAATTTTCATAACTTTTTTACATTGATGTGTAAATTTTGATGATGCTATTCGGTCTAGTTCAGTAGGTGGGGTTGACAGGATCTGCCCTATAGTTCAATGTACTAAAACTTGAGCAACTCATTGAAGCTCACCTTGAATGGAGGCAAATAGAGGGCCAGCACCTCCAGAGGGGAGGTGGCCCATCAGTTTAGGGACAGGAGGAACCATGTTCTCCTGAACTGGTTATTGGTTCCTCAATATGTAGCACAGACTGGACACCTGGTATTGGCGTGCCTGAAGCATGGTAGGATTTTAACCTTTAACCTGCTCATTTGTCACAGCACTCTCCAAACTAGCCAGCTGCAACAAGGTCTTTCACCATCTCGTATCGGCACACTCTTCACACCAGTCCCTCTACTGCCTTCTCCTCATCTTGCCTCATCCAGGGCATGCTCCCTCTTCTCTCACCTCTTCCTCATTCTTCTTCTTCCTCAGCTGCTCTCTCTTCATCAGCTCTCAACCCCTTAACTTAACTAGCCACACCTGCACCTTATCTACATTGACCAACCCGCCGCCCCTGAAGCCAACCCACAGTTGTATATTATCAGTGCTAATTAACCCAGCTTCATTCTTCTACACCCATTCTCCTTCCACACACCCCCCCCCCCCCCGAATTAATACCTCAATTAATATGTTTGCTTTGTAAACAGACAAGTGTGCAAACTCTAGTTTTGGGATGTAGTGCACCACTGAACCGCAAACCTATCTGAATGGGGGCACAACACCAGCGTACCTAGCCCTGGGATGCTCACAGTGATACAACGGTGGTATTGTAGCAACACAGAGCCCATGCAGCCCCTGCCTGCTGTCACAGAGGGACGTGGCTGAGACAATCCTGATGATGAAAGTCTGTTTTAACTTGTGTTTGGGGTCGCTACCATGCAAAATACATTACAGCAACCTCCATGCTTCTCTTATCTCCAGCTGGAAGCCAGCCCATCAGATCGGCACTACTGAAGAAACACTGAAGCCACCTTCTAGTCTCACCTTACCAAGGCCAGAGTGCTGACTGCTGCAAAAAACATGAATCGGGAGGTAAAACAGAGCATTGAATACATTAATCAAAATGATCACTGCTGCAAGATCTGCTCAGAACAAAGAAAACAAATCTGAGGAAAGTTAACACTAGAAACCATTTGCAAGGCTCCATGAGTCAGCTAATGAAATAACTGTCAATTGCAGACACGAACCTTTTGTGCTTTCACACAATTTAAATATAAAGTAATTTGCATTCAGAAATCCAACTCTCCCTGAAAAAAGATTAACAATAGGATTCACTTTCTTTCCACAACCTTTTCTCTCCCTCCCTTCCCCCCAGGGGTGGCTCTGATAAGGTCACCTTATTAATGCAGATCTCTGTTTTTCAGAAAGCAGCCAGGAGTTTAACTGTTTCACTGTGAAATGATCTATGAGATGAGAACAGTCCATTTTTTATCCTTGATTGATCATTTCAGCATGTATAACAGCAAATCCTAAGGGACACCGCTCAAATCCCTGCTTCAGAATGACCTAGAGACTCAACGCTAAAAAGTGTTGCGCTCCACTACACAATCCTTCATCGCTTTTTCTTAACTTGGCATTTTCCACAGCACATAATAAAGTTCCCTTGCATCATTACAGTTCTCCATAGAAAAAAAACATCTTATAAATAAGCAAAAAAGTTTTAACAGCTGAGAGCTGAGTGCTGCCACAGCCAGCAGAGGAATGGAGGCATCAAGCGGTTAATACCTTTTCTCCAGACACAAAGGCAGGAGCAGGTCTATGATCTTAATTCAGGTGTCACAGCTTCTCATTTCCTTCCCTGGCCACCAGACACCTGTTTTCCTGCTCTTAATAGCCTCTGATGGGAACTGCCTGGTGCCAAAATCAGAGGCTCTGGCTCCTATATGATGAGGTGAAAATAAAGCTCTTCCCCCCCTCCCTTTTCCCCCCAGTTATTTACTGTGTATAAACTTTATCTCAGTTCTATCGTTGAGTCATTTTTCCCTATTCCATGCACTTTCAGCCAACTAATCTTCATTTTGCTTTTTTTTGGTGACTCTTCGCTGATGTGTACAGAGTG
Source organism: Microhierax caerulescens (assembly GCA_035590215.1). NCBI lineage: Eukaryota > Metazoa > Chordata > Aves > Falconiformes > Falconidae > Microhierax > Microhierax caerulescens. The sequence continues at coordinate 27,106,846 of JAVJGJ010000030.1, forward strand.
CTTAAATAAATCATTACAAATATAAATAGCAATGGCTGGATTACAAAGGATTCTGGAACACTTGCAACAGTAAATTAGAAGGCAGGCAAACCTACAGCTACCAGCAGCTGATGTAATATTTTATAGTATTGTTTTCCAGATTGTGTAAGGGAGAACTGTTGTCCTTTAGGCTTCACTCTCTGTTTCTTTCAATCTGTCAAACAGTTCAACAATTTGATGCTCACACAAAGTTCACAGAGAAACACCTGGTGGAATTTATAGGTGAAGGTTCTCTATGCTTATAAATCCCAAATATCACATACACAGACTGGGGGAGATACAGGTCTGAGATACAAGTAGCAGTTCGAATTTGGGAAAGAAGCCACAGGGACAACTCTTTATGGTCAAGAGTATTTCTAAACAGGTGGACATTGTATCCACAGAAAGAGCTACCACATCAAGGAACACTTGGCACAGATTTCCCCCTTTTTTCTTCCTATCCTGCCTTCATAAATACTAAACTTACACAGACTGTTGTACCATCACAGTGCAATCTATAAATTCCTGTAATCAACTGATGGAGCAACATTAATTACAGAGACTTTGTATGGGCCGCACACATCTTTACATCCCTTTATAAAATGCTGACACATTCCCTATCTAAAAGGGATTACAATCATAGAGGATGATCCTGCAAATGCCTACTATTGAATGTAGCATTTGCTATCATGAGTAAGCCCACTGAAGCTACCAGAAACTCACATGGCTGGGACAAAAAGCAATGATTCACATATATGACTAACAAAGATATTCAGACCACAACATTTTCCATCTGACTCTGCTTTTGCGGGTTGAGATTTAGAGGGTTGACACTTTCAGACTTGAGAAATAGCCCAGGACAGCAGGCTGGCTGTGAGATGACGCAGGTGAGAAGTGCAAGAACAGGTAGTGGTTCTCCTCAGAAACAAGCTTACAGAAGGAAAACAAAATTTGGAAAGCTGTATCAGGAAGGCACTGGGTGGTTACGTTAAGATGATGATGAAGAAGCTGAAATGGGAGTAGTATACAAAGTAGAAGGGATACAGGAGATAATAGAAGAGAGGTACCAAAGACAAGATTTGGATTACGTGGGATTTAGCAGGGACAGAAGGCTCAGCACTAATATAGAAAAGATGGGTAAGCAATAAAAGAATTCAAAGATCAAGAGGTTTAGTTGTGAGCGGCAGGAGAAGTGATTCTTAGCCAATCCATTGCACTTTGGTAGTAGCTGTTGGTCCCAAGCCAGGATAGAGAAGGTAATGTCCACAAAAAAGTCTTATAAAACTCCCTGATTGTGGAAAGGACAGCCTGCTAGACTTGTTTCTGATCTGTGTGCTTATTTCAGCGAGTACGTGGTGTAAGTCATGCAGTGAAGCAACCTCACAAATACCATATTTAAGTAACTCGTGTAGTGAGCACCCTGAGATGAAATGCCCTTGAATTAAGAGGAATATGCTATTCCCTGGTACAACAAGTAATGGCCTTACACTTGTCGCATTTTTAGAGACTGATTTTAGGTTTTGGGAGCAGTGAGTGGCACATGTTTTAGGTATTTTGCCTAAGGTGTGCTGTTTCATTAATTGAAAGTTATTTAACAAAACTTCACAGTTTCAGAAGGCACGCTATGCTAAATTATCTGCAGGTTATCAGTGCTGGATACATAAAATCAACTGAAAGTATCAACTGTCATTCAGAAATAGCATGGCCTGAGTATTTATTGCCTTTTATTTACATTATATCTATTCTATTCCATGGACAGGTAAGAATTCTAAGACGCATTAAAAAATCATTTCCAGTGATAAACATCCACAGTGTTAAAATCAATCTCTTTTCATCCCCACCCAAAACAAAGCAATTCTCTCTCCACCTGTGCCCCTGTATTAGCTAAGACCTGACTTCAGGGAGAGTTTTTCCTACAGCCTCCGAGTATTATCTGACCCATATTCTTCCACGTGCAATAAAAATCTCCCTAAAAAGTCATCACTATCATGCAACGATCCGGGGGACAGAATAAAGTGGGAAAGCAAGATTATTGTAACAATTATTAGCTTTAGTGTAGAGCACTATAAGGTCAAATTTCTGGTTGCTAGCCTGGGTGACTATTTTTACAGCCCAGTGTAACTGAGAAAGGGGCTGCTGACTATTCTAAGGTTTGTGTTAAGACTCTTGGTATGCCCAGTGTGAACGAGAGCCTTCCCAGCAGCGCTACACCACACTGAGCTGCCTTTACCTTAGTTATCCAGAATAAATGACTGCCTGATGAACATTAAAGATATACTTTCAATAGCATGCTGTGTAAATATTAGCTATATTATTCTGAAAATCTTGCATTTCCCAAAGTGATTTTTTTTTTTAAAAAAAAGGCTGCTAGTACATTGCTGAGAGATGCAGGTCTTTGGGGTTACAGGGTCTACGGCACAGCAACTTTTAGATGAAACACCAGGCAGAAGTATGGCCAGCGAAGATGTATAAAGAAAGAGGAGAGAAAAATCTTTTAAAATTACTGCAAAATATGACCTGAAGTCATAAAGATGTCCCTGTTATGAGAAGTGTACACTTGTGTTCATTTTTTTTTAGAGAATAAACTAAATGAAAAAGGAAGGGATTAAATGAGATCTTAAGTTGGTTCAAGATAGTTGCAACAATGCAAGCTGAAGTGTTTTTACGGTTCATTTCTTTGCAGCCACACAAACTTGCATGAATGTGGGGATGATGGCTACAAACCCAGGAAAGGCAGTAAGTCAAAAAACAACTAGGCAACAAATGTGGAATGTTCACAGCAAGCTTGTAATATGAAATGTAACATGCTACTGCAGAGACAAGGGAGGTGGAATGGTTGCACTTATTGTAATAAAAATCCATAATTTGGATACATTTCTATCACCGTGTTGCTTTTTGTGTTTGTTTGCAATTTGCATGTGATCTCCTGAGTTGAGCCTGGGTTTTACTGAAGTAAGTAGACCAATTTTTTTAATGACCTTCACCTGCTGCTTATATTCTGGTCTCTTAGGTCCATAAGGGATTTGGGGATACAGGGAAAAAATAAAACCAAGCCAAATCAAAAGAGCAAGCCTAACTGGATTAAAATAAATAACCCTATGTATGCTGTCTTCAGTTATTGACAACTGTTTGAATTATTACCTTTGAATTTAAACTGACATGCCTCCATGTGATGCACTAAAGCAGTTTAAAGCTAACACAGTAATTTAAGGGCTGAACTCCCTCCTTAACATAAAACTATAGCGTTTTGATTTGCTGAAACTTCGGCAATTAGTAATGATACATTTGCTGACAGGTCTTAAGCAGCAACAATCACAAACACTGTACACATGCTACTAGATTTATTTGTCAAAGTACATGGTTTTTAAATCTGAGTGAAATGGATTTTGTAAACTGATTGAGATTAATTAAAGGTATTACTCAGGGAAGGAAAAAAAATGACTCAGTGCACATTTATTTTCAGACCATTTTTCACTGGACAGTTTGCAGGTCTAACGAGCAGAAGCTACTGACATAGCGTGCAAACATTTCTGCTTTCACATCAGGGAGAGAGGGATTTTTTTATTCTCCCCTTCGTTTATCTGTACTTTGGCTGTCTGAAAGCTAGGTGTCCAGTCCACGAGACTCCTGCCAAGGCACCAGGGAGAAATGTACATTTCTGGGGAGAAACTGATCTTACCTACTTTAAGGAAAGAGTAGGTTGCTCTCCGAAAGGTCTGAGAAAATACTCTCTGTATTAAATTTCTCAGAAGTCAGAAGGCAAATATAGAAGAGCTTAAAATATATATATTTTTAAACTTCCGTATTTGCTCATGTATTTTTTAATCCTTGGTTCTATAAAAGCTAAAGGAAAAAAAAGTTATGTAAATTATATGGACTTTAGCAAGGGGCCCCAGGTTGCAGCCTCCTAGTGCAAGCCTATGGCTTTAGCCAGTTAGCCAGAAGGTTTTATGTATGACTGAAGTTTCCATTGTAATTTACACCAAAACAAAACGTCAAAACCTAACATATTTGTATTTCATGTGACTCAGTTATCGTAAATCAATACACTATGAAGTGGCTGTAGCGACACCAGTTTACCCTGTGCAGATCTGTCCTATATCATTGCTCTGGTACGGCACAGTGCAGCTGGTGAGCACTGGGCAGCACCAAACCCTTGAACCCTCTACCCAGAATACTGCTCTTCCCTGGAGAAGGTGGGGAACAGCCCTTATACAACAAAAACCTTTCACACAGGTAATCAGGACCTCTCAGCCCCTGAAGCAATGGTGCCACAATAGCTTATAGCAGCAGCAACCTGATTTTCTTCTTGCAAGAAAAAGCAGCCATTCCTGCCTGCTCCTGGAAACAGCATTTTTCTGTGCGATAGACCAAGGAAGCTCAGGGAGGCAACTTAGTGAGGGGGTGAGAGAATGCAATGTGGTCCCTAGGATAGATGGTGGTGAGAAGCAAGTATCAAACCAGAAAAATCATGACTGGTTCTCTTATTATCCAGTGTGAAACCCAGCAGTGATACTAGGGCTTAACATGTCAAATATCAAAATTACCAGTTGTGTCCAGACCGAAGGAAAAAATATTATTTATCAAAATATTGGGAAAAAGCTTTAATGTTAGAATGGGCAGCTAGGAACAAGGAAAAAGGACATCTTTTTAATGTGATGTTATCCTGCAAGTTTCTTCAAGTATTTTTAATCAGGTGTTTCAAAGAGCTTATTAACAGACTTCTCAAAGCCCATACCATTGCCATCCGTGCAACCACCCCCACTCAAGGAAGCAGCTCCTCAAAGGCAACACATTCGAACAACAAAAACAATGGAAAGTGAAAACAAAGTTCAAGCCAGAGCTGCTGTTCATGCTCCATTATTCTGGTACTGCTCTCCCAGGAACACTGCTACCCACCAGCATCTGCGGAAAGAGACTCTCACTGCCTTCCAGCCAGGCCAGAAAGGATAATCTATCTCAGTGTCTGTGAAAATCACATAATCCTTTTCTATCAGGATTAATATCCAATGCCACGCTAGTCTGATACATACAGGATGAAGCCTGACACTTCTTGTTATAAAGGTCATGCGAGGAGACAATCTCTGCAGACCCCAAACCAGAACCCACGAGTTACAAATTTCCATTCCCCCTACGTGCGTTGAAGAGGCAATCCTCCTCATCATCGTTTTTATTTATTCCTGGGAACAATTTTAACCTGGCAAGCTTAGAGCCGGCATCTGGGTAGGTTTGTTGCAGCTACAGCAATAGTTTAATCGGAGTAAACCTAACGGCAGCATCTCTCCTTCCCTGTGCAGTACAACCTGTGGCTGTCCCCCTGCAGAGATACCTGTTGTGATTCTTGCAGGAGAAAAATGACCCATTTTCAGGTACACACAAAGAAGCATTACAACATAAACCAAACTGCTGCCCGCAGTTCATCACAAGTTACAGAAACCTCATCACCTACAGAAAATGTGTTATTACATATATGAGAGAGATCACAACTGAAAGGTAGAGGCTCAATAGTCATAAATTCAGGCACAGCCAGTAAGGAAATGTATTTCTCCTCATTCATTTTTAGCCAATGGTATATGAACAGCAGTTTGAAAAGCCGGTGAAGCAAGCAGGCTTGGAACAACGGCAGCACATTCAAACGACATAAGGATGGGATCAGGCCTTGTCATGTATTCATCTTATTCTACCTTGTTAAAATCGAATCCAACTTGCACCATCTTCAAGACCTGGAGCAGGCCCAGAAGAGCAAATCAAGCTTTCCTAGATGGCACAGAGCAGGCAGGTCCTGCCATTTGAGATTATTAAAAGATCCCACTTTATAACCCTGCAGGCAGAAACAAGTCTGCAAGTCACCTTACATGAAGAACTGGAGGAAGGTGTTACATCATTAAAAGCTAGGCTAGTGTTTCTAAGTGTAGGCACACACATTAACTAATTGAATTGCTATCGTCTCACCTTGAGGAGCCAAACTACTGTTATTCCAGATTAAATTGCAAATGTTCACCATCTTTGCAACTAAATTTGAAGTTGGGGACTATCCTTTCTGTGGGCTTTAACTGCTCTTTCCGCTCTCCAGGCTTGCAAACAGCTGGTATTACTCTGATTACTGAACCCAGAATATCTATCCATACTGGTATTTTATCATTCTTTGTCACCTTCAGCTTCAACATTTCATAATTTTTCATAACAGTTCAATATTTCATAAACAATGTACCTTAGGAAATAATAGGTATACATACATCTTGCTGATAATATGGGCATCAGCTTACTAACAGCATTTCATAGAGGCCAAACAATTCATAATAAATGACAGAATTAGGAAATAAGTTATCCAGACTGAGTATCCTGGTCCTCCCCCTTCATCATTTTCAGGGACTCTGTCATTGGTTTCAAGCTGAAAAGACCACAAAAATATCGTGGGACAGAATTAAAATTCAGAATGAGCATGGCAAATTGGAGAAAGAGCCTGATGAAAAAATGGTGACAGATCAATAAGGACAAGGTTATACATGAGGAATAACTAACTGAACGAATACAGGCTAGAAGACAACTTGAGAGGGAGCTTTTGTAAGAAAAAATGTGGCTTATTTTAAATCAGAAACTCAACACAAGTCAACAGCATCAGACTTTACAAATGAGGGACTTGGTCTGCTCACCCTGTTCAGCTTTTACAAGGCCTTAGTTGCAAAGGAAGAATTACACAGGGAGTCCAGGGGAAAGCAGGAAGGTTTACAGGGATGATGCACAGTGGATGGCTGGAAGGTGTGAAGTTGTTTGGTCTCAAGAAAAGCAAACTTCAGATGTTTAAAAGTCTGTTGCAAAAATGGAAAGGAATGGTTTATTCTCAGTAGTGGAGAGGTGGAAGCAATGGACTTCTTATTTCAGCAAGGTCCATTTAGTTTAGACATCAGCAAACCACACTGACCTCGGACTACAAGGTACCGTGGCTACTCGCTACAAAGGATGGGGAATCTCTGTCCCTCAGGGTTAGAGAAACATCCCTCAAGCACTGTACAGGTTTCCTTGGCTTGGGTTAGGTATTGGACCAGGTGATGACTCCAGGAATCTCCTGGGATGGCTGTCAAAGACTCTGTGGCATGATCACTGGTTAGGTGCTAATATAAGGGTGTTAATGTAAAGAAGTAATTTACAGTAAGCAGTCACGTTTTTCTGGTCCTGCTAAAGCCCAGAATTACGCTGTATATTCCTGAGTGCACTTGAACCCAGACACCTGGCATTTTAGGGGAGACCAGAATATGATAGTGAGATGTTTCCTCCTGTATTTGGCCTGCAGCAAACCCAAATGCATCCCTGTGCTGCGTGGACATGCACATCTTGCAGCATGGGGGGGATACTGGCATATAACCATCAGGCAGAGAGGTCAAACAGGCTGCTTTGGACACTGCTGGGGTTTACAGGCAGTGGAGTTAAAGACTGTGTAGCAATGTGGTCACACAGGTCATGGGCTGGGAAGGCGTCAAGTCATCTTCCTGGGCTTGCTCCCATGGACAGACTGGGAAGTACAGGCGTAGCTTATATGAAAGAAGCTACTCCAGCAGGAGCAAACAGGAGGAATATAAGCATCTTTACTGAAACAATAAATTGATGGCAGGTGCGTCAAATTTCCTGTTATTTAGTCAATGACAATCCAACTCAATATATTTGCTGTGAAGGAGGAAGAGGAAAGCTGGAAATAACAAAATGAACCATGAAAGGGGAAAAAAAAAATAAATCCTTTTTAATGTTTTTTGTGACCCATATTTTTAAGCATTTATTCACATTGACTTTTTAAAGGAGAGAAATACACATAATTTGCACTTTGGGATAAGTTGAAGGTGTCCATGCAATTTCATGGATGGCAGAATACCAATTTTGCTTAAATGATAGAGTCCCACCACATGTCTCTTATTTAAATGACCTGAAAGTAAGAGATATGAAGGCATAAGTAAGAACAGAAAATGAACCTAAATATATAGAACTAGTGCGTTCAGTGATATTTGCCAGTGCATGTTTCACTGTGAGCACCAAGCCCACTGTCGGAGATTGTTATCCCTCCCATTAGCCCTCTTTGGCGCAGTCACCCTCATCACAAGCAATGCAGAGTTCTGCTGGGTATATACAGGATAGCCACTCGCTCACGGTAAAAATCCTGACTCACTAACAAAGCCAGGAGAGGTAAGCTTTGCTCAGAAAAAACAAACTGTAATTTGTTGGAAGAGCAATATAATCGTTCTGTGGGACCTACGGTACAATAAAAGCAGCAAAAGCTGGATAGCATCCAGGATTCCCATAGCATTTGAAATGTTGGCACTGCAAGTATTTTATTTCCAAGTCAGAACAAACAAATAAGGGGGAAAAAAAAAAAAGAAAAAAAAGATAAAAAAAGAAGTCAAGGTGTCCTGAGGACATTAATACCAGACTTTGGTTTCAACAACTGAAACATTCAGGTTTTATATCATAGAAAATAATTTCAAACTTTGTGAAATTCCATGTTTTGTCTCAACTTCATCAAGCCAACTTCTGTTTCATCTACTTTAAATCCTCCTCCCCTATCCATTTGCTTGGTCTTTTGTGCAGTTGCCCCTAGACTCTGCAACTTCCTCTCTTGCTGTTCCCTCAGCCTTTTTCTGTTCCTCAGAGGAACAGATGATAGTGAGTTTTAATAAAATTTTCCCTTCTATCTCTCCTAGTAACTAACATGAAAGCAACTGTCCATCTCAAGTGCCACAAAGCTTTCAAAATCAATGTACTTGGCCCCGATTTTGCCTACTTACTGTCTCCTCTTAGCTCTTACTCTCACACTTCCATGAAAATAAAAAGCCTCACCTGGTGATTAAGTAACATCTGCCTTCTGAATGAAGTTTCTTGACATCAGAATCAAACTGGGATGTTTGAATACCAACAACAGTACCCTGTAGGTTGGTCTTACCCAGCAGGTCAGCTCTTCCTGGTCTTTTGGACCACATGCACGCCTGTCTGTCAGCTTCTTGCCTGCCCTTAATCTGAGCCTGAATCTCTACCCACAGGCTCTTCATGCAATAGCTTCTTAAAAATACGTTTCTAAGAACTTACATCAGTATTAGCCCCCAGAAATAAATGAAAGAGACAAACATCTTTTAAAAATTCAGAGTACGAAGTTTAACCTCTTTGCTTGGAGATGTAACCATCATCAAGTTCCATGGCATTGTGTGTTCTCTGGCAGGGTCTGTCTTTATTATTCCCGTTGTGGAGGTCTAACCCCAGCCAGCAACGAAGTACCACACAGCTGCTCACTCACTGCCCTCACCCTGGGCGAAACCAGGACGCCCACGCAGGATCTGTTTGTGTTTCCACTCACCTCAGTGGGAGCTGGGTGGGTTAGAAGACCTTAACTCCCTTTGAGAAGAAAGCAAATGTTTATTTAGCCTCAACTAAACTGGTGGAACGCGTGCATTATCCGTAACATTTTCCATAGGTAACATGTTCCATCCGTGCAGGACACCATTGTGCAGTATGGCAAGTGGCATCTCATTTTTAGATTCGATCATTTCATAGGTGATACCTTCCTGGATGACAAAGGGACCAAACCTTTGCAAGCTGGGACTCAGGATACGTAAGGCACTGAAGACCGTGCCCCGCTCACCGACCAGGAGGCTGCAGTAAACAGCTTTCAGATAAATGCATCAGTGGTTCATTTTTTCCCCTCACTTTCTTTGTTCACGATGTAAGCATTTAATAAAAGCCTTACAGTAGCACTTTTATTTCACCTAATTCCTTTTAATTTTCCTTCACTTTAATTAGCTGCATTTAATACACACAAAATTAAGTATTAGGTTCGTGCTTTCCTTTGGGCCAAGTCATAGTACTTCTAGGAATCATTAAGGTACACATGGGTCCGGCAATGTAAACTTGTAATATTAAAAGGACATTTAACAAGAGCAGTGACTGTTGATTCCCTTTCCAGATTTGTCACAGTTCATATGCTGAAAGCGAGTAAATACTATATTTCATTACAGACGTATTATTCTGACATTTGTTCAAATAATGTGCTTTGTTTTGTATGACCTTAAGAAAAACAAGTGCCTTACTTCAGAGCAGAACATATCCCTTTGATTTTTAAAGAGCAGCAATTTCAGTATGGTTCAGTACTAAGACATCCTTGTGCAATTCTACCACAATTAGTTTTCCTGGGTTTGGGGGTCTTTTTGAGACTTCTTAGTTTATTATAACTATGTCATCTTGATAAGCTGGAAAATGAATAGTCACTCTGGTCACATTGAAGGAAAAGTCTGTTGAGAAATGATTGGTAGCATTTTCAAGGGTTCATTCCAATTACTGAAACAAATGAATGTGTTTGCTAGACCCACCCTAACAACACCACAGAGCATTTCTGCAGCACTGAAATACCTTTCCATTCCTGGGATGGGTAAATGTGTGAATTTTAAGATGACTTCTAAAAATGTAGATGGGTAAATCTGAGCAAACGAGGACAACAGGAACATTCTGATAGACACTGCACAATGAGTGCAGAAGAAATTTCATCTTTACCTTCTCTAATTGCTCTGAGGGAAACAAAAACCTAGCATTGGATATTCACGTATAACAGAGAAATCATATTCCGTGTGTATCAATCCTTATTTCTCTGCATTTCTTTTCCCAGATTTCTTCTTAACAGAGTAATTGCCTTGGCTTTGTCCCTGATGCTGAATATATTAATTGTAGTTCTCGCACAAAGCCACAGTTCTGCAGTAATACTCCCTATCCCCAAGCCAGCATGTTCTCTTTAAAACAAACCAAACGAAGCAGCCTACAACCCTAGTGAACCGCTTAGTCATACTGAGGCACTACAAACCCACCCAACAGTAACATCCATCACGTTATAAATATCCCATTCCCATTCTCTAGCAGATGGAGCACAGCACTTGCTTCACTAATCAGCAGAGTATAATTCACCTAAACTCTCAAGCCAAATACATTCTTGCAAGAGGAAATTACTCAAATTCACCTAGTGTTTTTCTGAAGAAATACAAACCGCCGAGGGAAGTGTATGCTTTTGCTGACAAAAGCTCAAAGGAAAATCCTGAAAATGAGTGAAAGACAATAAGCAGAATGCCCCATATGTTGTGGGGGAAACAAAGAATAAGCTGTTGGGCTTACTGGCTTATCAAAATAGAGACTTAATTTACTTCAAGAATCGAGGTGTTTTCTGCATTTAGTTTAAACAGCATACAGAAAGTACTTTTAGGCAGATTTCGGAACTATTTAAGCATAAAACTTTTGCTTCTAAAAATTGGTAAGATTACCAGGCATTAGAAATGGAGCTGTAGTTCACACTAAAATATTTATTTGTAGTTTCTAGCTGTTCACATTCATGTTAGAATATGCAGCAAAGCCAAGGTGAGGAGCAAGAAAGGCAAGGGAGGAAATGTTGTAAATAAATATAAAAATTCCAATCCGTCAACATTGTTGATTTGGAAACAATATGACAGGCAAACCCAGAAAGGTTCAAACTCTGAAAACAGATTGCTAATAAAAAAAACAAAACAAACAAAAAAAACCAACCATGTAGAAGCTTCTTTCCTGTTTCAACCCAATTTTCAATTTTTCAATGCTAGACTTTGGTGGAAAAGTGCAGTTACAGTTTTGTTCTTTCTTCCCTGAATTCCCACATTTCTCTACCAGGTCATGTTGATAGGCACACTCAGATGTTCAAGAGTCACCTTGGTTCCTCTCACCACGACCAGCATCTGGCATTTCAAAATCTCGTGACTCAGACTTCCTGACCCTAGCGCACAGGGAAGTCATCTATCAGCGGTAATTAAAGCAGAAGTTTCTACCCCGCTTTACTCGAAATGGGATAGATCAAGAACGGTGCTCCCTGCAGGTACTGTTCAGTATCACCTGGTCACCCCGTGTCTGCTGAGGCAAAGGAATTTCCAATAAAAGTCATGAAGTGTAAGAGCATCAAAAACTTCTGCAAGTAGAATCTTCCTAGAAGCACAGAGATTGCTTTTGACCTTGAAAGGGAATTACTGAGAGCAAAATTACATAAAATTTAGAAATCAGGAAAGAGCCTGATTTGATTAAGCCATACATCTGAGTAACTGGAGACTTCACCGAATCAGCACTGCAATATGCATGCGTGCACAAAGGGCTCAGTGGAAGCCTGCAGCATGTGGTACGTGGGAAGCCAAGGTAATTCCACCTAGAGGTGCGCTCAAGGCCAATTCACAGCGCTGTGTAAAGGTCATATTTTATTTAACTGAAAATATGGTACAAAACGAGTTACCTTTGCCTTATCCAAGGAACTTCTGAGCAACGATTTATCCGCTTCTCCCGCAGTATCCAAATGAAAATGTCATTCTACCGACTGGCATATTATCTTACTGGGACTGAGAAACTAGACTGGTCTTCATAGGCAGCTTGTGTGCATGCACACTCTTACTGGAATTTAAACTTTTCTGTAAAACCAACATGGAACTTTGATTTACCTATTTGACCAACAATTTCTGTGGCAGGTAAACCCTGTTTACCTAATCTTGATACAAATAGTTAAAAAAAAACCCCAAAACACCAAAACTCACTAAACCTGATGCTTAAAAAGAACCAATTCTTCACAGACAGACAATCAGACAAATTTGAACCATGGGAAACCTTTAAACTTTTGAAATGAGAGCGAGCTGAATGCTGCTCCAGGCAGACTGCAGCTAGCTGCCACCCTTACGAACGCCTGTGGGATAAACTGCTACCAGACTGGAAATGGCACTGAAAGAGCTGGAGGGTGAGATGTGAAGAGAGAGAAGGGACTTTGCAAGACTTAAGTGGAAAAGAAAGGTCAGGCTGGTGTTGGGGAAAGACCAGGAGAAAATTGTGGAAAGATTTCTCTTTGCATATGAGCCATAATGAGACGGGTGTAAAACTAAAGGGCCAAATTATGTATTATGAAAGAGTTCTAAATGAAGGAACATATGCGTTAACATATTTCAAGTGATATGTTTTAAAAACATTATCAAGCTTTTATGCACATGTTGCATCGTTCAGCTCCTAAATTTTGCTGCGAGATCTGTGGGAAGAGATAGCCTGCTTGCTTTGATTCTCAGCCTTCATTTTGTGTGCTGCCTGAACACACTCCCAAATGTGCTTTGAGAACAAAATTAACCCCTGACAGGCAATCGCACAACACGTTTGCATAGTTCAGAGAAATAAAGTTATCTGTGACCTGTTACTTCATCACCAAGGAGATCAGTACTACTTGTACGGCCGTCAGTAACCGCACCCAGCAAGACCCGAACTGGGCTCAAAGACGGCTGCCTAGGTACCATTTTGCCTAACATCTGGGCAGGTATATTAAGAAATAACATATATGCGCACAATAACATTTTAAGGGGTTTTATATTTATTTTTCAACCTCATAATATGCTCAGGAAGAACAGCCCAGAGATCTGAAAGCACAAAGGGCAGCGAATGCTTACCCAGTCCCGATGTGCAGCTCATCAGAACTTTTTGTTCAGTGTGTCCTCAGCCAAACTGCACAGGCGCAGGAGGCATTCCCCTACAAAAACATTTCTCCAGCTGATCCCAAAGAACACCGACAGACACAACTGGTATTCATATTGAGCATTTCAGCATCAATTATGGAGATCAAGGGTTTTTTTTGATGAAACAACTTCAGGGGTTTGACAGGTATTTACTGTACAAGTCAAATAAAAGACATCCGAGAGCTACACGAGCACAAACACGCAGTGACAGCAGGACAGGGCGCAGGAACTGGCAACAAAACTTCCCGATGATTTCAAAACCAGAAACAATCACTAAGGATTTTAGGTCAGAAATAACTGCACAACAAAGCCATGCTCTAGTCTAAACGCCAACGTTACTTTGTCTTTAAATGGACATTTAAAATAGAAAACCTGATGTACTTGAAGGTAGGTACAAGAAACTTGAAGCTTATGTGCAGTGAGTAGGTCCAAACAGAAAAGTCGTGGCTACAGCAACAGGCAATGATATTTTATGTTAGGAGCTGTCACAGCACGGCAAGATTTTCAGTGCTAGGGAAGAGTGGTCCGACAATTGAAAATGAGAAGAGAGGTGGCAACAGGGTGAAGGCATGGTCAATACTGCAGAGAAAAGGATGCTGGCTCCTGTCCCAATCATTTCTTTATTAGCACTGGTGGAAGTAGAATAGGGATCTTATTTGTCATCTATATTTCCCTAAGGTTTGGGGTTCGTTCTTTTTTTCTTATGAGTAGGAAATTTAAGCCGGTATGTGAGTGAAAGTAAGAACTCATGAAAATAAACAAATGGAATAACACAGAGGTCTGATATACTGTGGTTTGAATCTATGCAGTAAAACCTGCTACAGCCTACAAGAAGTAACACTGTGCACAACCCCGTTCTCCCCACCCCCCTACCTAAGCAGCAGCAATTGGCATTGCTGGGAGCAGGACTTTTCTTTTCCATATGACAAAAATCTCCCCCCTGCGGCAGAGACCCATTTTTACCACAGTCCCAAACAGGTCCAGAAAGTCTTTCCCACTGGGCTGCCAAGAAGATGCAGAGGTGCTTGTTGAACACGCTCACACACACACACGTGCACACAAACACAGTGTTTACAGGGAAGTTTTAGTAGCCAGCTCAAGACCTTGTGGTTCTTCTCTGGACTTACAGCAGACCAGACCACAACTACCGCGTTTTAGTTGCAACGATAGATCATTATTTATTGCTTCTGGGTGCTGGCATCCAGTCGTCAGGACCAACGCCTACAAGCTCCAGTTAAACACCCAGTTTATGAACCTTTTTGCTGCTGGATTGAGAACCATCCTCTATAGCATGCTGTCACCAACATCTATAGGCTACAGGATCACTCACTAAATACTAAATCTGCCATTCATTAAACAACTCCCCTGGCTTCCTCCCTAGCAAAGAGCATCCATCCACCTTAGAATTTTGCTCTTCATAAAACTTCAAAGGGTTTGTCAGTCAGATGGCTGAATAGTTCATAGCAGCTGAAATTACTACTGGGGCAGTATTACCTGTTAATCATCTACCCACTGATAGAATGTCTTCCTACAGTTATATAGGCACTCTCTTTAGGAAGCAGCCAGTTTCAGTAAAACATCATTAATATAATTAATATATTTCATTACCATTGTTCTGCCTCAGTTATTTTTTGACAAAACAAGCCGAAGAATTTCAATAGCTAGGGAAAGAAGTAACATCAACTCGAATACAGAATTTCTTCATTATGATTCCTGAATTTGATTTCCAGCACAGAAGAAGAATATATTTGTCAGGATAATGGCAAAAAGGGAAACAATAGGAAGCCTTTGTTATTTTAAATAGTTAAGTTGTTACACAATATGATGGACTTCTTCTGTTGTACCTTAATGGATAGTAACACAATCAATAAATGGTTGTAACAATTTCGTTCTGCTTCACCTGCTGTAATTGAAAAATAACTCAAGCAGAACTTTGGAGTAGTTTGTGATGTATATTTTTTCTTTTGTGCCCCCCCCCCCTTTTTTTTTTTGATTAAGATAAAGATTACACTTTAGTGATTGGAGTAGTTGTAATTGTTATTATAAACACCTTTCAACAAGCTGTTCTACCCTGAGAACAGTCCTGCAAAGCTATAATACAATGAATGAAATCAAGGGGAAAAAACATGGATATGAATGACATGACCATGAATGTCATTGGTAGAGAGAGAAAACGGGAAGGCACAAGGTCCTGACATTCGCTGCCCAAGACTGTGCAAGCTGCAACGGGCACCGCTTCCCCTGTTAGAAGCTGACTAACAGAAAACTGTCGGACTAAAGTCTTATCAGTTTTGCTTGTGAAAAATCTGAACTAACTCTGGTAGTTCCAACAGCTTATTTTTGATTTATAAATGCATGGGGGAGAAACGGTTTCAGTTGTATTTTTGCCCAGCTGGAGGATTAACACACAGGTACTGCAATCATGTCCAATTTACTCTGTACAAGAAGAGCTTCTGTAAGAGAATTCAAAGTGGTGATGCAGTAATCACAAAAAGCAGCCCTACAAACTACGGAAATTTGGAATGGAAGTTATATTTAAAAGGAGATATGGAAACAATTAAAATACTCAGACCACCCATCACGTGGATTTCAAGTGCATAGGAACGATTAAAAAATAATTTAAATAATTTGTTTTTAAGAAGTGTAAAATTACTTAGGACTATAAGCACATCAAAGTTCAAAGTAGGAGCTCCTAACTCTCCTGCCTTGTACAACAGACATGACAAAATGAATGCAGAAGCTGTCTTGCCCTTACACTGGGTTACACTGGGTTGCTAATACTGATGATGAGAAAGAAGAGGTTTGATTTGCTCTCCTGATTAGTTGGTAGTGTGGTTTGGGGTTTTTTTTTGTAAACATACACCGCTGCTCTGTATTTTGCAGTGAAGAAAATAAGGCTAAAGAAATATGCCTTGAGCTTGGAGCAGACGGATATGTGGTAGTTCTGAGTTCCTCCAGATTTTTCTTTTCACCACTGGTCTGAGAAAGTTGTGCCCTCCACAAATGAGTTTTCCTGTTACTATGAAGAGCAAGTTTTGTTGTGCAGACACTGTCACTGTGGACCTCGAATGAAGTAAAGGGTGGCCTGATCAAGGAAGTGTTGGAATTTAATAGTTTCTGGGTATGACCCTGCATGTGATGGCCAGAACCTTTATTTAGAAGAAACAATAGGAACAGTTGTTACCTTTTAGTATCTTACACAGCAGCTGTCAGTCATGTAAGGTGTTCAAAGACAGAACGATTCACTGTATCCTGAACTAAATGCAAAGAACGAGCAAGTCTGAGATGAAAATACTTAGGTAATACAGTAATAAACCTTGCTACTGAAAAATTACAAAGTTGTCAGCTGTTAGTGGAGGTAGTTAACTCTTGCAGCAAACTTTTGGATTTGGATTCCAATGAAAACACAAATGTTTTCTGTCAAATTTGTCAAGCATCCACTCTGTTTGTTTATACAGTTAGCATATCTTTCAAATGAACATTTCAAAGCACCATTTTTTCCCTCTCCTATTTAAAGAATACTTGGAGAAAAATAATCCACTTTAAAAAAAACCCTTCCAACTTAAAGTCTTCTCTTTGGGCGCTTCGGTCCACAGCAGTCTCATTTCTGGGTTCCCTTACTGCTCACTTCCCTCTAATTAAAGCCAAGAGAATAGATCACAGCAAGTAACTTACTCAACAAATTTAGCTTCCTTTCTGCTCTCCAAATGTCTGCAAGCAGATTGCAATTTCCTCAAAATTGTTCATTATTCAAATTTACTGTATATATTTTTTCTCCCTCTGAGTATTTCTCTATGGATTGATCAAGAACAGTTTGCTTTAAGTATTCTGTATTCAAAATCCCAGCTGCCTTCAGTAGTTGTGATTAAATATAGAAGTCATGTGATATCATTCCTGCTTCTCAAACGCAAAAGCCTAAGTCTTTTTTAGACCCCAATTTGGCAAAACTTAAGCATGTGCCTAAAATTAAGCCTAAACATTCTGCACCACAGAGATGAGACTATTTACCTCACTAAAGTTTAACATGCTTTTAAGCACTTTCTTGGATCCAAGCCAAATAATCTCTCCTCCCCCTAAACAACACAAGGAATTTTACTCATTTACTTGGATTATTTGTTCCCCCTAGCTCCAATTGTTTACCAAACGCTTAATATATAGGACACTGCTAAGTTCATGATTTGCCTTCACTGAGACTCTCTCCCAGCCACCTGTGTTGTCAGTTAAA
Organism: Microhierax caerulescens; assembly: GCA_035590215.1. Lineage (NCBI taxonomy): Eukaryota > Metazoa > Chordata > Aves > Falconiformes > Falconidae > Microhierax > Microhierax caerulescens. Next base: position 27,124,603 of record JAVJGJ010000030.1, read on the forward strand.
ATGATCTTCCCAGTTTGGGAATTGTTTTCACTAAATACCATTCTTAATTATAAGAACACACTATATTTAACATTATTATGCACAAAGGTACAGTCCTTATAAGAATCCAATACCCACCTGATGTTTTGAAGCAAATTCAGGTGGAACCATCAGAGGCCCCTTCTGCTTAAATCCCACCAGCAGCAACCACTTGAAAAATCAGATGGAAATTATTTCTGGTATAATGGAGAGCGGCAGGTCTCCAAGAGGTTACAGGAGAATCCATTTGATAAAGTTTAACACCTTCACATAGTGAGAGTTCACACATTTCCTCCCATACATCTGCACCAAGAGATCAGTGTGTTTCTAGTGGCCTGAGGTGTGAAGCTTTCTCCTATCCCATGGCAAATTTTTTTTCAATTGCTTAATAGCAAGTAAAACTTAGGTAGGAGGAAACAAAAACCAACAACAACCCCCCCCCCCCCCCAACCTTCCAGAAAAAGAATTAACAGCTGTGGAGACAAAAGCTTCGTGACTATCTTGGTCATAGATTTGCCTGTCATGAGGAGTTTTAGCACTGATTTACCCAGGCTGTTCCTCCGTGTGCCTGGGGCTGTGCCCTCACAAACCTCCTAAAAGTTTTCCCTGAAGCACTTTAGCAGAAGTTTACTAAAAGGCTGCAGGAACGTGATGTCGAGTATATCCACATTAGGATGTACGGAAACATCCCCCACAAAGACATCACTGTTCCTATGGAATAAATATAGGAGTCTGTGCTTACACGTAAGAGAAGCATTTGGGATTGGCAGCAAGACTGTAGCTCAGGCGTGTTGTGTTCACTAAGAAGAAAGCCACAAGCAGACCAGCAAACCCCAGAGGGTGCAGCCAGCCTTACGCCCAGGATGAGGAGCACGCCAAGGATGAGAAGACGGCAGTTTTCAGAGGGCAGGTCTGGACTGCAAGGAACTTTCCAAATCCTGTCCTAGTTATGGCAAAAGGCAATCAAACTTTTTATCCTAGGTCCCCTACTGATCTGGTATTTTTTAGTTATCCCTTTCTGGCTGAAGAGACCTCTCTCTAACTGGAAATTTAAATTAAAACCAAAAGTTGTTAATCTAACAGGAGCACTACAGTAGTAGTACATGTACTTAGAAGACCAGAAGGAAGACCTTGAAGTGAAGGCTAGATGCACGAGGGAGATTTTCCTATAAACTCTTTTTTCATGACTTGCAAGAGCAAAGGATCTTGTAAGAAGGCAGACTAGCTGAATGTTTTGAAGAGCTAGAGAGATTAAATCTGAGCAATGCCAAAGTGGTCCAAAGTATAATCCTCAATGTATTACATGCCCAACACTGTGTACATACATTTTTTGAAAAGGTATGAATTCTTGGAGCGGTTTTGTCATAGCTAATGCACCCATGCTGTGTATGACATCTGCAGAGATTGATCATGCTTTCATATTGTTTTTATATGTATGTAGTTACACACAAGATCGTGTGATGGACAGTGTACACCTTGTCAAAATAGCAGCTGATTCTTCCTGGCTCGGGGGAAGTTATACACACAACAGGAATTCTGAGGGTTTATGCTGGATGCTGTATGGGAAAGAGCTGACTGTGTGTTTTGAAATGGGCTGGATAGCCCATGGCAGGCAATTTCCCTCAAAAGTGCAAGGTTCCACAAAGCAGAAGATACGAGTGACACAAAGCACAAAACCAGCTTTGATCTTTTTCTCTCATACCTGCTGCTACAACCCAGACAGGGCCATCATTCAACAAATGTTACACCTGGTGTTTCAGGTGCTGTCACTGAGCGGGAAGGGCAATGTCCATAGGATTTACTTGGAGGGGAGATTACAAAGTGACTCAAAACAAGAACTCACTGACTTGAGGCACTTTATGCCGAATGACAAAAAACCCCAACCCAAAACAAAACTTCAAGGACAGAAACATCCTGGAGTCATTCAGCTTTTGATCTTGACGGCAGCGTTCAAACTCTGTTACACGAGATGCTTCTCCCTGCATGGACCAGTGTGTCCAATCTTATCATAGCCAGCACAGCTTACCTGGCGTTTGATGTACCTGGTGATGCCAGTTTGAAAGAGATGTCTCACATCACTGTCTCAGAGTCAGAGTTCAAATGGGTACTAATTTCCAAACACATTCTTAAATGAACACACACACACAAACACACAAATAGGCCTTGCAAGCTCATTTAAAAATAAATTAGTGCGTTCAGTGGATGACCAGGAGAGGGTGTCTTCATTGCCTTTCAGCAGTTCTAGGAGCTAATTGGTACCCGGACACTTAGCATGTATCGCACTGCTGAAAAAGAGATCCTCGGCTGGTGGTGGGTTTGAATCTGCCAGTAAGTAAACAGGCAGTTGCAAGATGATTTAATGGGGGAAAAACCGAAACAACATAACAGGTACTTTGAAGTAAATATGAAAGAAAACGTACACAGACTAACAAAACTCACATCTCATGATTCCTTTGAAGATCTGGAAGCGTACAGTAATGCTGGGTGGTACTTAGCAGACTGCATCACACAAGGCACCATCCCTGTGGTGTGAAATGTAGATTCTGATTATGCTGTCAATTCTAATTCAAGCTTTTGCTATAGCCTGTATTTCTGAAACCCAAAAATATTTATATAACATCCATTTATGTCGCACCTTGCATCCCACAGAATCCAAGAGTGTGAGCCAAACTGATACATCAACTATATGTAGGGACTGCTTCACCCACCACTGAAATGCAGCAGCTGTTGAACTGCACATGGCAATCCTACAGACCTTTTTATGAGAGGAAACAGCATCAGACTGTATGCAATGGAAACGGATTGAGACCAGCCCAAATGCAATTGCTTAGATTGTGATCTGGTGGTAGCACACTGAGAAAGTAGCTGAGCAGCGTTGCCGCACTACTGTTCTCCAGGCTGGTTTAATATTCTGCAGGTAACTTGCAGATTTTGAGGATAGTACCCTAATTTATCTTCCAGTGCCTTTTCATCTCTACCCTATAATTCCTATGTATTTGGAAACAGTTTTAATAAAGTGTACATGTCACTTTAAAGCAAGAACTAATGATACAGCAGATTTTATCCTCTGGAAGGCACAGTTTCTAAAATGTATTTTGGTGAAGCCTTTGGCAGCTAGAGGTCAGACTGCTTTAATTGTACATCAGCAAAGAAAGAAAGGACTAATAAATATATTCACACCTGAAAAGGCCACAAAAAAAAGGAGAAAATGCAAGTGTGAAGCAGTAAATTTTTTAAAGCTTATCAGCTGCAGAAAGGTATCCACATAATAGACTTCATAGGACAAATTTATGATTCTGCAAGTGCTCCCTTCATGTAAATCAGCACCCCAGTGACTTGATATCTGCAAATCACCCTAAAACCCTGATGGGCTGAAATACTAAATGCCACAATGGACCATCTCTTGTTCATTCTTCCTGGTAAACAGGGAGGAGGATCTATCATAATGACACTGAGGCCTTTTTGAGGAGCCCAAGGTCTGGCAATTATGCATATGAGGCTGAGTGTTTAAGTCCAATAATGGGGCTTTGGTGATGGATGGATCATTCCTTCCTGTACTTCTAAGATGCTTGTGATAGCTGAATTGTCCCCAAGTGGCACCCATAAATTTTGGCCTTTCAGAAAAGCCCACATATTGTGTAGGTATCACCCAAAGCCCTCATTAGTTAGACTGTGACCTTTGCTGCGTGACTATCAGGCAAAAGCCTAGAAAAGGCCTGTGTTCGATTAGCACTGCAATTTGTTCATTATCTCCTGACAGGAATTTGCAAGTGTCAAAGACAATTCTGTTATGAAAAGGTCAAGATCTGAGCGGCGGAGGGAGAGGGCATCACTCTCAGAAATTCTGCCCCGGCAGTAGTAACCACCACCAGAATCATCATCCACATCGTTGCGGGTACCAGGAGCCAGGAGCAGGTAAATCACAATTTCACATAATTCATCTTCACAGGAGTTAAATCACTTCAGGATAAAAACGGGTTTTCTGCTTTTTTACTTAAAATTATGGAAATTGTTTCTGACAGCAAATTGCTCCTAATTAATTTACGGTCTCAGCTGGGAAAACGCACTGTACTGTTGATTTCTACCTTCTACAGACTTAATTATAAAAAAAAGCAAAATTTTCCTAAACTATTAACTTCTGTGCTGCCAGAATTAAGAGTTATAAGAGCTGCAAGGGAGGCTGGGTCTGGTGCACAACCAGCCTGAGGTTATACAGCACGCTCACAGATAAAAGATCCCCTCCAGTATCAACCCGGTAATATAAGGAGGATTATCGCCATTTTAGAAGATTCGATTTTATTTCATTTTGGACAAAATTCAAGCTTCTACAATTGCATCGTTGGCTATCGCACTGCTAAGCTGCCCTGTACCTCTGGCATTGCTTCACCGTTGCCTTGGATGAACTGAGACCTGCTGTGGATGATGGACATCCAGCACTGGTTTATCCTTAGCTCTCACTTCTCCTATTCCCCACCTGAGGCTGTGAAGCAGTTACCAACCCTATAAATATTTCTGTGATGACAAACTGTCATGCTGATGATATAGGAAGGGGAAAAAGTGACTGCAGCTGAGAACTGCGGGTTCACCAGCCTGTGGAACCTCCATGACAAAGCGGACAAGATGGGAAAATTGCAAAGCTATAGACTTACAGGCAGATGAAATGTAGACTGCAGCAATGAAAATGTCATCAGCTCTGCCTCGCAAGAGGGGTTGTGGAGAAGAGAACCATTATTACTTTGAGAAATACAGGCATTGGATCTTTAGGGCTGAGGGCCGTGAACAACAAGGATCACAAAATCTTTGTATTAAAATTAAGAGAGTAAGAGTGAGAGGTGAATGGTCAAGATCAGGACTAGGCCGCTAGTACTGAAGGGGAGAAGACAAAGAAGCAAAGCTCCCTTTTGAGCCATGTGCTGTGTTTCCACTGTAGCTCGCCTGCAGCTCCTGGACACAACAGAATGGCCTGGGACTGGTGCCTGCAGGGGTCTGAGAGGGGCACTAAAATGTCTTCCAATGTGCAAGGATGAAACTGTCTCCTTCCTGATGCTGTCATCTTTGCCACCTAGTCTCCAGCTGAGCCTCAGTGCCCAATTTCCTCATGGCAACACAGAGGTGTAACATGCACTGTTATCCATCCCCCCTCCCCTCCCCAACCCCCCTGTTATTTTCTTGAGACAGTCCATTCAATTACACTCTTTATTGGAATTCAAAGCTTGTAGTTATGTCTTTGGCAGCTGATGATAAAACCTTTGATAGTGCATACTGGCGTTGGCAAAATGTCAAAAGACCTACTGTACAAGCACAGAAAATTTGACCCACTTTTGTAATACCACAAGGGTCAGAGTCTTACATTAAATCCGGTGGGAAAGTTTGGCACAAGCCCATTCAATCCATGATATTTAATTCTATGAGTCAGATTTACTCAGCTGCTATCATTTTCTAAGCTGTCCCTGCTGAATGATTCCCATCACTTGCTGCATGAGAGAAAGCAGCAGCAGATCACAGAAGAATCTAGAAAGCGTTGTTCTAATATTTTTTACATCACTCCTTTGCTGACAGCTATGACATTTAAGAGAAGAGAAAGAATGGTGAATGAGGATTCACCACACTCCTGGTTACTGTCAGGGAAGCACAGGCACATGGGGATGTGCGTATTATTAAACTACAAACAAATACGCTCAGGCTTGTTACACTTTAAACCTGAAACTACAGGTAAAGGGGCATCGTTGCCATCAGAGCAAACAGTTCATATTCTCACCGAAAAAAACCAACAGCAGACTTTCAGAGTATATATCAGCAAATCAAGGGTAAACAAAGAACCCCTGTAAGAATTTGCAGAGCTATTAAAAAACCCCACCCAACCCTAACCAAAGTCCCCAAAAATAAAAAAATAAAACCACAGTATCACAAAACCAAACCCCCACCTCAACAGTAAGCAGTAAAAGCTCAGAAAAAAATAAATTAAGGCTGTGGCTAAAAGAGAATTACACAGACAAATGATAAAGCAGGGGAAGCAACCTTAACTCTGCCCTTTCAGTAATGATTTGAAAAGTAGTCAGAATAAAAAAGGGCAAAATGTTAGAAATCAGGATATGCAGGATTACTGTGACAAAAAATGCAGACCCCCAATCATATGAATATAAAATTAGCCACCCAATAATCTCCAGTCTTTCCTTTGCTTCTTATAAATAAACACTATTCTGATTTGCTTGGTCTAAGGATAGTGAATGATTCCATTTTGCAGTAGGGAGTTTTTCCTAAAAATATTGACCAGCGATCAATACTCTCTCCTACCCACAAAACTTTTAAACCCATACCTCAATTAGAATGGTAAATAAAAATTTATGATGTTTATGAAGACGTTTGACGTTCAGCTGTGTCTCACGAAGCAGGCAAGCACCACAATTGGAAGCCGTCTCAGAAAATTATAACCTGCGCGTACAGTCAGCTGGGGCTGCAGTGTTACTTCAGCTAACTGCTGCCATTAGAGGGAGAGCCTGAACTGAATGACAACAGTGCATCGTACAGCGAGTTCTGCCAATTCAGCGTCAAAGGGAGCACTACTGAGCTTGGTGTTTAAGGAGAAAGAAGATAAGAAGTTAATAATTACAGAATGTAACATATCATTTTGAAGGGACTTAAAGGAATTTCTTGATAAAGAGCAATTTACTGTTCCCATGGATAAAATGCAGGATGAGCAAGTCATTCACTGAGGATAATAATCTAAAAAGACATCAATGATAGCTAATGTGCTGTCTCTTCAGGTGGAGAAAACTAAAAATTTAACATGCAATGGGATATTTCCACCTCAAAACAGCCCCCCGCAATCCCAAGAGTATTCCCCAGGAGGCACGCAGAACTATGCTGGGGTTTTATACTGACAGGCAAAGGTAGCAACACTGGCAGGAACAGTCAATAAAGGCAAGCAGCAAGTAAAACTCTTGACTACTGCAATGTGTGTGATGTGGGACTGACCTGAAGGACATCTGGCAGCTTCAGCTGGTGCAGGACGTGGCTGCCTGCCACAGAGGATGAGTAAATGGACAAGAGCATATTGCACCTGCTCTTGGCCTCCTGCTGACTGCCAGTCTCGTTCCAGCTGCAAACTGAAGTGCTGGTTATTAACTACGAATCTAGCAACTCAACTAGTGATCTAGCAACTCAGCGACCTCAGAACATCAAACACAATGGCTCGGCTGTCTTGTGATTTCTATATACGGTAAAAGTATTGACCTAGCTGAAACGTTCCTTGGTCACCATCCCAAGTGCCTAGCATCCTCAGTAGCATCCTTCTGGCTTCACATGACCGGTGAAGGTCTCTGGACACAGTGCTCCACCTAATGGTCCATCAGAACGTGAACATCCTCTGTGAGTTCCGTTAGATGAGGCATCTTGGATCTGACTTTTCTATGACAGCAGTAGCGATTCCCTCAGGACTCTTCAGAAAAATCAAACAATTTTTCATCAAAACTTCAGCACGAGCAACAGTTTTACAGGTAAAGCAGGCGGTGTTGAGTATGCACTATTTATTTAGAGTTAATGTTGTGACACTTGAATGCTTTTGTGACGGGCACCTTAATAAACGTCTGCAACTACAAAAATGCAGCGGGTAAGGTGGAGCAAAAATATTTAGAAAAATGGAACTGGAAAGAGCAGAAACATATTTCCATGGCACAGTTTACTGGGTAGAAACTCAGGACAGCAGCTGTGATTCCCACAGCCTGTTCCCAAGTCTGACACTGAATCACATCGTACGAGTCATCTATCTCTGCCTGTTAAGTGTAAGAGATGTAAAAACCCTGATTCTTACATAAAGACTGAAATTATAAAGTGACAAGTTACAAAGTATACTGCTAATATTAGCATTAGCATTTGTGAATAACCAACTTTAACATGAAAAGGTTTCCAACAACTCAAATCCCAAGTGTCAAAACAGCAAGTCATTTTACAGATTGAAGAGAAAAACCATCAAGTCTTTCTCATGCTCAAAAGAGAAATAACCACCAGGCTTGCAGGGTATTCCCCACTTTTCTAAATGCTCTCCTCCTGCGAGACTAGGGGACCTGCTGACCGGTTACATCTCCTTCGCCACTGTTGTGTGGCTCTGTGTATGAATATTTTAAATCATGAATTCTAGTGGGAGCATAAGGTTTTACTATTCTGTCCTCAGGTACAATGAACAAGACAGAATTTTTCCTGGTTATTTAACTAAAACATCCAAAAGTGTTAGGCTACCGAATTCATGAACTTGGTCAAAATCTTCCAAAGGTGGATCTTCCTTATTTGTTAACAAAAGGAACACTTAATGATAATGATAATTAATGCTGGTGAGAAATTATTGAAGCATATTGCTTGTTGCCAGCACAAGTGCTTCACGACAGCATCATCTTGGCAGAGGTCAGGAATAATATTCCTACTTGAATTTGTCCTGACTGTTTTGATAGGTTAAGGAAAAAATGCATCTCCTTATGCTTGCAGTAGCTCTTCAACCTGTTGAACGTTTTCAAGCTATTAGACAAAGGGTAGTAGCCTGTAAAATAAGAAGTTCCCTCACTTTTTATGAAAACAGGCAGACCATTCAAGGCAAGAGAGACTATTAAAATGTCTTCATCAGGGGAAAATTTGTAGTATAAGCTCACTACTTATTAAAGATCAGAAAATCCGTCCTTGCAAGCGGGCATTATTAATCTTTCTGCTAATAGAACCGCTTATTCTAAAGGGATGCATGGTATTGCTGTGCTTCCAAGATATAAGATGACAAATTCATGAAACGTCAAAGTAACTGTTTATACATCAAAAATGGAGCAGACACAGGCATTAATAGGGCTTTTTGTGTGCATTAGGTAAGCTGCTTTCTCTCCAAACACCCACCCCGCGCAACTGAATTCCTCACGCTTGTTTGTGGGTCAGAAAACAGTACATCTATAGGATGAAGAGCAAATCTTGAAGAAGCAAAGCAGAGCCAGGCAAAATGCAGAGTCTCTGCCAGAAAGCTTTTTACACAGACCTCACATGCCTCTGCTGGAAAAGAGGCGAGAGCTTTGCATCTGGCCAGTGCAGCTGCCAAAGCCACCCCAAGAGTGATAGAGAAAAACATAAAGGAGGAATGCCAAGGGCAGCACAAACATCTCCGCCAGCACAAGAACGTGATGCCAAGCGAAGAGTGCGATTGCATGCCCCCACCTTGAAAATGGCATGCCTTCCTAATAAAGTAAATTTGGATGAAGGAACAACTTGCTAAGGCACATTTTTTTACATGTTTTTAGACTGTGTAAAAAGAGTAAGTGACCAAAACACTTGTGTCTGCACCTATAGCAAGCCCCGTGGTAGTGTGAAAGCTGCCAGCATAACTAAATGAAATCTGCATCGATGCCAACCACAATCCTCCACTGAGCAAAATATTGCAGAGCTTGGCAGCTGGGGTCTCTGATTGCCATTCAAACAGGTGGAGAGGAGTACAAATGAGACCTTAGTATCTGGTGATCCCAGAGCCAAAGAATCAATGGATTGAAATGATAATGCCAGAGATTGCAGAAAACAGTGAAAAGCAAAAACTAGACAAGACCGTAGCTAAGCTAGGACATGAACATCCAGGGTAGGCCAGAAAAGCTTGCATCGCTCAACAGCTGAACGATAAAATCATCCTGTATTACCTATTTGTATTTAGGTCATGGGCTTTTTCAAGGTGTAAAAGCACATTAGTAATAGAATAGCCTCTGGAGCAGATGAAGCACATTAACTCTGCAATTCACTGAAGATACGACATCAATGTTGTCGTGTATCCATTTGCAAAAATCCAGATTATTCCTTCCTTTGATCCCTGAAAAATAGAAGCCTCGGATGCCTTTGAGGAAATATGCTCATCAATATCGAAGTACTTACAGAGCAGTCACCAAAGGGAGGGAAAGAACTAAAACTGGAAAATGAAACATTTGAAGTGCAGCCTTCCAGTATTTCTTCTAAAACAAAGGGATATGGGAGGAGTGCAGCATCCACAGAGAACAGCAATAAATTAGACAACCTTTACTTTTAGTCTGCTGTTACATCACAGCCCAAGTTGGTGGTGAGTGAAAGTCGTGTCCATCTGCGGACTGCTTGCTGGCAGACTAGCTTAGCAAACGCACTTGTGGCACCGGTCCCATTCCTGGCTGTCACAACTGACACTAATTAACACCCGTGCTGACAGCCCTGGGGGAAAAGGCCAGGGGCTGAATGGGCATAAAGACTGGATCGCCCTCTTCCTCCTCCAGCTTTTCTCCTTCAGGGCAGGAGCTGAGGCACACTGGGACACAGCTCGGCCTGCCAGGGCCTCGGTGGGTCTGTTCTGGGCACGAACACACCAAACTGCTCTGCTGGAAATTTTTGGTCTACCTGGCTTTCTGCAAATTCATTCACAAATAAGACAAGAAATAGAAGGCACGGTTTACAAATCAAGCCTAGAGAAGACATTACAAAGCTAGCAATAATTGTTTGTCAGCATTCAGCATGTTCTCTATTAAAATTCAAAAAATAACCCAGACCTCAGAAAAGGTTACGGATAAGAAGTACGGTTTATGTAAAGTTATTTCTACTTCTTATGCACAGGAGCATCTTTCTTCTAACACCGTTCTGGAAGTGTTAGGTTACCCTGTCAAATTTTTCAAGTCTGCCACTGAGAAGAAAAGACCAATGCTGTGATGAAACTGAAGAAATGTTCTCAGACATTTTTAATCTACCAGCTTTTTCAGAAGGTAGTGACTTTGGTGTGTCATTGAACAGGGTCTTCACACGCTAACAGCTGATACCTAGTGCGTAGAAGACTAGAGCCCTTGTACAAATGAACAGTAACCCTGGAAGGTGGACCATGTTTATACTGACTAGGAAACAACTACTACCAAGTGAGAAGTTGTACAAACAGATCTGCTAAACAGAGTAGTATTTCTAGGGTAAATCAGTCTCTCAGTTGGCTTTACTTCAGACTTCTATCAAATAGATTATCTCCTTAGAGACCACTTAAGGAATCAAAACTAAACAGATGAATGAATAACACAGCATAAAAAACCTCCCTTTCCACTGTATTCAATTCACTGCCTAATCAAATTTTTGACTGTTCCCCCCACCGCATGTAAATCTAAAATACCTTCATAGCGTTCAGTAAGAAGTCATAAAAGTTCAAGGGGAGAAGAGAAAAAAGTGCTTCATAAAAGGGAAATCTCTAAAATTAATTCACACAGAAGAAACAACAACAAAAATCCATGAAAGATAGTATCAATGATACTTGTCAAATCCTTTTTGAAGTGAGATCAACTGATTGCTGTGAGTTCCTCAGAACCAAAGCATGATCATTATAGGAACAACTGGCAACCAGCTAACCTACTGCCTCATTTCCAGCACCAGTCGATGCCAATCGTTTCCTGAGAAGAAAAATGCATTTGGCAATGGAGTACTACGGCGTGCTGGGATACCCTGATGCATGAAACATGACAAACTTCATGGTTTTCCTCTGGGGCTATAGAAAATACAGCATATACAAGTGCAATATTAATTCAAATCAGAAAACTGAAAAAAAGACTCAGAATCTTGTTTTGCCAGTTTTAAGAAGGGAGACTGTTTTTGGATTCTCAAGAACCCACCCACAACAGGCTATCGCCACACGAGATGCAACGTAAGCAGACACTGCAGAATACCTACTCGCAGCCCTAACAGATCTCATGTCATGACGGGCTGAAGCCTTAAATATTGCATGCAACTTCCAAGGCTTGCAGCCAAATTGCAAGGTAGCAATGTGAATCCTTAGAAGGCTACTGAGCTCATAATTCTGGTATCATTGGTCCTTTCTGATTATTAATGTCCCTTTTAAAATGGTAAAATAGACTTTAAGGTAAAAAAATCAGGACATGAGCACGTATTTAATTAAAAGATGTATTAATACCATTTTTGAATGGTTTCACATGTGAAGATCAACACCATTTCGTTTATCAAGTGCAGAAGTCCAACCATTCAGCAATAGATATTAACTGCTAGTGTTCAAAACATAAAATACCAAATACTTAAATGCTTGCCTTTCTATATGATGCGTTGCAATAACAGCTGTTATCTTACTTTGTTAACAGTGATTTTTTCTCTCACTAAATTAAACAATACTAAAGCCAATTCAGCCTGAGAGGCTTTTGATAGTGCCCTGAGTTAAAAAGGAATTTGGGAGAAATGTGTTTGACAACTAGTAAGTTAACAAGACATTTACTTCCTCCATATGACATCCTAAGCATTTTAAGTTTTGCAGCCAATCGCCCGGCTATCTGTAGATCTCGTGCTTTGTTCATGTCACAGAGCAATCCTGGACACACAAAATGGATTCCCGTCAGATGAAATTAAATCAGAAGATATGCTCCAGCCACCGACAGGTATTCAAGTCATAGGAGCAGACTAGAGCTCGTCCAACATAAAAACCTCAGAAATGTATAGAATGAGTACGATGTGTTCAGTGCCAACTCTTCTGCTCCAAAAATCCACTTCTGTCAGTCCAGTTTGCTAATGTAAACACAGCATGAGCAACGTGAGCTGGGATTAGATCAGAATATTTCTCTCAATTGTCTCCACTCCAGAGCCTCTTCGCATGCTCACAGTAAATGTTTTCAGATATTTTAATTGTATGGGGCAAAGAGGAACATTTTGGTACTTTTCACTTGTAGCAGCGACATAAGTCGCGGCTGATGGGAAATGAAACAAATACTGCAGATTGTTTTGATTCCTGTCAAGGCTGTTATTACACTGCTTACATATGATTTCCACCACCACCACCACCCCCCAAAAACAGTTACCAAAAACAACATGTCTGGTGCTTCATATTGCTGTTGTCAAATAGTCCAGACTGTCTCTGTGTCCTCCCTTTCACATGAGTATGGCAGAGGACAGATCAAAATGATCTTCGGGCTTTCCGAGCTGAGACAAAACACGGGTCCCCACCAGTGAATGCTGTTGTTCTTTGGGGGCATCCTGAATCTTTGATTGCTGGTTGCTTTTCATAACTGCTTTAAGGATGAGCAGAAGCAGCAGCTTTTTTTTTTATTGCATTTGCAATAGAAAAGGGGTGTATGTGCAACTTTTAAAATTAATCTCTCAGGCACAGTGACATTCAGTGCCTTGCTTTAATTGTTTTGAATCTGAAAGTTAAATTCTATTACCGCCAACACAACTTGAAAATGAACTCCTAAAAAACGCTCTTATTTATCAAGTTGGCTGAGCGAGGAAAGCACTATCCTTACAGGGATTCCAAATCAATCCTACTCCAGGAGGTAACTGCCATTACTAATAAGGATTTTGTTTGTAATTTGCTGTACGTTTCCTCAGGATGTCACTTTGCTCATCAAGCAAGCCTGCAGGCACTCACTCATCTCCAAACAATATAAAGCCATTAAATGCTTTTGCCTTGTTAAGGGGAAACACAAACTTCCAATCACCCAAATAAAAAGGTCCTGTAAAGCAGCAGAGTAATGTTCAATGTCATGCAAGCTATTTTTCTTCCGTGTTATTAGTTTAGCAATGTAAGCTCCCCACTTTGGGTTTGATCTTTAACTTCTGTGAGATGCTGTCAGAGCTCCAAATCTGAAATAAGAGTAATGTGGTTTTGTTTCAGAAGTATTCCTGCTCTGGTCGCTCCTTCTTCTGCATGACTCCAACAGCTTTTTCTTTTCTGGGGTGTAGCAACATAGCCCAAAGATTTCCAGCTGTAGTTCATCACATTGGACACTTCGTTGAGTGGGAAGAGTGGAAAAGGAAGGCAGAATAACAGAAATACCATTTTTGGTACACTGCTCAATGCTATGTCTGATCCAGCCAGTTTTGCTTTTCTATGCATCTTCTCATTTATCCATATAGTGCTACTAACTTCACAGTACTTTAGCAGACAAATTACTATGCTTTACTCCCATGTTGCTCTCTTGTTTATGTCTTCCTTGCTTTACACAGCATGAAATATTTTTACTAGTTTACATGGTGTAATTGCTCACCTAAAAGTCGGGAAAAAATACACCGTGTATTTGAGAGCTTACTTCAGAGCTCTGCTTTTGTGGTGAAACTACAGCAGAACTTCACATGTTCTATTAAACTCCGACTGTTATCACTTCTCCTTGGTAGCTTTTCTAACTATATTGCTCTCTACTAGCATAATAATTCTCCCCTTTGATCACACCCTGGTAACACGCAAATATGTTTATCTCCTTTGACTAAAGGGCAGATCTTCCCAGAAATCTCTCTCTGATACGCTACCTAGTTCAATGGTGTCTAAGCATTATACAGAGATTCAGAGCAAACCAAAGCTGTAAATTATTTACCTACTTGAATTTAAACTCAGGCAAGTGATGATTTCATCCCTCCATAGTAAGCAAGTACATATAATTTCAGCCAGCCTTGGAGAACACCAGTCCAGCTCACGCACCATCCAGTGTAGTTATTATTACTGTAAATACTACACTTTAAAGTCCATATCATGCTGTACAAAAGACCTTTACCTGTTGCCATGGGATTTTTGTCCTCATTATGAGAGATACACAAAATATCTTTTGACAGTTCTTTGCTGTAAATATGGTCTTGCTTGTAAATTGACCTCTTATTTTGTATGTACACAGGGACATACCTTCCATTAAAGCCTTCGAGTGTAGCTGCCTCATTTATGCCGACAGGAACGTGCAGATGCACGAAAGGCTGCTATACAAAAGGTAAATCACACACAAGTAAAAACATAATTTGGATCAGTTGTCTGTATTAAAAAACAAATACACACGTGCCATCGGTAGACTTACAGCTTACATTCAAACGCTTATCACCTCCCTTTTCTCACTTCTGACGAGCATTTGAAGTCTAATATTTTAAAAAGCTTTCTCAACTCCCCAGTACTTCAGTGCATTTTCTTTGTAAGTAGATACCAGAATAGCACATGTTGAGGTATAAAATCTTTTGAGACATAGTTTTGAAGTTCCGATCCATTCTCCTTCCCTGTGTATATTCTGTATATTCAGAAAAAAAGAAAAATAATACTGTTTTGGGTATATACCTTTCCAGGCTACATCCAGTTCAATTACTTGACAAACACAATCCCAAATTCTTTCAGTCAATACTGCTCCATTAAGCAGGCTTCGGCTGCATTCTTGGCTTTAGGAAGGAGAAATTTGTCTTTTGCTATAGTGAAATGAGCATTGTGTGAATAGATCCAGCCCATCAAGTGACCAAGGTTGCACTGAATGACTAACCACTCTACACCTTTCTTTACCATTCAACAGTGATTAAAAATCACGGACAAATCATCATTAGAAATAGCATTGGGCCCACTACCATGAAAAGAAACCCATTAAAAAGAGCCCTGTTCAAGTGAGATTCCCCCATGATGACTGATTTGTGAGATGTGTCAGATGACTGATCTTTAACCTATTTAATAAATTTTTTTTTTTTAAAGTTGTAAGGTACTAAATCAAACACCTAAAAAAAAGATTATTCAGCTAACTGTATCATCTAATTTATAACATATTCAAAGACCATGATAAATTGTTTGACAAATCCTCTTTCTCTTGAAACGGACTACCTTTCGTGGGTGTTTAACTTCTGCTAACTAAACCTCCATCAGTCTTTTACCTGGTTTCCGGGGGGTCATTGTCAAAATACCAGTCTGTGCTAACCTGACTTTCTGAGTATGTGCACAATAACATGGCACCCCCCCGTGTTCCAAGATACATTCATTTACTATAGCACAGGATCTGAGGTGATCCCAGCTCCTCTAGGATCCCTGTACAAGAAACGTCGGTCTCAGCTTGCTGATTTAAGAGCGGTTATCCCAACAGACATCACCATTTTCAGTTATTACTGGACTTGAAAGCATTTCATCCCAAGGTAAAAGAAACCAAAAGAAAATCTTACTGAGCACATCTGCTTTTTTTTTTTGCATCACCATTATGAACTAAAAACTGTAGAGTTTTTGTCTATTTAGAATAAAAGAGATCCCAGCAAATATACTAAAACTAGAACTTTTAGCTTTGCCCACATGGATTTTTCCTTCATGTTTTGTTTCCATTTTTTTTTTTTTTTCCTCCCCATCTTTTTTTCCGCCTTCTATTTATACTTGATAGCTATTTATGGCCTTTATTCCCATTAGGGCTAAATACTAGAGTTTTACTTTTTAATGCTCTCTTCATTGTATCACTGAACCAGAACAGAGTTTTAGCTAAAGTTGTTTTGTCTCCTGTCAAGGGATGTGGCTTTGGAGATATACAATTAATACATTTTCTTTAAAGAAAAAAAAGAAGAAAGAACATTTTCTCTTCAAATATTTGCTAAGAAATTTCTACAGCTGTGGGAATTTAGTCCCTCTCAAGCAAACCATAGTAGAGGTTGCAATCGCCTTCTCTTCACCCTTAATGAATATAAACTTGTTATGATCCCTGGGCCAGTAGTAACTTGTATCATTGCTGTATTTATCCATCATCGTGTCATTCAAAATACAGTTATGCAGCAGTGGCTGCCGCATTTTTCAGCTGTGAAAAAAACCCATGAACTTTAGAAACTCAGTTCAAGCTCCATTTACACTACTGACAGATCCTACAGAAAAATCACATTTCTACTTGATTTCCTTTCAGTTGGAAGCCATTTTACTGATCATCCTCATTGTCTTTCACTGTACTTCTGCTAGCTCTACCACCTATTTTGAGAGCTGTGTATTGTTACTCTAATTTGGTTTTTAGCTTTCCTGATAGTCTCAAATACTCTGCATTTTGGACTGCTTTTGGGCTTTGAGCAGACATTTGCAATGACTCCAAGCTGTCACTCCTGAGGAGGAAAAGCTAGGTCAATACTACTGCACAGAAGTTTGGGGCAGTGCATCCATTTATCTTAAGGAGCTTTTAGCTTCTGTATAATGAAATATAGTCCTGGGAGAAGTGACTTGTTTCTGGATTTCATCATCCATGGTAAGTCCATCACAGTTGAAGAGCACTCTTGCCAGCCACGTTTTAAGAAAAGCAGGAACATGCACGTATTCTGGCTCTGGATCCCAAATGGACCATCTGCCTGAGCTGCCTTGCCCAAGTCCTGGAGAGAACAAAAGTTCAGTTGCGTTTGTCTTCTCCATGCTTCTCAGCAATGTCACATCAGCATGGGACAGTCTGAGTTACAGTAAAAGAAATCAGACCATATTATTGGCCGTATTACAAACATATTTGTAATTTAACTCTACAGCATTTGCATGTGCATCTGAACTGGGCCAGGTGTCTGTGCTGCAGTGAGGGAACTTTTGGAAGGTAGTATCTGCCTGGATGCAGTCTGGAATCGATCATCTACGAACAATGGGTACCGATAAGATACGGGAGAAAATGTTCCAGCTTCACCAGCCATTGATCTGGGAACCACTAAGCTGCATCAGGCAACACAACGGTATCCTTTAAAGTTTCAGGAACACACTGCGCATTTCCAAAGTCACCCAGCTGTTTGCTGGGTAAGGTTTGAAGCTACACTGATGAGCTATGCAAGCCAGTGCCCAGCTTTTTGACTGTCCGTATAGGTAAGTCCATATAGATACTGTTCATTTAAACAAGGTCCCTTTTTGTCATTTAACTTGGATAATAAAGAAAGAGCTAAATACACAAATATGCAAAACTTTAATCCAAAGCGTCTCCTTTGCTGTTGAAAATGATAATGGAGTTTGCAATAAATAAAAGTCAAAATATGTAAATATTTGAACAAAAATATAATTAAAATAAATGAGAGAAATTCCTGTTTTCACAGCTGGTCATTGGTGCTAATTGCCAGCCTCACATTTCATCTTCAGGACTCAGTTGATAAAGGTAGCCATGACATATTTTCTGTCAAAGAAGCCATTCATTTGTAGAAGGATACATACCCGCTGCCCCCCTCCCCCACAAGAAAATCCAGTCAGCAGACTTTGCAAGACGTACTAGTCCTGCAGCTTCACTGATCTTCATAGAAGGGATCTGCTTCACTTGGGATGTGTGCAAAAGCTTTTTATTGCTTGTTGGATTTTACTTCTTTTTTTTTTTTTAATATCACCTGCTACTGTTTTTCTAACTCCTCACTTTCAATGGCAACTTACAAAGACTTAACCTACCACCAACCTCCCACTAAGTCCATTCACCAGCAACAATAACTCTGGCAGAATGGAAGTTACGGGAATGATGCTCCACTATTACCGATGATTTAATAATAAAAGCCATCTTAGTAGACTCACGCTATGTATCAAACACCAAGTAGACAGAAGCCGGGAGGCTCCTCCACTCCAGCCCCAGGTATATCTCAACCTTGGTGTTGAGAAACTGTCTTCTCCTGGGATATGAGGATAATTTATTATCTATATTATGATGCATCTTTCTTGTTTCATCCAGCTGCCTACTTTGGAAGAAATGGACAGCTAAAGAGACTTAAATAGATTATATCCTAATTAATAATTAACATTTAAAGCAGATATACAAAATGGCTCATAGCCAAATGGGAAATAAAACCCTTTTTAAAAGCTACAATTAATTTTCTTCTAGCGATGAAACGATAAGAAGTACAAGAGGATATTTAGAGACATTTATCTGCATATTGAAATAGAAGTATTATGACCTGAAAAAATTATGGAAAGGTTCCTGACATCTGGTCTTCCTTGAAAATAGATATTCTTCCATGGTACTCAAGCAAAACACTGAGTAGCAACTACACAACAAAGCTCTGCCTCCTACCCCAAGAAGTATTCTCCCGCACCCTTCAAATTTGTTTTTCCCTTTCCTCTGTCTAAAAAGTAAAGAAAATGTATGAAATGAAGCCAGTGTGGGGAAAAAAAAAAAAAAACCAACACAGGATTCAGAGGGCAAATCCTTACATCTCTACTTACTCTCAGCAAAGTCTGAAAACAAGTGGGATTCAAAACCAATGAGCTCTACAGACCCCGTTAGATCAAGTGCTGCGGGACCACTTTGCTGCTGCTTTTAAACTCTGGGCTGCTGAGCTATGAATATAGAAGAGGATATTCCCTGGTATTTGAAGACAAACCTGAAAACATGCATTACGTCTTGTTGTTGGCTTTTTAAAAGTTAATAAAGCATCCTTTCCCCCGTAACTTCAGCAATGCATTTCAGAACTACTAAGTTCAGTCCTTACATATGGATTTGCTCAATCCCTGTCTATCCAAAGAGCATTTCCTCTTCCCTCAAAACCATGGCTACTTTAATCCCAAGGCCCAGAATATACTTCAGCATTGGCAGTAGGAGCAGAAGCCAAGACAAGACCCACTACTTGTCATGGCTCGTGTCACTCTTTGTACCTCAAATCTCCACAGATGGTTTCCCTCTGTCCTGCGTATTTCTGAAGCAGCAGGCATAGATGGTATCCTTCATCCTGCCACCTGACACACAGCATTTTGGGTGGAAAAAATGTGGAGGATTCAGCCAGAACCTCCTTCTGGCAGGTGCAACAACAGAAATGACCAGCACGTGAATCTGGCACCCTGAGCACCTGAGATACTCCTGACAACACCTTGCCACCTCCTTTTGGTCATCAGTCCAAGCCTCTCCCTCCCTCAGTGTCCCCTCCCTTCAGCATCACTCTACAAGTCCCATCACCAACGCTGCTCACTGGCTTGCATGACCTTCTTCTCCCTCTCTGAAGTTGCCCTGTCTACTCAGGCTGGAAGATTCACAGGCACCAGTGACCAACGTGTCTTCTCCAGATGGAGACTGTACCAGGCAATGTAGGAGATTTACCTGCTGATTGATCCTTTGGTACCACTGTAATAAGCCGGAATAATTATAAATTGTTATCTTGTGCCAAAGTGTATGAGCCAAGCTGGCCAAGATGCTTCCAATGGAAGCTGATTTGGCAGACCTGGAACAAGTCTGAACATGAAAAGAAAGGAAACAGACCTTATTTTTAAGACTGTGCTAGGAAAACATCTCTTGCAGAAAGTGAATAATAAATATACTGCATGCCATAGTAATGTCCGTGGGGGGAGGTAAGGGATTGCTATAAAACATAGTATTCCAACTACTACAGATGTTGCTGCTAGAATTTACAGCTTTCTCTGTGTGCTTATCTCTCCTCACCAGTTTCTGCACATTGAATCCCATTCAAACATGGGCTGTTTTAAGCCATCTTTTTATTATTTTTAACCTTTTTTTTTTAAGCTACAATTAATTTCTTCTGTGTTATTCTGTAACGTTAAATAGATTCAAGACCTGTATTTACAAACCACATGCAAGCCTATTTTGGCACATGTAAATTACATGCAAATACATTCTAAATTAGTTTGTTTATCACTCCAGAATTCTAATCCAAAGGTTTTGGTTTTTTACATTTAGGTTTTATTCTGACATGTTTACAAATGAGTTTGACTCTGGAAAATAACTTAATAAACTCAGGGTTAGCTATGCAATTAGAGGAGGCATCTGGGAACCATAAAACCTGGAAAACAATATTTACATCTTTTCTACATCCAAGATTCCACTTTTTTTTTCCTCCCTTAAATTCATCATTTCAAAATATTGCAGGTATTTTTGTATGAGAACAAACAACAAGAATTCATTTTTATAACCAATGACCCCTCTCTCCAACAAGCAATTCATGGGGTAGCACTGGATAAAATGCACAAAGTAGAAGATTTCATTATAAAAAAAGAAAATGAAAAATAACTGAATTAACATTGATCATGACTTTTCAACAGCATTTCTTATTATTACGGCCAGGCAAAGTCTCCTGTGGGCAGTAAAGCTTTCCCATGTATTATTAGCCCTCTACAGAAAGCTATGAAAAGACACAAATCTGTTTTGTCAAAGGACAGAAGAGCATTTAGTTATAAGAGAAAGTATGGTCATAATCCATTGTGGGGTTAAAGGTGAAGAAAACAGAACTATAACACAAAGCCTTAAGAGAGTAATACTCCTGCAGTTAATTCCGGAACACCGCGGCAGAGCCGCCTGGTTTGTGGGGAGAATACATTCTCCAGGCAACCTGACATCTATACGGTTTATATTTATTAGTAGCAGCACTATTATATAGCATCTCTATTTGTGCTGGGTACAAACACACACAGGGCACCGTGGCTCCTGCTTCGAGAGGCATTTGTTGAGATGTCACAAGTGTCCACATGGCCAGCGTGAAAGCCAGCGCTGTGACAGAGGTGACCACCTGTGCCTGGGTGCAGGGGGACAGAGGGGTGGGAACATCTCACGTGGCCGTGCCACTGCTGGTGGTCCAGCCCAGCTGTAATCCAGCCCAGAGCCCAAAGCAGCTGCCCCAGGTACTCAAACCGGAACGTTTAGGAGATTTTTCTAGTATATAGAAAGCTATTTTAGTGCTTGAATACCAAAACTCAAGTCATTCCCTGGAGCGCGGGGGTTCGGTTCCATCCCCTGGAGCGCGGGGGTTCGGTTCAGGATTACACGCTAACAGCGCATGAAGTTGCTCTCAGTGTCAGGTTTGTCAAAACTTTGACAACGACTCGGGGTTTGGTCCAAGTAAGAGGCAACTTAAGTGCTCTGGATCAGATCCCAAAGCAAATTTGCAGCAGGTCTCCGTAACTGGATGGATGCCTTCTACACCCAGCCACGGGCCCTACACCCTCACAGTCACGGGGACAAACTGCAAAGAGGAGGCTTTAGCACAGGGGATGGCAGAAACACGGCAGGAGTTAGCACCGCTCCGAGGCTACCTGGAGGATGGGCAGGAAAATCAAGGTCTCTACAGATAATTTTTCCTTCCTTCCTTCCGGTAGTCCCCAGAGGATAAGGACAACAGAGGCAGCTGTGTAACAGGGCAGGTAATGTAATAAACCCATCAAGAATAGTATGATCCCTTGCTGTCTTCAAACACACTTATTTTCATTTTGATTCGCACGGCCCAGCAAATACAACTCTACAGTTTGTGTTGCCCCAACGCAGCCCCTGTCCCACACTGCCTGGTGCCCTTCCCCCACCCCCTGCCCCAGCTCCTCTGCCCGCTCTCCCTGTCCTGGCACTCGCAGCACCGATGCAGTCCAGTGCAGCATCTCGTACAGATATCACAGCTATCTGCAACGTCAGAAGCAAACCATGGTGTTAAAACAGCATTTCACCTTCCTTTAACCTGCTTTTTAAGGACACTGCAGTGATACCACTCCCTAACGGTGCTCACGTTATCTCATTTAGCAGCATCTCAGATAACTGCCTCCAATACTGCACTGAGCTGTGTGATGAACAAGTCACTTTTCCACCATGGGTTATCCTGCGCTTTCAGTCTGAATTCACAAAACCATCACACCTTCCCCATTCAAATCTCTACTAAAAACTCCTTTGTGCCTTTCAAGTTACAAGCTCAAAATAATAATAAAGGCTCTAGGTTATCCTTTCTTGTGGGTTTCCCAGTGACCTTGACTGACTGCTTTAACAGAAAATGTTCTGCATACCAAAAAAATGAGCCCACGGACAATTCTTAGAAACAAATGAGCTAAGAAAAAGTCCTTTGTGCAGTTCCAGCTCCCTTCTTCCTCATTTCCATCTGTTGTATCTGTGTAATCATCACTGGGTTTGCCATTTTCTGTCACATCAGAGACTGGAGGAAAGGGGTAACAAAAAGGCACCAGAGTCTAGAAGTGTGACAAACACAAGTAGTGGGCAGCTTCTCAAAAAAATCAAATGCAGTTCTATTCAAATAATCTTTTATTTTTGACATTCTCTTCCCAGGTTTCCTGCCCACTGCCCCTTGCTTTGTCTATTTAAGTCACCAACTGTTCAGGGGCTGCCTGGTGTCACACTGTGCATCCCATACAATAACATCCTTACGGACTGGGATACATGGGTGCTACTTAAATAGAAATGAAACTCAGTCAGCTGTGTGCGCCAGGCTAGTTAAAAAAAAAAAAAAAAAAAAAAAAAAGGTCACAAGCAAAGGTTCAGATCAAGGTGCAATTCACAAGCAATGGAATGACAGTACCCTAAAGCCAGTTAAAACAAACAAATAAACAGCAACAACAAAAAAACGGAGTCGGGGCTTATTTATCTCAGGCATAGCACCCAGATAACATGGCTTGTCGGCATCTGGACCCACACTGGCGAGTCTGCTGCGAGCGGCGCAGCTCTGCTGGTCGGGTCTCTGCTAGCTCATGCATTTCTGCATTGTACTCCATTTTGTAGTGTCAATATAATCCTCTGCTGTCTTCCAGACATTTAATACACTGAGTTTCACTAAGGCCTGTTCAGATCACTTAGCAGATAATTAAACAAACAAACCAAAAATATTCCTAAGTGAAGAGACTGTTTCCATACAGATGCCCTTGCAAATTAAAATTTCATTAAAAAGGAAGACAGCTTTCAACTCTTTCTAAAAACATCTGATACTCAAGGAGGGGAAAAGAAAAAGATACTTTTAAAAATTTTCCTCAAGCTTACAGAAAAGGAGAAGGAACACAATACACCTGTGCACAGAATTGCTCATTTTCACTCTCTCTAAATAAGCCAGACGCTCATTCTGCACATTGTGAAGTAAAACAGAGAGCATTATGTGCAAACATTTACAGTATAAAAAGCCTCGTCACCTGGGATACTTGCTGCTTCTGAAAATTCTGATCAAAGATAAAAACCAAGACAACTCATTGTAATCAATTATGCACAGATACTCCTCAGCGTACGGGCAATTCATAAAAATAACACTAAAAACATAACGTGGATTTACATGCAGAAATGAAATACGGACATGGACAGAACACTAATCTTCTGATTGGTATCTTACATCGACAATCCCAGTTGTATAAACAAGTCTCTGGCTCAACAGCACTTCCTTGAAAAAATTTCCAGCAGCCCTTTAACTGCCCTCGCTTACACAAGAGGAGCTGCAGGCACAGCCCGGGACTGTGTGAAGGTTACAGCAGGCTGCAGTCGGGGAATCAGCACTACAACAAGCTGGCCACAGGTTTTATTTCTGTGTAGGCAGGGATGATTAACTCCCCCGTACATCCAAAAAGCACTCATGGTGCAAAGCAAGCCATTACTTGCCAATCTGGCTCGTTTTTAAAAGAGGGGCTGCAATACACGGTGGCAAGCCAGACGTGATGCACAGCAGGCTCCCTTGCAGAACTTCCCCTATACGTACACCCCCCTATACGTACAGCAACTGGTGGGAAACTGCAATGATCACCCTCCAACACTAGCCACGAAATTCAGAAAGGAATTTGAAGATGTTCAGGTTTCAGGCATGTACGAACATGCTATCGTCATCATCCCCACTAAGACCAAATTCACACTTCCAGGTCTTTTCTATGTCTTTTTTGCTCAGCCTTAGTCAAGTCAAAGAATTCACATCTCAGTGTCAATCCTTTCATCAACTTTACACCACTCAAACCCTGTAAAATATTTATATTTCCACATGAGGATTTATTCCTGTTTTTTTCTAGCTGACATCCCTTCGTCACGGGTCTTACACATTTTTGCCTAGGTGAGCCCCAAAAGGTATGCAGTGACTTAATGAGAAGATCAATTACTGCTCATAAGAAAAGATACTGTCTCTTTAAAGGTTATTTGAAGGTTGATTGCTATCTTATTGCTTATATCCTGCAAATCTATTCAGCCTTATGAATGAATTTGACCTTTTTATACTTACTGGGAAAAAAACCAGAACAGAAGTTAATTTACAGCTCTATAATACAACACTTTTTTCCCAGAGAAATGAAAGGGCATTCAAATCGATACCTGCACAATAACACTCTGATGAATGTTTGCACCCAATTTTCTCATTTTGCTAACTTGAGATTGGGCATTTTGAATAGTTCTCAAAGAACATATTCTTTATGTGCTGTGAAGTATGTGGTATTGTGTCCAAACAATGCTAGAGGATAATCATTATAGGAGTATCACTGGGCCTGAAAAGGTCAGTTAGTTAGAAATGTCAGCTTTCAATGCAGCTGTGCTGGACCTTCCTATGTAAGGATCCAATTAAAGGGACATGCCAAGGTGCATGGAAACATCATGGTGACCCATAATAATAATAAGGTATTGTGGAAAAGCTTGATATTTTTCTTCAAAAGTAATGGATTAGCCTTTAGAATATCTTCTCTGCGGTCTTATTTTGACTTTGCAAATATCACTTGTTCTACATGTATCCAAAAAAAAGGTCATTTTCTTAAAATGCAAAGGTGGGGATGAAGCAGCCTTACTAAAAGTAAATGTTTTGCAACTAAATGGAAAACAATTTCTGCTTTCATTACTGGATCAAGAAAGCGTCATTTCAATACATCTCAAAACTGTGATATTTGAGAAGGATGTAGATTGTGTTTGGGGAGACAGATGGGGACAGGTCATGGGATAGGCAGAAAGATCAGGGTGCATTTATTCTCTTGGGATGCAATGTGAGTGAAGACTGTGCAGGGAAAAGATGGTGGGAACAGCAACACTGTTCAGTGAGTATGTAGCATCTCTGCAGTCGTTATTCCAGCAAATGGAGAGGTTTAGGTAAGAACTAGGAAGGTACTGAAGTGCACAAATAAGTAATTACAAACAGCAATATTACTTCTCCTTATCACAGCAAATGGGAGTTCTTACAGCTCTTTGAATACAGTAAAGATGAGGAATTGGATACAGTCAAATTTCCTGATTAGCCTCAGGACAGCTGAAACCAACTTAATGGCACGCGCACATAGACACACACAAAAATATTAAAAAAAAAATCCACGTTTTCTCCCTGCTTTCTGTTAGTACCTCATCTGGGTAAAGTTCACTAAGTCAAACAAGCTTCTTCCTGTAGTTCTAATGTTCAGGGAAGACTGACAACACAGGAATTTCACTTTGAGTTGACACTAAAATATATATTTTACTTGTACGGTAGAGAAATTTTTGTACTGTGGGTTCAAACCAACCATTTGGGGTCTATTGTCTTGCTGAGCAATGAGGTACTGTCCCCCAAGTTATTTTACATTAATGTGGGAAATGAGTGGATTAACGCCCCCCCCCCAAGTGACATGAGAAGTAGTTTCACTATCCATCGCTGAACATTAAAAGACTCAATTATTAATGGAAAGATAAGTAACTTCTTTCTCTACCACCTTTCCAAATAAAATAGCGTGTGAAGCCTCACTAACAAACACGAACAGTAATTATGTTAGGCTGTTCAAAAGCGCAGACGCTATCCCTTGACGCATACTTAGACCAAAATCCATGTACTATTAATTAATAAGGACTAGCAAAAATAGTACCTGAGTTTTAGCAGCAAACAACTCTCTGTCACATTTTATTACTCTGTATCATTTTTACTAATATCTGTCTTATAGCTTCATGACTTTGAGTTCATATTATTTTCATGCTTCAATTAGAAAGAAGTAGATAGCCAGACTATCCAGGAAGGTAATGGAAAAGTCTTGTAGCTGGGCTTAGAGGTGGAATTTATAGTTAAATGAAACTTTCGAATATACTATAAAACTTCTCCTTCCTTTATATAGTTTTACTTGAGGTCTCATAAGCAGTAATATGTAGAAATGCAAAACTTAATCAGCTAAAAAATATAGCAAATCCCACATATCACTTTATGCAATGCCAGGAGAGTAGAAATATATTTTCCTAACCAGAGGAAATTAACTAGGCAACAGTCCTATATCTATAATTTAAAGCCGTAAAATATGTATGGCAGAAACTAAAGCCACCTTAAAAGAATTCAGGGTAGCAGTGTATCACAAATTAATGAAATGGAGACGTTTTTAGAGCATGCTGTGCTGCTGATATTAAAGGGGGGGAGAATATTTCACCACATAGATCGGTCTGATAAATACTTTTAAAATCAAGCTTTTCTCCCCGTTTAAAAGCATAAGAGCTTGAATATTAGGGGGAAGCACACACAAAGTCATTAACATTTCTGATCAAATCTCAACGCCACTCCACCAAGATTAGGAATATCTGACTCCGTCCCTGCATGGAAACCTCTAATGAGGTCAGAGGAAAATTTGCCTAAGTCAAAAGGCAGGAATTACAGAGCCAGCTCTTACTTTATTTCACCTACAACAGAGCTGAAAGAAACTTTAAATACTTTATATTCCATGCCGTAGCTAAGCTGGGCACTATGGAATATTCGACTACCCCAGGTTTTTTAAATGCAATCAATTTACTGCTGCCAAATGCAGTAAGTTTATATACATCTGGGAAACATGCACCTACGGTGCTGATGAATTTCTCCTGACATTGCACTGATTTCAAGAGAGTGTTATTTTAAATTGGCAGTAGAGAGACTGGTGGAGAAGGCTAAAGCCCTTAGGACGGTTGAATCAAAGGGAATTTCAAAAGAATTTTCCTGATGGGTCTTGGATAATATCACATGTTAGCTATTTTCAAAGCCAATAGTTTCCAACACTCTTCCATTTATGGTATCAATAATTAAAAAATACTTCAGAGGGAGATGAACTTACCTTACCGAGAAGAGAAATTGGAAAGCTGTATTATTATTGTAAACACAGGAGATGCAAAAAGCTTTGTCTCCATGGAAAAGCTATGGAAACAGGGATCTCTTATTTGCAGCTGTTGAGTGGCTACCACAAAACGTGATGTATGTCCATGTTCAAAGTGTTACTAGAACATGATCACATAGAAATTAAGGGCAGATCCTCAGCTGCTTTGTGCACCAAGGCCAAATTAAAACACCTGAAGATTTGGGGGCCTAACCCAAAGTCAATAAGAGGAGTGTTAAGGAAGTGTTTTGGATCAAACTCGGAGGTAAAACTAACTTTAACGAAAATTTAAATTACCAAAACTTAAATCTCATTATGTCCCGCTCCCTGCCAGCGTGTCCCTGCCAGCTACTGATGAATTTTTAACGTCTTTCCCCCACCCCACCGCGCACACCAGCTCTGACTCCGGCACCCTGAACCGTACAGCACGTTACAGTCTAATTGTAACTCCCATGTCAAGGGGCAAGAAGAAAGGAGTGCGGCAAGAGCTCTGAGAAATTTAACTTCGCATTCTTCCAGCTACTCAGCAGTAAGGCAGAGCAGTGAACTCCCCTCCACATTTTACATGGGTGTCACTTACTTCAAAGGAATATATTTGAGCAGGAGGGAGTCTGGCTCGCTCCCAGCCTATGCATCATTTGTGTCTGGCTGTTTCTGGAGACCCACAGCAAAGCAAAGACTTCCTCCAGTTTGGGGTGCGCTGTGGAGCTTTAGGGGCAGTGGAACAGGTCAGCTCCGTACGTTGCATACAAAACTTGTAGCTGGAGCTGCAGCTCTCACCCTCTGCCTTTCTTTTTTTTTCCTTCCCCCCCCCCCCCCCAGTTTTTTCAGAGTGCCCTCAGTCCAGGTTACAGATTAACGATCCATACCTGTCCAGTTTAACATACAAATGTGCTTTTAAGTCAAGCGCCTGTTCCTCCAGGTTTTGCAGAGCTGTGCGCGCATTGCTGGGTGTTTGGAAGCCACCTGGAGTAAGGCAAGAGGCAGCAGCAGGTCGCCCTCGCAGTGTGGGCTGGGCGCAGCGTGAGGGTGGGGGGGGGCACGAGGAACGGGCACCACTTCCCACCCTTCGGTGATTCCTGGGGAACTGTGGAACAGCCACGGCCATGGGGAACGGCACGACTACCATAAGGTAATGTTAAGGTTTCTATGATCCCAGAAACCC
This sequence comes from Microhierax caerulescens, assembly GCA_035590215.1. Lineage (NCBI taxonomy): Eukaryota > Metazoa > Chordata > Aves > Falconiformes > Falconidae > Microhierax > Microhierax caerulescens. Next base: position 27,153,198 of record JAVJGJ010000030.1, read on the forward strand.
TCTTCTGAACGTTTTGGCACTTGTGTCTCCACACCCCTTAATTGACATTAATGGCATTATTTTACCTTGCAATTACTCTCATTAACTGGCTGATTCAATTTTTGGAATTTTTTTTTTTTTTTTTTTACTGGCACATGGAAAAGAGCTGTTGTAAATACCTGCAAGGAATCACCATCAATTCTTCACTAAATGTACAAAAACTGGTTTGGGGATTTCACAGACACGCAAAAGGAAAATTATATTCGTCATGACAAAAGTGCACATCACAGAGGTCACCTTTGGTTTTGAAGTCCTTTGTCTGTTCTTACAATTAGGCAATAGGGCTTTGGTGGCTGATACTGCTTGTGAGACACGGAGGACTTTCATACTATAAATAAGGCTGAGCGACCGCCTCACAAATGAAGGCTGCCTGCCTGCGGCAAGGTGGAGAACAGGAATAAGTCCCACAGGATTAACAGCTGCAACTAAATAGCCCAGTCCCTAATTTGAATCAGTAAATTAAGGCATGACAGTGATTATGGCTGATCTCAGCCATCACAAACGGTATCTCAACTTTGTAAAAGCAGACTGTTGATGTCAGATCTTAGAGCAAGGACTCAAAGAATGAAATGTTTTAAAGTTGCAGTCTCCAAAGATAGATAAAAGCCTCAAGAGTATGATTTATTTTATTTTTGTATTTGCAGAGCCCAAACTAGACCCTTTAATCCACAGGTTGACATTTTCCAATCCTACTAGGAATTAAATGCCTAACTTTTTCAGCCTCTGAAAAATCTCAGCTTTAGGTCCTTAGGTAAGTTTGGCCTGATCCAGCGTCAGGCTTCTTTTGAAAATACCTTTTCTGAAAGCAAAACTGTAGGCACCCAATTATTTAATCATGGCAAAAACTTTTTTTTTTTTTTTTTTTTTTTTCCCCTATTTAGCCAATTAATGTAGTTTTCGGGCTAAATAGCAAAAGGCAAAACTTGCATTTCAGGAAAAAATGCATGCATGTTATGGAAAGTCGTGTGTGTCGTCGTCCCATCCCCCCCGTCCACCCCCCCTTTAGTGTAGTATGTCTACCTATGCAATTATTGAAAACTATTTTTTTCATAGTTTAGTTTTCATAGATCCTTCCAACTAATTGCTGTGTTGATTTAGTAGATGGCTGTATTAAACTGAGATCTGAAGTGGTAGGTACTTACTATGATTACATCTATGTACAATTCAGTCAAACCTTTCATTGTCTCAGTGAGTTCCGTATCTGAAATTATGGTAAGGTTTTGGTGCCCTTGCCCAAATCTGAGTGTTTGTTATAATTAAGACCTTCAGAGATCTTTCTCTTTTTCCTCTAGAAATAGGGAATGCTGAAGATACGAAAAATGAAAAATGTGCCATGTTTGTCCTTGAAGTTACAGTCAGAATAGTGACAATGGCTGTATCGCACTGTATTGTTGCTTTTATCAGCAAGTGCCCTGAGCATACATTACCATAATTGCAAACTCCATGAAAAGTGAACATGCAAAAATGTGATGCAATTGCCAATAGCCTCAAACATCTGTCCCAAAAAGTGTTCCTCCTCCTTATTTTGATTCTTATTATTTTAACAAGGTTAGCGAAGGAGAAACCATGTCACAGATTATATCTACATTTAGAGTGTCAGAACAATTATTGATGCAAAACTGTTATCTAAGCAAATGTGTGTCACATTTTGCTCGCTTCCCATAACACCTGTTCATTTCGCTAACACATTATTCCCAGTTAAAGCCAGGACTCATTAGTCCCGGTTAAAGTGAACCTGAAAGCTTAATGCCTACATACATCTGAAAAATTGAAAAAGTTAACCAAAAGGTAGCACCATTCAAGCACGGTGTACAACCGAAACCGGCGGGCAGCAAACTTCTGTGGCAGCTAATGGAAAGAAAGTGAGCCCGAAAAATAGCAATAAATTAAAAGCCACCCAGCCTTAAAAGCTGCCATCAAAGAAGAACACTATTCGAACGATCTGCATTTCAATCACCGCGCTGAGACCTTTGAAACTCACTGTGCCGAACAGCCCAACGCTTTCCCCCTGTAACGTGCTTTGGTTTATCTCCTCAACAGGCAAATGACAAAAGCCATTACGAAGCAGGTCATTTCAAGCATTTTAATTTTACCTAAATATTTTCTGACCCGCCTGGGGGTTCTGTGCCCCAAGCCTGGCCCTCCTGCCTCCCACCGCGCGCACAGAGGGCCACCGCCTCCTTACTCCCCGAACCGCTCACGTTTGCCATCAAGAAAAGTCAAACTTGCATTTCTGTGATACTCGAACACACGTTGTGAATTCGAGGGCATCTGCCCTGCAGATATACCGCTAACTGTAACCCCAGGAGGCTTAAAGAAATATCAGCACTCAAATTCATAGAGTAAAGGTCTGAAGAGGCAGCTCTGTGAACGGATAACTGCCCGGGGCTTTGCCAAGCACAATATAGCTGTCACTTGTTATTACGTGAAAGATTTTCTGGGGAACAGTGTTTTTCATTTTGCATGTCAGAGACGGGGGAAAAAACACATTTAGACAACCATCTCTTTAAGAAAAGAGAAGAGAGCCGTGCGGCAGAGCTCACTTACCGGGGCTGGTTATTGTCAGGAGGTCAAGCTGCCGTTTCTGCTGAAAAACAAATTATAAAAGGAATTGTTAAAAGGGGACTAATTTTAGTGGGTCAGCTTAGACCTGCAAAGTAAGTGTTGTGACATTTATAGCAGAATTAATTACAAGTTACATGGCTCACAGTAACTCTTTTGGATAGAATCCACATGTACTTTCTGTGGAAGAAAAAAACCCTTGCTCAGTCCTTTTAATGTGTTTTTATTTGCACTTACAAAGTGTTACTTTTTTTTTTTTTTTTTTTTTTTGAACATATAATTGAAATGGATAGCTAGAAGCAGAGATGGACCAATATATTTATAAAAGTGATTTCTGATTCCACAGGGAAGAAGACAAGGAACCAAGACAAGAAATTCTCAGTTCTTTATTCATATCAATCACTGACTCATAGCCTGTATGTGATCAAACACAATTATATCGCCTTGGGGTGAACCTTTCAAAGACACGTAAAAGGATCTAGACAAACTCAAGACTGATAAAAGGAAAGCTTCTTTTCATGCTGAGCGCAGTCAGCCCATGGATCTCATTGCCACCAGATATCCCTCACCCCAAAAGCTTGCCACACTTGATCATCACCGGGTATGTGTATAGACAGCAAAATGCAGGGAGTTATTATGGCAAATAACCAAGTTTAAACAGATGAGTGTTCTCTGGAAGTGCTGCAAACCTTCATAGTGCAAACCAACCCGTACTACAAGAAGGTTAGGAAATATTTTTTTTGCCTGGAACAAGCTATCCTGCTAATGCCTTTGTGATGGTGGGGTGCGTCTGAGGTTCCCTTTCCCCGTAACATGTAGCCAAGGCTGTTGCCTACTCTATGTTGCCAGTCTTAGGTGATCTCCCCACTGCTGCCCCTCTGTACCCTGCCACTGAAATCCATATGCTCCTGGACCATTATCATCCTCTTCCACCTTTCTGTGGGCGAGAGCTTTCCACTACCAGCAGGGCTTTCCCCATCTCACAGACAGACTGTTACTGCCTCTTCTTCAAAGCACTTTCTAACTTACCGTCTTCTCCCTAACTTTGTCCAGCATTAGTGTGTTTAGCTGGCATTGAAGATTATACTGTCTAGTTTAATTCCTCTCTCCTAATTTGCTCAATAATGTCTGTGTTACTTCCATTTATTGTCAGCCCTATTGATCTTTTTCTAATCTAATTCTCATCACTGTATTCCCTGGGTGACAGCTGAAAGTCCTTGAGGAGGAAACATTGACTTGGTATTCCCTAGCGTGAACACTCTTCCTTGGAAATTATGACTGATGAAACTCCTTTCCAAACCCATCATTCCTCTGTAAGTAAAGCTTCGCTGGCTGAAGTGTATGGGCACAGTTGATGATCCACTAAATATACTTGAGCTACATGGCCAACAGCGAACGTGGTTTGCTGGGAGGCTGAGTGGGGTGTCAGGCTGAAAAAACACATGTTCTGAAACCTTCCTGGCCTTCAGTACCTTAACCCTGGTACAACACAAATCATATTTATGAGAAAATTCATTCCTGTCTGCTTTCATAAGCACTCCTTGTTCTTTGAACTCTGCTAAGTCATTCTGAATATGACCTTAGCAGTGGGCTTGATTACATTTGTTTTAATATGAAATACTAAGGCCAGATTGTGCCAAGCTTTTTTCCAGGTGTGCCAGGGTAACGGTAAAAGGGAGCAGAATACCCTGCTGCTGCCTTGTGTCACCTCCACAAGAACCATTCAGAAATGCTGTCCATACTCTGCTGGGGGCTGCTTACCCACCCCCCTTTCCCAGGGAGCAATAATGCAAAACAAGCAATAGTGTAAGGGAAGGACCCACCTCCCAGTGGGAGCCGTAAGACGAAACATCTTCTAATGAGCTAAATTTTATATAGATCCTGTGCCTTAATCCTGATTCATACGTACAAAGCTACGAAATGCCAAGGCTTAGCACCCACTGGCCCAAAAGCTTTGCTTACATTTCTCAGCACAACTGGAACTCCACATACTGTATATCTAATGAACAGCTAGAGCAGAAAATATATATCCAAAGCCTATACTCTGTGAAAGCTTCTCTAGTGGGAAAAAAGGTGGAATATAAACATCCTGCATCAAAGAAGGTTGCAAAATGTAGAGATCTGGAATAGAGAGAAAAGCATGTAGCCCAGCTGGCCCCCAGTCCTGACTAGAGTCTATTAGCTAGGGTAAAAATAAGCATTAAATAAAACGCTAAATAGCTTAACTTGGTACTGCAGGAAAACAAAAGCATATAGAATAGGCTAAACAAAATGGGAAATAAAATTAAATCATTACAAGTTCATTTTGTAACTATTTTTCCTGTTTGGACACTGCCTTCAAGCTGGCTTTGGAAAAACAAACAAACAAACCCACAAATTAACTCCAGATCCAGTAAATCTTTGTGTATGTGTTGAACGTTAAGTTCAAGTTATTTCTCTGACTTCAGGTGGAGCCGCACTGATCTTTTGCAGCTAACCCCTAACTGCTGCAAGGGATGTGAAATGCCACCAGGTTCTTGGCACTGGTTCCACCCAAACGCTCCGGGCTGGAGCGCAGTGGTTACCGCCTGCCTGGTGCACCCAGACAGGGAAAAAAATGCCTCTGCTCTGACCTTCAGCAGACCTTGAAGAGGTTTCTCTAACTTGGCTCAGCAAGGGAGGTTTGTGCACACTCACCCCAGCCCTGGAGAGGAGGAAACGGCAAAGTGCATTCCAGATTTGTGCATTTAAACATGCAAAATGTACTAATTGTGGATACAACCCCTTTTCAGAAATTCGAGCCTGCTCTCAGATCTCGGGGGCTAGCTCTCTGCCGTTTCCAGGGCTCAGCCTGATGCAAGCAGTCTAGTAACTAGATGGATTTTTTAAAAAAACATACAGACACACTTATGAGTAGCTATAAAAGCAGCAGAATTTGAATTTAGAGAGAGACGTTACAAGTGTCACAAAGATTAATAAAATAATTTCATCAGAAGTATCATGGCTGTGGGGCTTTATATATTTGCTTCTCCCTTCAGTGCTAAAAGATGCAAATTGCAGCTGTTGCCCCCCTCCAGCGCGATCACCCTCTCCTTGTTTTGACAGATTTCTTGAAAGACTCATCTCACAAGATGTCTGGCTTTTTTTTTTTTTGTTCTGCCTTTAGTAATTTTCCACTTCTCAAACACCTGCCCCTGCAGAGATGTTTGGGACTATCCCAATCTTCGGGCAACCTACCATCCCATGAATTACTTACAACCTGAGCACTGACATGTAATGACTCTAGTCCCTGGTCGGGAGAGAGGTGAGAGTTTCCCCCATCACTAAGGCTGGATTTCACCGGTGTGGATAAAAAGGCATTCCTTGAGAAACACTAAAATGATTTCCACAGCATCAGCTGTCATATGTAAGAGGCAAACTGAAAGATTCCCTGTATCACCACAGCATCTCTAGCGCTATAATCCTGTCCTACCCTTAAGGGGCAGCATCCTCATTCCCACTTTTCTGGCTATTTGAAAGCCCAAAGGCAGAAGGAGGCCACTGGTGATTCACAGCAGCTTCCCACCTCCTGCACTTTTCCACCGCTGGTGCTACCCAGAGGCACAGTCCCCACAGCAAACCTGCAGCAGATTGCGTTCACTTCCACAAAATTAACACAATCTTTAATTAATGCAATAAGCACTGATGAGTAATAAATCATATTAAAATACAAGGAAGGCAGATTTTTCATAAATTAAGCATTGATTCACTTAATAAATATTAATCTACTAACTATCAAGAATTCATTTTACATCTTAGAAAACCAGTTTAAAAACCTCACTGGTAAGCTGGTCTGAAGCATGCAGAATGGTCCCTGTTCACCCATAATATACACTTATTTTTAACTAATTCCTTAATTTATCAAGTTAAACAACTTGCCTGAAATTGAGTCTGGATTATTATTCCACTGCAACATGCAATTTTCTCAACACAGATTCTAACTCACCCCTCAGATCATTTCCTAAATTTTGCTTAGTAACTCCCTTTCTGAGTAACTCCATTCTCTCCCTTGATGTTGGTGGTCTTTAAAATATTTGCTGACTGGTGTCATTTAATTTTCACCTCAATTAACTCAGCGAGAGTTGCAAAACTAGGAAAAAAACCCTCAACTGTAGGGGGGTGTAAATTAACTCATTCATTTAAGTTTAGCTTATCTACAAGATGTTCTTTCACACTTTGCTCTCTGCAGAGTTTCTTCAACCTTTTATATAGATGTGGGATGTGCTGCACTTGCTTTGACTCTTATCTACAGATTAGCAAAAGAGAAGGAAAAAAAGCCAGATGCAAAGATGCCCCACGAGACTGATATGGAGCTGTTTCTGTAGCAACCGATGATTTTCTTCTCATGTAAGAATGAGCCTAGTCATATCTAATTCTGAATGTATCTGGGCCTCACTTGCCAGCCAAAGCTGTGTCAAGTATAAAGTCAATATAGTTCAGAAAGAGTGATAAAAAAAAGCAATTATAAACTCATCTTCCTACTCCTACATGCCTCCTCCAGCCAGGATCCGAAAGATATCCTTACCCCTGCCTTCTGTCCCAGCACATCATCTCCAAGCCCCCACTATCCAGCAGAGCTGGTAAGGAGAGATGGAGGTGGCAGCCAGCCACCCGGGTATCACACACACGAGGCTTCTGTGCCGCAGGCTCCTTCAGCAGTGCTGTGCACCCACGTCCCAGGAGACGGTGTGCTCCGGCAGGGGCTTCTCTAGACATCGAGGGTATCTATGCCAGCCTTGCCCTGAGTCTCCATACAAAACTCCAAAGCCCGGAGACGAGACCAACTTCAGCTTTAGAAAGCTTTTGTTGGGTTCGTGCCATTTCCCTGCCTTGACTGCGGGCAATATTTTCTGCAGCTATGAACCCGAAGGCAGGCTGCCCATCTCACTAACATCTCCTGCCGTGGTCTACCCACGTGAAGCTGGAGTTGACCCTGGGACCGCAGGAGGACTTTGTCTTCCTAAATGTATTTTACCCAGCCTGGTCTCCGCTATTGATCTCTTCCATCTAATTTTAATGTGAACAAATGTCTCTCCCTACTACCTTCAATCTACAATGCAATGCAGAGGGTTTAAAATGGAAATCAAGTGCATGATTTTTATTATTTTTTCCTGGAAGCCTTGCCACAAATTGTTATTAACTGTGCTTTTTCCTTTTAACTTCTAAATTAGCGCTTCTCTTCTTTAAAATGTGTTGACATACAAGTAACTGAAACCAGTGCATCTTCTCACAAAATAAAGCTGAGTACCTATTGAAGGGTGAATTTCACATTTCTAAGGTCTTTATTATTGCACACTGCAACGCCAATGCTTTTGAAAGCTATCGTCTATCATTATATCATGAAAGAACCCAAAAGTTCAGACAAATATCAGAGCACTCCCAAGTGTGCAGCTTGGCACGGTGTGGATGGGACGACACAGCTGCCCCCAAGCACCACCACAAGGCTCCTTGGTTTGCGCTGCAGGGATTGACAGTGGAGGAGAGGGAGGAGGTAGAAGGTGCAGAGGGGGAGAGGTGAAATTCTGTGCCCCATCCTTCCACGTTGCTGCCTGACAGGTGACAAGCTGTGCACCTCCGTGTGCTCCGCTCCTATGGAGAAGAAACCTCTGTGATGAAGGAGTGTAAACCTTTTAGTTGTTTGTTGATGGACAGTTTATTCAGGGCTAATTAACATCTGGAAAAAAAAAACCAACCCAACACTTTCTAATGAAGGCTTAGATAAAGGAAGGTGTTAGAAAAAAGTAAATATAACTCAGTGAGCATTTCACATCTGTCTAGTTTCTCAAATGCAAGTTTCGCTACTTGTCCCCTCCTTCCCATCAGAGTGCAAGACTTATCTCCAAAGAGAAACTCTTCATTTGAGCAATGACCCCAATAAGCTACTGATTCAAAGCCTGTTAAAATGGATAATTTGATGATTTGAAGCTCCTTTTTTTTTTCTTTTTTTTTTTTTTTTAATCACATTATGCCAAGCAGTAATCTTTTCTTTCCATCCTGAAATCAGACTTTTGCTCATATAATGAAGCAAGATCTCACATTTTGTACTTCCTGTGTGATTGGCTGCTAAAGTTTCCTGGTATAATGATAAAATGAACCAGTCAGCTTGTTGACACTTGACTGGGATTTTAGTAAATTGCATCTGCTGTAGCCTACACTGTGGAATCAATTATTGATGATGTAGGTGTGGGAGAACATTTATAAATTGGTTTGGGATATGTTATCACTCATGCTAAGAGCTATAATGAGCATTTTAAACCATTTTAACAGTGACCTCTACAGACATTTGATTGTTTCAGTATTTGGTAACTCAATTCTGTTTTAAAATCAAACCCAAGTCCAAATGATGAAAGGCAGTGCCAAACCATTAAGCTACTTTACCTATCCTTCCAGTTCACATATTCTTCTACTTAATATCTGACACCTATGTATTTCTTTCCCAAAACCTAAGTGCCAAGGACTTTCTTATTTTTCAGAAACATCGCCAAACGAGTAGCTAAGACCCCTCCTCCCCCCCCGCCCCCCAACGATTTCTCTCAAGAACACAACACTCACATAGAATGTTCTTACAGTCCTGTTGTGCTCAAAAGCTACTTAGAAAGAACATTAACACAGTGAAGGCTAAGAAGAGACTGAAAAGCCATGCAAGGTATCCTTGGGCACGCATGCAAACACGCTGTAGTACCTACGGTGGCAGCAGTAGGACACAGCCCCAGAGGCGTGGTGAGCAAATTACTACCAGAAGCAGTGGAGACTGAGTAACCTGTGCAGCTGTGCCCCAGAGGCCATTTGCAACGTGCACGCTCGTGTTGGTCACACAAATTCACCGTCTGCTCCACATATTCTTGAGTGACATCTACCAGTGCTTTATCTATAGGTTGCCTTATTTACATACAGAGCACTCATAAAGATAGTATCCAGATTCTCGCTAAAGCACTAGGAACCAAAAAAAAAAAAAAAAAAAAAAACCCCCTCAGTTCACTATAAATATTTACAATTACAACAAAAAGTCGTTAAGACTGTCTTATCTCTGAAGGGAAAGAGAGGAGGAATGAACTGCCTTGGAATGAACTGATCCTTAACTTTGCCAATGAGAGTTATGACGACAGAAAGCCTCTTCACTTTTCTGTCCTCCTGCATCTGAAAATAACAAGCATCCTCATGCACCTCGGTGAAGCAACAGAGAGGCAGATCAGTAACAGCTTTATGGTTTGATGACACATGCTATGCATACACGGTGCATCTTCTCAGGTGTGCACGTGAAAGGGCAACCTTGATCAGCTAATAACAGGCTCTTTTTTAACCCAACCTAAGCAAATCCAATCACTTTATTGAACCCAACTGGCAAACTTGACTCAGAGCTCCCAATTCCAGAGGCTTCTATCCTTCTTGTTAATTCAAGCCTGAAGTGCCGAGACAAATTAATGCACAGATAGCTAGTGCTCCAGCCACTCCACAGCCTGCGCGGGGCATGCAAGTATATGTAATACAGACACAAACACTGGTATTTCTGCCCCAGTAAAGGGGAAAACTGGGGGAAAAGGATGGATGATACAGCCAATACCTTGTCTGTGCTTTGTTCTGCTCTTCCCCTAAAGCTTTGGGCCTGCAAGAAATGAAGGAAGAGAATAAGGCCCAATTCTCCATGGTTTGACTCCACATCCAGGCTGGAATCAAGCCTCTTTGTAGTTCCGCTAAGAGAAAGGTGGCTGTGGCTATGCGCACGTTTTAAATGAAGCTTATGTACTTACTTACACAGCACGGGCTTGGGTTCTACTCATTCCACAATTTAACTCAGCATTTTAAAGGGTTTGTTTTGGTAACAAACTGCCATGCAGGTTTTTCATAGTTTGTGGTATTATTATGTAAATTGCAGAGCGGTGGTTATAATCCTGTGCTTGTGACATCAATTACTTAATGCCTATAAAGATTACTGTAACGCCACAAACAGAGGATTATGTGTTAAAGTACATAGTAAGCAGCAGGAGCTAATAAACTCTTCTCTTTAAATTTCATTTATTTGGGAAAAAAAAAAAAGAAAAGAAAAAAAAAAGGTAAACAAGGGCAGAAAAACTATACAGACCACACACAGTGCCATTAACAACCAAAATCCATATATGCTGAAGATCGCTTCAGGCATCGCACAGCCATTCTTTAGTCGTGAATTCCTGTCTTACGTTAAGTCTTACAAAGGCGAGGAGCAGGACTAGTGAAAGCAATTATGAACTTTGAAAGTCCAGCATTTGTTGAGGGGTAAGCAACAGTGTTCAATGAATGTTTAATTAGAAACAAAGCATATCTACCTATACCAGTAATGGGATATTGACTAACTAGCCATTGTTTATGGGCTGTTTTAGATAACAGACAAGACAGATTAACCCCCAACATATGCAATTTTAAAACTAAACGTGCAGGTGTAGGAGCCTGTGATCACATAATAAGGGAGGCACTAATCCAGAGATTTACATCCCTGCTCTGGCCCATTTGGACCTTGAGACTGAACTTCAGCTGCTTACATCCAGCTACAAGCAGCAGATCATTCTTTTGCTGTGTAACTAAATATGTATTGAAACTGGGACTTAAGTTCCAACGTCTGCATCCGATCTGAGTAGTTTAGCTCCCAGCTAGTAGCAGTTGTCCTACTCTCTCCACGTCAACTAACAATAAACCTAACAAACTGTCATCATGCCAGAATAGCCAGCCCACTAGTAGTGAGAAGGTTGACTTGGGTTCAAAGAAAATACTGTTTTGAAAAATATTTAATTTTATGAAAAAAAAAACAAACCCAAACCAAAACAAACAAACCCAACACTTAGAACTCTGAGGGGGTTACTGGGAAGTTTTCTGAAACATGAGTAATTTTCACTAGAAGAGTCCTTCTTTGTAAGAAGTTGAGTACCTTCTTGTTTGGGGAACAGCATGTGTTTGCACTGGGTTTGGCTCCTGCTCTGTATTAGAATTCTGCTCAGGACAGCACTTAGTGGAAAACCAAGTTCTGAATTACAGCACTGACTCAATCTACTTCCTAATACACCTGAGCCCAGTCAAAAGAAACACACCTTTGATAAACTTTTAAGAAACAGGACTCCTGAGGTTTCACACCATAAGGATAAGAATACAACTGAAAGGAAGAAAAGCATATATAGAATATGCAACATAAGAGGAAATTCCTTCCGAATATAAAATTTCCCAAAAAAGATTGTGCTTTCATGCATAAAACTTATGAATTATGTGTTAAAAAATCCCTGTGATTCAGCAACAGAGTGAAAATAATCATGAGAGAACCAAACTTCTCTAGTTGCCATTTTCTCTGACTCCCTTGAGCATAAATCCCATTCCCATCCACCCCCCACTCCCACCCCAAGAGCTCCCCACCTTTACTTCTGATTTTGTGGGAATTACATGGTTGTGTTTATCTCAGGTGTTATTTTCTTTTAAGGTGTTGAAGTTTGCCTGAGATGCAGGCAGGCTGTGTGAGAACACAGCACAGCATTTTCCAGATTGTAGTTCCAGTGGTTGAAGGTATTCTGGAAACACCCAAATATATTCCCTTTCCACTCAAAGATGGTGATATTTAAAGGCAACTGAGTGACTCATATACAATGGTAACACATGCCATTTTATACAGAAGAAAGCCTCAACAATAGGTTGTATTTCTGGTATGTCACATTCAAACATCTCAGAAACATAAACATTCAACAGAACATATTTCAGCTCTTCCAGCAAACCACTTTGTGCTTGTAAGCCCAAGCAGCTGGGCTTTCTGTGTAACACAAAGCAGAGTAAATGTTGGGAGAACTTTATAACTGCAAAATGGTGTGCATGAGGTCTACGGGCTATATCGTCTCCAAAACCCTTCTGTAGTGATTTCCATTTCCACCATCACCATTCAATTTCAAAGCTGCCAGTCTCACACCTATAGCTCCATACATCCAAGCATTCAAAAGGAAAAGGTAGAGCTTATCCTGTTCTGAAAGTTACTTTTGCACTTACCATTGCTGTAATTTTATATATGTACAGGCATAAATATATTGCATATAAGTATATACAATCACAGACACGTATAAACAATCGTGTATGCATATGCAGGTGTGTCTACTGACTTCTGCACTGTAGAGAGAGGAGTGAACGTTTATAAATCTGTATACACACACTGCACAGACAAGGAATCAATACGGGCTATGTATTGTGGATATAGAAGAAAAACCCAGGAAATACTTAAAATTGTCACACCTTTCCCAGACCAAGTTAGCATTTTGTCACCAATAGAAACATGGCAGCACACAAGTTTCCTATTTAATGCAGCATCTCTTTAAGGAGCCAAAGGAAATCAGTGTGAGGGCGGTCAATGGAACTGATTTCCAATGCACCAGGCTGGACAACTCCATTTTTAAATCTTTGGCTCTAAATTCCCTGGCCCTCCACTCCTGGCATAGTCACTTCTTCTCTCTCTTTCCCTATTTCTTCATTTTGTCCATCCAGTGGAAGTGCTACAGCCCAGTTTCACCTGCATTTTCAGACTGGTAGTATCTTGGGAATATAAGCCAGTAAGAGAGGAAACATCCAGCTCCAGACTTGCACAACAGCTGGACAAAATCAGCCCTTTTTCTTTTGCAGTGAGGGGGCAACTCACTCCACCCCTCCAAGTTCTGCTCTGGCTGTCAACACACCATTATAGCCAAAGATTCTTTTTCATTAGGGACAGGCAAGAGGAAAGGGGGCAATAACTGTATCTTTTCACATTTAATTTAGGAGGATAACTTTATCTGAAAATCTTCCCCCCAACACTGTGCAAAGTTCCTTGTTTACTGTAGGTGTCGAGACAACATGAGCAAAAATAATAGTGAAAAGTTAATTTAGAACATAGTACGTATGGGGAAATATATAAATTTACATGTCCAACTACTGTAGTATCATCTAATTTCAAGCTTTTCATCTAATTTCATTCTGAGTCTGTTTTCTTTCACAAACCATGGCAGTGAGTTTGGTTTTCTATTGCTCAAAAAAAAATCAACTTTTTTTTTTCCAAACCAGACCAGTGCTTGGCATATTCACTTAACAAATGATTCAGAGCATCCCAATCTTTATTCTTCTAAAAGCTACACATTTAATTACAGCCCAGGAAAGCACTGTCTGGAGAAGTCAGATGGCAGCAATGAGCGTGAGCTATACTGGAATTAAAAAAGAACAATCTTACTTTCCAAAGAGACCCAACGCTTTCTCATTTGTTTCTGAAGCAATTTTGCTGTAGTTTTTTATGGCAAATGCCAAAATCTTTACTAAAGCCTTTTATCTGCAAGTGTTGAGCCACAGAACTTGGAACGAGGTCCACTCAGGCTGCAATCCCTGTCAAAACTCCCAAAAACTAATGCTGGGACTCCTTAGAGCCGCTCCCAGGGTCACTCTGCCTTTGTATGCTGTCTAGTGTAATTGACGTTTAACATATGGGTGGTGTCTCTAGAACTGTTAATAAAAGTAAAAGGGAACCTACAGGAAGCATTTAGCTCTATACATCCAAATTTCAACAGTTTTATCTCACTTTTGAAATTGGCATTTTAGCCCAAACCCTTCATCCAGGTGCTTTTGAACTGTGAAAACCATTCCAGAAGCAGTTTTATTCACAACAGTTGAAGAGAGCTATATACGTTGCATAGAGAATGTCATGTTGTATTAAAGGAGAAAATAAAAAATTTGGTTCATCAAAATCACTGAGCTGAGTTAGCTTGCCCAACAGCAGCCTTGAATGAAGATCTGCGTAAAAAAAAAAAGAGGCCATCCAGTTATTACCGTTTTGTTCCTCTCCTCAGTCCATGTCAGGTTATCCTGACTAATAAAATAGGGAATAACATTTGTCCCATACACGGAACAGAGATAAGAGGTTTGAAATCCTCTTTTCATTAGCCTTGTTGATAACCGTTTCAAATTATCACTCTCTTACAGTTGTTCTGTAAGCAACTCATTGGGGACCCGCTATCTGATATATATCTAATAGCAGTTAAAAAACACAGAACTCACACTTGGGAAAATTCAGCATGGTGACTGACAAATACAGGACCGTTTTGAGCAGCACCCAAAGCACAGGGCCTTCAGTGGAAGAGAGAAGGGAACCAAATGCTCCATTAACCAATTTTGATGAAAGTGCTAATTTTGCATCACGCGTGCAGTCGTTTCAGGGTTCGGTACAGCCAAAGGCTGTTCCCCCAGTTCCCCTGGCTGAAAGCGTCAGTGAAAACAGATCATGTCTCTCAGAATCGGATCTCCAGGAGAAAAAAGCTGAGATTTACTTGTGTACATGTGAATAAGAATGTGGTAACTATGTGATGAAGCTTCTGCAAAGCAGTTTTTCTTTGGATTATGCAGAAAATATGTTCATCTGGATAATTTGATATGTGGATATTTACCTATGATTGGTGAGTCACTCTGAAAGTTCCAGTTTTCAGAAGAATACAGTTCTGTGTTTAAAATGCTTCCATTGCCCTTATTTACATTATTATTTTTTTATTAGAAGAAATCCAAGAAGTTTCCAAACATCCATTGACTATTCACTTTTAAAAATTAATTACCCAGTTGTTAACATTTACACACCGTGGCTGGAAAAGCATTTTGCTTCCCCAAAGAACACATATTTTTAGTTAGCAAAAGAGCTGTGGTATGTTTAGAGTAACTCAGGAGGAAGTATCAGCCCATCATTTCAGCTCAATTTCACAGTTGCAGGAAAGGTGAACAAAGTTTCCCCAGGTGAACACGTGAGGAAAATTTGTCCTTGTTCTTACCCCGAACTCTAGTGTGTCACGGAACTGTACTTCAGGATTTCTTTAGTATTTTTGTTCACGACCCACACAAATGTAAACGTTCCAATGTCTAGTGGCAAAATGAGGTGACAGATTCCTTCCTCTTCCCAGTGAGTTTAATTTTTCTCTTTTGGGCATTGATGACCGTGAACACCTTTTTGTTTGAAGCACAGCTCCCTCCGCAGCGGTCCTGCGGGCTCAGGGCGCGGAGGAGACGGGGGCTGGGCAGGAGCACAGTGCCCTCGCCCACCCACCCAGCCCGGGGGCCGCAGGCACAGCCAGCCAGTCCGCTCCCCACACCCCACTCCAGAAGAGAGTCTCTCTAACTGTGCTAGCCATCAGGTACACATCCCCGCTCATTTGCAACTGGAAAAAATATCAGACTTCAAGTCTTTTTATATCCCCAAATAAATGAACAAACCAAACAGTTCAGATAATACGGCAGAATTGGTGTTTTCAAATGAGCTTTTTAATGAAGTCTGAATGGATTTCCAGCCCAAATGATCAGAAAACTAAGTAAGACCATTGGGGATTACTGTTTAAAAAATCTTTGAAAAAAGAAGGGAAAAAAACAAAATGAAAAAAAATATCTTAGAACAGAAAAGGCACTTTGTATACAAGGAGCTGGCAAAGCAAGGGGCATCAGCGAGGAAAGTGTTAAGAGAACTGAAGATAAAAAGGTGCCATTAGGAAGCTGACTTTGGGGGAGATTACATAGAAATAAGACAAAACTTTTCTTAAAAACAAATAAGCAAACAAACTAGCTCACCTGGCCCTCTGATCAGCAAAGAAATCAGAACCGTCAGCTTTCATCTACCTTGTACAATAAACCTAAACTCCAAAAAAATAGTTAAGTTTTGATTCAAGCCACACAAAGCTAATTTTTACTGGCCACAGCTTTTCCTAACTAGGTGGTTTGGACTCGAAGGAACATGAGATTTTCTAGACTGGGGAGTGGTTTAGTATTGCTACTGTGTCAACTTTGAATTATGCACAGATTTTTAAATACGGAACTGTTCCCCTACTTACGATGACAGGCACATTCACATCATATAAAATTGGGAATGGGGAGAACTAAACAAAGCCAGTGAGTTCTGAATTGATCACCTAAAACATCTGCTGTATTGCTTAGGAATTGCAGCACATATGGTATATAGGAGCATCCAATATTTGCAGGCACACTACCTATGCAGAACATCCATAAAACGTCAGAAACACCCATTTTGGCCATTTCAGTCTTAAATTCTGCATGTTCTTGTTTTAAATAAAATGTATAAAATTATTTTTGGGTTTATTTTTCTGTTTTATCATGTAGTTCGATTGCAGTCAGCTCAGCTCCTGCCCTACATCTCCCCTACGTTTCTGTACAGCACTGAGAATACTAATAGTGTTCAAAAAGACAAGAACAGCAGCATGAAAAAGAGAAAGAAAAGTTATCCCCAAATGTGATCCTTCCTACCTCAGCCAAGCTACTCCTTGCACTTATTCTGAATCTCACTATTATTACGGTACAATAATCACACAGCAATCTTCACACAATATCTATTAACAACAAATCATGAATATGCATTTCTAAATGGTATTTTACTCTGATGCAACAATCCTGCTATATAAAGCTCCACTCTTGCCAAGAGCTAGAACGTGACATTTTCAAGAACGGCTGACCTAGGAGTGAATTAGGCACCCAAATGCCTTTTAAGCACTAATGTATTTTTGAGAATCTGGTCCCAAGCAGCTAACTCTCACTAAAACAGGTCACACTTGAGGCTCTGAATTTGCATTTAAAAATTGTTAGGCAGACTATTTCAAATGATCAAATAAAAGTATGTTTTAAATCCTATTGCCCCATTATTGGCTTTGAACTCCCATGAAATTAATCTGTTTTGTAAGTTTGGCTTTGACTTGGGAGAGAGAAGAAATGCTGGACTGTCATATCCACTCAGACTGCATCCCAAGGGATGCAAAAAGAGAAAATACCGAAAGGGGTATTGGAGCCACAGTCATAGAAGCCATTAGGCTGAAAAGAAATCCTTCAAAAGGGAACTAGTCTAGGGGACTAGTCGTACAGGTTCAGAAGGGATGGCAGAGATCAGCTAAAATACTTGTAATTTCTCTTGGCCAGAGTTTCCTTTAACCAGTTCAAGCTCAGAAAGAGGTAAGGGCAAACCATGAATCCACACTCAGAGTCTCTCTGGTAAACTTACTATGTGTTGCAATTTCTGTTGCAGAACCCGTGACAAAAGCTTTTCCCCTAAAGACAAACACTAATAAAAGTAAACACTAATAAAAGTGCCTGTACTTTCTCACTGCTTTGAATCTAATCCACTGATAAAAATGAGTAACAAATTGTATAATTCTCCAAGTCCCTCCAAAATTTATTGAGTGACTTCCTACAAGTGATTACAAACCAACCCAGTGCTAATTTACCCCTTGTATCATCTGGCAAACTGGAAAGATGGTACTCACCCTTCTCAAACACTGTCTTTCAGAAGAAAAAAAAGTTAAATCATTCTGGGATGGCTAAAAGGTGAATTGGGTACCAGTTTTGATAAATCCAATTTACAGAAGCATAAGGCAGCATGGAACCTAGATTATAACACACAAAATAATGTATCATTTAAAATAAGTTCAGTGCCCAACCAGTATTTTCCAGTTTGGAAGGATCATTATTTCTAACACTGGAATGCTAAAATATGGTATTTAATGAAACCTCATCATGTACTTAATAATAGCCAGCTGTATAATTCTGAAAATGAAAAGCTTATTTTCTTTCTTTGTGACTTGAGGTCATCATGAACACAAAAGAGGGCAAAACTCACAGCTCACATTATCTGTGCCACAAACTTATTCTAAACCAAAAAGGCCTCAAGTCTTGAAAGAAAAAAAAAAAAAAATAATCCAGAGCTTTTTAAAGAACAGATCAGAAAAGCAAAACCACTGCTAAGAGTATATATAATTCTGTGAGGGCTCCCTCTTTTGGCAACAATAATAAAAAAGGCTTTGCAGGTCACTCTAAAGCTTTTCACAAGAGGTTCTTCTCTGTCTGGACTACAAACCTCACATCAATAACACAGACTGACCTTATTGTATTTTATCTTTTAGGGAAGACCCCATCTGCATAAAAGCCTTCATTTACCGATACAGAGAATGGTGCATCTCCTGAATTTCAGAGTTACTTATGCTGTCCTTTGAATCTGCAGAGGTCTTGGAGCAAGAGAAATCACTCAAAATTCCACATTCCACCCCAAGATCTTGCTGGGGGCTAAGAGTGATAGGGCTGGCCAGGAGCAGCCAGAAACAGAGGCATTTTAGCATTGGCTAGGATAAAAGTCAGGATTAGTCAAAAAAATAGGTCACCGAGGACAGGCCAAAGAACAAGTGTGAAGAATGGCTTTTTACTGATTAGTCCCTTCCTGGGAAGTGTGCCAGAAAGTACACAAGTCCCCAAGACATTTGCTTTCAATACTCAGGCCAGCTTTCACTGTGTAGCTTTTCCATGGAAGCTCAGGGCTGGAGTTAAGCTGTCAAATGGAAAAAACATCTAGAAATTCTTTATTACTGTTGGGATTGCTGGCATAAAAGCTTTTACCTGGACATGGGGTTTCTAAGAGATGCTGACCGCTTGGGAAGGAGCACTGCGCTGAACGTGGGTTGCATTAGCAAACTCGCTACACCCAACTTCTCACTTAACTGGGGGCTGGGATTTCCAAGGCAAATCTGTTCACCTGAGTTGTTACTACATTTCCCAGTGAAATGGGGTTTGGGGTCAATATGCTGAGCCTACAAGCAATTTAAGGCAAGCTCTTTAGTATCTACCTTTACCAAAGACCTAAACCTACTAATATCAATTTGGCCTTGGACAGAAAGGAGCGAAAGGCTTTGGTTAACTTTTTTCCTTTTACTTCCCTGTAATTTTCATCATCTGATATTCTGAAACTCTGATTCAATACCACAGGAGCTTTTTAGCACTTTTTCTTAAGGGTTATTGAAA
This sequence comes from Microhierax caerulescens, assembly GCA_035590215.1. Classification (NCBI taxonomy): domain Eukaryota; kingdom Metazoa; phylum Chordata; class Aves; order Falconiformes; family Falconidae; genus Microhierax; species Microhierax caerulescens. The sequence continues at coordinate 27,172,596 of JAVJGJ010000030.1, forward strand.
TCTGAAAGTTCATTATGTTACAATTCTCTCATCCAGGCCTCAAAGGTTTTTGCATTACTGCTGTCCTGTGGGGAAACGAAGTAAGGGGACCCTGGTTAAGTGAACTCAAGGAGAGCTCCTTATAAACATTACAGGTATTATGGGGTCTTTCGATTTAAATACCCTGCCTGCAAAAGGCAGATTATTCTGGATTTATGTACATAAAGAGAATATCATGCTAACTTTTTATTAAAAATTAAAATCTTTTGAGTCACAACAGAAATCAATAAACCACAATTTGAGTGAAGTAGAATGATGATCCTGTGGTTAAGTAATTGAAAAGGGAATTGAGTAATCTGTCATTCTCCCTGCTCTGGGCAAGTTAGCTCTGGATGTCTTAAACACTGCAGTGCAGGCTCCTAAAAGAGTTAGACATCATGCTTTCAAAAGCAATTCCAGCAAGTAGGACAACGTTTGGGTATGCACCTAGCACCTAAGTCTGATTTTTCCATTTTGCACATCCTGGAAGTCCGTGTTTTTTTAGCATCTCAGAATGAGGCATGAGATGGTTAAAACAGCTGACCTTACACAGTGCGTACAGTAAGAATTAAAGGCATGTCCACATGATCAGATACAGTCTAGCGTTGCCCACCTCTAAGCTCGCAGGTGAGAACCAACCGCAGTTGTAAAATCATTCAGAAATGCGAGTGTGGGAAGTAGCTGCTAACGGATCTATGAAATGTGCAGAACGGTGCTGAACTGAGTCCCTCTAGCTTAGAGCAATGCTAGACCTATCTGCAACTGACTTTGTAAAAGCATCCTAAGAAGTCTGAAAACCCTAAATCACTTTTGAAAATGAGACTAAATTTCTTAAAGTACTTACGCACCTCTCTGCATAGTATGGTGAAGGTCAAGTCCTAAATTCAAGAGCTCTTCTGAAAAGTGAACTGCTCAGCTCAGCAGAAGGGGTGTTATTCTTCCTTCCTTTCATTCTTTTCCTGTTACCAGCATAAGTTTGTTCTACCTGGGATAACATCTTGCAGTGTTGAGACATTACATTGGGTTTTGTGTTTGGATTTTTCTTTGCTGTATCTATATACCCCCTACTCTGCTCTTGTGAGACCCCACCTGCAGTGCTGCATTCAGCTCTGGGGCCCCCAACATACGAGGGACATGGACCTGTCAGAGCGAGCCCAGAGGAGGGCCACGAAGATGGTCAGAGGGCTGGAGCAGCTCTCCTGTGCAGCCA
>JAVJGJ010000030.1:27174077-27231196 GCA_035590215.1 Microhierax caerulescens
CCCCATCCCTGGCAGTGTTTAAGGCCAGGATGGATGGGGCTTGGAGCAACCTGGTCTGGTGGGTGGTGTCCCTGCCCATGGCAGGGGGGCTGCAACTATGTGATCTTTAAGGTCTCTTCCAACCCAAACTGTTCTATGACTCCGTGATAATTTCATACATCGCTGCTTGTTTATACTGTGGCGTAACTCAGGGCTGAGGTGGTCATAGATGGATAACCACCATGTTTTAAAGAATAAGACAACACAACTGGAAAAAGATGGATGGTGAAGACAGGCAAATCATGATGCAATTCTGTATGAAAGTGTATCTGTGTAAACAGTATAGGTAAAATCTGTTCCAGCTTCAGTATAGATTAAAATAAACCCCAGAATCAGGGCTGATGCTTCTTTTGATGCCGTGCCATCAGCGCCTTTCTCACATCCCACTGCAGCAGCTTAGGAAGAGAAGTATTTGCCTTCATTTTGAATTTGCCTGCCTTTTGTCACAACCTTAATTTCATTGAATTGCTGAGTTTTGTATCTTTATAAAATGCACTATTCAAGCTTCCAGCAGACATGCAGATTAGCCTTATCCTAAAGCACCTCATCTCTATTTATCCCGGGATAATTAGTCACATAAATTAGAAGTCATTACCAAAGGCTACAAAACCCTTTAGCAAAGGCTTGTTGACAGGCTAAACGTGTTTAAAGTACTTTTAAGGTCTGACAGTGGGGAGAGAGGGGTATGTGGGGGTGTGGGGGGAATAAATATCATCACAGTAAGAAGTAAATTCTGACACAGAAAACGAGGCTGCGTTAATCTGTATTCATTCCCAAAGAAAGACTTATACTATTGTATGCTGCCACGGTGATATATAGCAGAGGACATTTAAAATGCCAAGCCATAAAAGTGTATTTTCTTCATTACATTTTCGTTGAATGCTTTGATCTTCCCATTTTACACTGTAAGTTTGATCCATCATTACTTTCCAGTAAGAAACTGCCACATTTGATTGTGGAAAGAAGAATTCTTATCTAATTGCAATTTGTAAGCACAGGATTTAGTGTATTGTTGCCTGAAAAATGGAACTGTCTAAATTATTTTCCCTGAAACTAACATCCTCAACAAATAAAAGCAACATATGATAGCTGGGCATAATTAAAGAAAAATGACACCTACTGTTACATGAATAAAGAAAATGTGTTGATGACAAGAAAGGGAAAAAATGTGATTTCCCTGCAGTTTTGGTGAAACACAAAAGCATCACATTTTAGTTCTTTAACACATTTGTTCAATGAATTGGAAAAAAAGCAATCCCATCCTCCAAACCAGCCTGTAATGTACAGTTATTTCCCTGCAGTCAGAGCAATGCATGTCAGACATTTTGGATTTACTGTGCATGCACAGCAACCCTGAGTGCCCAGACACCCAACAGCCTTTTCCGAGCAATGCCACAGAAATGAGAAAAGAGCCATGAAAATCTGGGCAAGTAGAAAACCTCCCTGAAAGGTTCCTATTTATAGCTTCATTTTCAACAGCCATTTTGATCTTTTAAGGTGTCTATACATATGTTATACAATCACTTTTCAAGCAACTTTCTGCTTCTTTAAACCTGGGGGTGGGGGAGTGTAGGGTGGGGTGGGGGGGTCCCGGATTTTTACTCCCCATCTTTGCTTCCTCACATGTGCTTACCTATTCTATTCCCCCATACTAAACAACGCATAGAAAACCCACTGTTAACAAAAAATGTAATATTCTGTTATCATTTGGTATTTTACCTTCCAAAGCTTAGAGTATTTGTCTTTTTTTTTTTTCCTTTGTTTTCAGCACTGTCCTGTTTCACCCCTCCCCACAGCATTCACATATTCATTACAGATGCATTGATAAACTAGTTTCCGACTCCATGGGGTGTGAATAGGGTTATGGAAATCACCTATCTATAGTAATACTTGATAAAAAACATGCAGTGATAGCTCTGAGAGATGTATTATTCTCAACAGCATAAGAACAGTATAATTTATAACCTGTTGGAGGAAATGCTGTACTGACATTAGCAAATTTTCCTGCCCATTCTGAGATCCATTCTGCTCCAGTTCCTTTCCTGTTGATACATACTCAAGAAAGTTTAAAACCAGACTGGATATTTCTACTCAAGTTGGCAGTGCAGCTCTGACTGCAGAGAAGATATATTCAGAGAATAACGTGTAATATAGAGAAATATACCTAGAATATGACTAGATACTACAGAAGGACTATCTATTACTATGTATTACATATAGTCACATACAAGTATATCACACACAAATATAGATCACAGTGATGAGAAACACTATAAATCCCCCAAAAGAAAAAAAAAATCTAAATATGTATCTTCAGTGCTTACAAATGTCTGGTCTCAAGTACTATGTCTCAAAATACAGGTCGTTACTCCAAGTAGGAGCACAGGAGTTATGACTGGCTTTGCAAGACCAAGAATAAATTTTAAAATGGTTACACCAGAATGGTTCAAGGTCACACTGCAGCAAAATTGGGGTCTAGCAGCTCTATGACGGATGCAGCCAAAAGAAGTTTAGGAGCCACTGGCCTTTTCTTGAGATATAAGGAACATTTCACAAGTCACTTTCTGAGCCAGCTGCCAACTGCCAATCAACAAGCCCTCCAAGTAGCAAGATCATGGTAGGGGGTGGGCATAACCATATGTCTTTTGTTGAACAGGATCTCCAGTTAGCAATAATAAATAAAAAAGTCAAATGATTTTTTTTTTTTTTTTTTTTTTTTTCAGGACTAGAATAAGTTTTTCAAACATGCAGTTACTGAACTGGGTGTTTGTAACCTGTGAGCTTTGACACTGGCTGCACAAGAACTCCAGAGCTGGAGAAAGGTCTTACTAATGTGATAATAATCACCTTGAAGGTTAGTGCCCATTTCACCAATATTTCCCTCGTCACGGGTATAGGTATAGCATCATATTTCACCTTTATTCATTACATGGCCAATTGTTATCTGCGTTGCAAGCCGTAGTATTCAACCCCAGTGCTAGGGCAGAAGAATGTGCCGTGTACTGGATGTGAATATCGCGTAACATCCAGGAAACTGAGCTATAAAAATACTTGCTCCAGCCTCAGCGTGGGTACTGTGCTGGCCAAACAGCACTTCCCTCTCAGCCCCCACTGAAGCAGCTGCCGTAAGTTCCTCAGCAGCCGGTATCACTGCCTGGAGGCAGAAGTACCTTTTGACCGTCTCTGTATATGGAAAAGGACCGATCAGATTAGAAAACACTTACTGCCATTAAGCATCCATTAGATGATCTCCCAAGGTCCCTTCCAACTTCAATGACTCTATGAAATAATTCTTTTATGTCAATAAACACAAGCAGATCTGATCAAATATTGATTTCCAGCACTCCTCTTCCCGAGGCAGCCTTCTTTCTCTAGATAATGTTGTGAGTTAGGCGAGCGATGGGGAGGATGAGGGATGTTTTCCACTACCGTGTCTCTCTTTTGAAGCCTCAAGGGGCTCTCTACAGATTCAAGAGAAGCCAAACACATGTGGCTTTGAAGAGAGCTCTTTTTTAGGACTGTCAGTACTGCTTTGGGTTCATGAGCGTTATCTTGGGCTGTTCAAAGGGGGAGTTTTGTACAAGGATGTGGATGCCCACTTCAGCATCTGGAGGATTCCACAGCCTTCTTCCCCAAATCTAAGATATTGATAAAAAAGAAAGAAAGAAAGAAACAAGACTATCTCCTACATCTTACCCCAGGCAGACTTCTTTTTCCTTAAAAGGGAAAATCTCCGTTTTCCTCAAGTAAGTTACAGGTATTGCTGCTGATGCTAACTTCAAGATAAAAACCCTGAAGTGTTTGGGATAAGGGACAGGCCTTGACCCACTCTACTGCAAAATATTCACCAGGCCTACATAGATGGTCACCATCCAAACAGCCCAGGTAGCCGCTTGCCTCCCAGGGCACTTCACAAGAGCACTGCGGGGTCAGGTATCACTTCCACAGCCTGCTCCGTGGGCAAATCCTGCCCAACCTCCTCACGTACTGCTTTCGCCTTCCTTTCACCCTCCTACACATCAGAGTACACGGCAAGGAAAGCAGGGTGGAATTCCCATCCCTCTAACAATTCCTTAAGGGCAAAGGAGTGCTGTATGTTTCATTCACTTTGCCAAGGACGAAGTGCAAGCCTACTATGGGGTTACAGCTTTTTTCTCCTCGGAAACCATCGCGGAGAGGAGGCAGAGAAAGACGTGGTCATTCCACATGAGCAACGTAGGACACAGCAAGCAGAGAGGATCTCTGCTCATGCAAGAGCAGGATTTGGCATTTTCCTTCTACTCCTGTAGTAAGTTTAATGGATTGGGAAAGATTGTATTGAACTGCCATTAAAAAATCAAAATGTGACCTTCTTCAGTAAATAAAGACAGCAATATTAATTTATTTTTCAATTTCCCCTAAATAACCCCCAAAGTACGAAGGAAGCAGTACTAATGCAGGACACATCACAAGCATTTGGGAGAGCAGGGAAGGAAAAGGAAAACTCCCACTGAGCTCCTCTTTTTCAGAAGCATCTTTTATGATCAGGAATGAGTCCTTCTGATTTTTTTTTTTTTATTGCGTTCCTATATTTTACCAGATTTTTTTTTCACTGATTGCAGAAAACATTTTCAGCCCAAAATAATTTTTAAGTACTACATTAAATTGTCCTAAAATACAAAGAATTTTAAAATATTGTCCTTTTATAATGTTGAAAATGATTCTAGACCTTAATGAAGCAACTGCTGTGAAATCATCGATCGGCACAGTCAAAAAAATGAACCATAATATCTCACACTGATGGGCGAGGAACAGTTTCTGGTTTATATAACTTTTAATCCATGTTAGGCAAGTTTTAAGACTGACTTAAAGACACTGACAGGGTTTGAAAACAGGTATGGTAAAGAAAATTCATTATTACCTAGCAAACAGTGAAAAAGTAGAGCCTTTTTCAAAATATCTGAGCACCCTCAAATGCAAAATGAAGTCAGCTGGGTCTGCAGCTCCCTGTACCTCTGGAAGTGCTGGTTGCCCCTTTTTTAATGGAGAACGGCAAAATACCTTGTAGGGATATAGTGCGATTTAAAGTATTATGAAGGCAAAATACCAAGTACCACTTCTTACAGTACACACCATTTCATCAGGGCATTTTTAATCAGCATGCCTGTGAGAGAACCGAGCTCAGCTCTGCAATATTTAACGTCAGCGGCTGCTGGTTAGCAGGGGTGGCAATTCTGCTTAGTGGGGACATCTTCCAGTGATTTAGCAGTGATTAGTGCTTCTCAGTCTCCTGCTGACTGGCGCTGCTCCTTTCTCTAACAATAGCTGCTTGCTTTCCTCAGCTCTTCTGCATGTTAAAAATTGGTTTTAATGTCTTTTGGGGTTTTTTTGGTTTTTTGTTTTGTTTTGTTTTCCAGCAGCCCCCTCTTCCTGCACGCCTCCTCATTTCCTAGAAAGAGCTTTGGTCCCAAGGGCTTGGGGGACAATCAGACATGCTGCGGCTGGCCCAGTTGGCAGTGTTGCACTACTGCAAGAATGTTCAGTCATTTTCCCAATGCATTCACCATTTGATTCTCCCTCCCAGAACCTGTCCACTGGCAGCAAAACACTTTGCCATAAGTTTTCAGCTCCCTCAGTAGGAGTGTTGTCTCAGAAAGGGATTTTTTTTATGACCTACTTCATTAGTTCAACAGAGAGCTCAGCAGGGACTGTCCATTTAAGAAATTCAACAGCTTTTTGGTAATTTTAATTGGTCCTTTTCTTGGGGACAGAATTATTCTTTTGTATACTCTGTCTTTAGTGTGCTCACACATTAAATACCAGTAAATGTATCAGCAGTGCTGAAGTCTGCTAAAATTCCAGACCTGTGATTTCAATCACGTACTTTAAATAGGTAATATTATTTGACTGTCTGCTTCTCAACTTTATTAAAACAGTAGTTGATTTTTTTTGAGTGGGGCTGGTTAGGTGATCCTTCATTAAATTCCTAGAAAACAATGTCTTGCAGGTTTTGATAATTAGCTCTATTTAAATTTACTAACAATACAGCCTGTAGAGAAACCTAATGATTTAGTGGCATAAATAACAGAAACGATCCTTGTTTCTTTCTTTTCACTGTAGAACAATACTCCTCCTTCCTTCACAGGACACTTTGGATTTATTATATCAGAGGCAGATTGTATCAGTTACCTTTTATTGGTTTTGCCATAAACTTCTTGTGCAACTTTCAGTAAGTTACTACTTCCTCATCTGCTGAAATCAACCTCACACTGTGCTCTACCCTGTTCTAGACATTATATAGTTTCCTTAACAAATATAACAACAATAACAGGTAGTAGGATATTTTTAGGTCTTTTAAAGTAGAAGTGGTTCCAAAACACTGACTAGATTTTCAGACTTTAAAGTCTTTGAGCAATAGTTGTATTCATGGTATCTGCTTCCTTTAGAAGAATTTGCAAATTTGTTGGTATTCTAATTGTATCCATCAAATGACCATATATGAACACCTTTTAAAATTCAGAGAGGAAAAGAGATATAAAAAGCTGGAGAGTAATTCAATATTTCAAAGACTGCAGCCTGTGAACCCAAGACAATAAGAATTCTATAACAATGGAAGTCTACAGTGTACACAGAATTTTGATATCAGGCTTTATTTTTTAATCAGAGAATGAATTTTATCAATGTTGGTCTAAAGTAACCTTGGGCACTGTTAAGATGGCTAAAGGGGGAAGAAGCCTGGATAAAATAATTGCATATAAATCTCCAAGAAGAAATTGCATTTGATCCCAAGTACACATAGAATATATTACCACCAGGCTATTTTTAAAATACTTACTTAAAGAGATTGAACAATAAGAATTTTCTTGGGCATAAAATGGAAAAAAAATAAAATCACCTATCTTTAATAAACATTTTATAAATTGTCTTTATGCTTCTTTAAAGACTGCAGGAGATATTCTCAATCGAGGTAAATGGTTCTAGATCTGCACCTTCAGAAAATGACTAGAAGCAAGGCCCACAGACGCTCAGTGTTTGTATGGCTAGATTGTAAATTACAAGCAATTTCAGAACAGAAACGCAAAATGATGAATACATTCACTGTCGAAACTTGAGTTCAGCTGTACTGCTGTATTGACAGTATCTAAATTTAGGTACTCAATTTAGGAGCTTTTATTAGCTGGCTAGTCTCCTTTTTTAGTAGTGTAAAGAAAGACTGCTCCAGCGGGCGATCCAGAACACACACGTGAGGCTCCTACTCCGCGCGACTCCCAGCGCTACACACTCCTCCTAAGGTGATCATCAGCCTCTTAACTTACATGTTTCGGTGTGACCGGGCATCCCCTTGAGCGCCAGGACTTCTCAGCCTCATTCAGGAATCAACACACTTTTTTCCTGCACCTTTATAATGGGCACATTGTTGGAACTACATGATCTTTAAGGTCCCCTCTGACCCAAACCTTTCTGTGATACTGTAGCTGGAAAGTTATGTTGAACAAGTGATAAAAGTTCATTGGAGGCTAAAGCTCCTAACCTTGGGATAAGGGTACCAGTTGGACTTCTCACTCAAAAGGATGCTGCCACACTAGAGCCACTAACAACTTAAGGCATTATTGAGGCAGCCCAAATCAAGGTCAGCTATATTTTTTGCTCAGAAGTAATTTGGTGCACTGATTTGAATAAAGCTGTATATAACTTTTGTAAGATTGTATGTGAGTATTCCATGTTTCATAGGCCCGACTGATTTCATAACTTTGGATTTTTAGAATCTAGTCATCTAATGGAAACTAGTCATCTTGCCTCTCTATTATCAATGGAGGGATAAAATCACTTCTATAGGGTGAATCTTTTTACTTCGCTCAGATAAATAACTTAGGAAAAGGGGAATCATCTTTTTGAGCTTCCTTGCACACACCAGCCATTAAAAAACAGCCCAAATTGGTGGCTTGAAGTAAGTCTCAACTACAGTTTGTCATCTGGTGAAATGAATTTCACCCTTAAGTTTGTAAAGACTGGAAGGCACACAAGGACAGCTGCTCCCTTGAAGCATCTGGTTACTGATGCTTCTTCCTGGACTGGGTAAATTTAATCTTGGTAGGAAGATTCTCAACGCAGTAGTAAAGAAAGGAGGCAGAAACTAATTTCTAGTTTAAGTCTCTTTAGCAGGAGATGCTATAGAATAAGAAAAATCTAAAAATAGGGAAAGGAGCTCTGAAATGCTTAAACCACATTACATAAGCAGAAATAACAAGCAAAAGAAGCCAGATGAACTTGAAGTGGCACTAAATATAACCCCACAAGTAATACCATTCTAGAAGGATGATTTTCTGAATCAGAAAGCCAGTTAGCATTAATGGACATAACTTCTATGAGAGATAGCAAAAGGAAAGGAGGTTAAGGGTTGAACACATTTTGTTCTGCTTATTCTCTGAAATCCAATTAACTTCAGTTATTTGAGAAGACAAAGCTTGAAGAACACATCTGAAGAAAGGTAAGAGATCGAGACTCCTGAAGGAACAGGAAGAACTCTTGATACAAATATTGCCACACATCCAACAGGGCAAATTCTTTGAATTAGGCATGAAAGAAAGAAAAGTCCTTCCCAACAGTCTGGAATGGAATTTTTTTGCAATTTCTGATCTTCTCTCTGTGCCTTTAAAGTCATCACCTCCAGCAGCTTGAAATCCACCACTGCTGCCTGTGCCAGATACCTGTATTCATTAGTACAAGTGTATAACAATTGCTGAGGCTCTATCTCGTAGCAACCTGCTTAACATTGAGGTTAGGGGCTCATTTGTGTTGCACTGGTTGCACAGTCAAGCGGAAAAGTTGAGATGCATAAGCAGGTCTTGCACAACTAATTTCTTACTAATTTAAAAAAAAAAAAAAAAAAAAAAAGAGCCCTGAAAAAGATGAAGAGAAAAAAACCCAAGCTACTCTACTTGAATATAGCTGTGTTAAGAACACTCTTACCAAAACTTTGTAAGCTTAGTAGCTAGGAAAACTTTTGACAAAGATGCACGCAGGTAAATCTGTCATGATGCTTTTGCAGCTTTGGGGGAAAACCATTCAGCTACACTGTAGAACAATACAGAGAGAAGTAAACTCTGACAGAATGTGCTATAACCTCCTAGTCATCAGGCCCATGCATGCTCAACTTGTTACTATATCTGTTCCTTGCAGACTGTTCTGTTTTCACCAGAACAAGTTAAAGAACGTAAAAGGAAATAGCTACATCATCCTGAACAGTCATAATTGACCCATGAGGGAAAAGTACACCACAAAACCAAATAAATTTATATATACACACACATATATATATGTCCAGCTTCCAGAGACAAATAAAACCCAAAACACTACTAGACTGCAGTAGAATTAGATGTGCTTGATGTTATACTTACACATGTATCTAAAAAAAAAAAAAAAAAGAAAAAAAAATTTCATGGAAGCAGTTCATATGAGAAATGACTGGCACTTTTTTCCATGTAATGTTGGGATGGGGAAGCCCCTGCAAGAAATGACAGGGATGAAATGATTTCGTTGTTTTCAACAGAGGTTTCAAATAATTGCTTGTAAGAGCATTCCTTCATTTTCACCCCAAAGTTCTATAGCTCCATCATGCAGTTTTAGTGTGGGAACTGATATTAACTTCTGTCAGGTCATTGTACTAAGAAGAAGAAATACTAAGAAAATAAGTTAGGAGATACTTGATACCAGTAAAATTAAAATGGCAGAACAAAACTGTAATTTGTGTAGCTAGAGGCATAGGTAGATAAAAACCTGAAGGGAAACCATACCACTTGACAATTTGTGCTTTGCCCATGTCAGTAGGATTTCAGCATTACTGGGCCATCTACAGTCTCTCAAACAGCAAGTTTGACGGAGAACTTTCTCTTTATAGACATGTTTTGGAAACGGCTGTCTGACAAGTCACAGTATATGGGATCCATCTCACTTATCTTTAAAGGATAGACATCAAAGCTAAACTGGTCAACTAGGATGTTTTTTTAAAGTAAGACAAACAGGCACCTCCAAAGAAGAGTTAGCCTTATCTATTGTAAACACCAAGCTCAGGACGGAGTATATTACACTGAAAAATCTAGAGAGTGATCTTGAATTAGGTCCTTAAGTCTAATTGATAAAGTTAGGTGAGGAGAACTTTTTCCAATAAAACAACAGATTAGCATGTTCTCCTTGAGTCACAGATATGTTTCAGAAATAAAGAGCAGACTTGGCTGAGGAAGGGAATGGAGAATTGGAACCCTGCAGCGCTAGACAGAGTGTCAACAAAATTGGCGATAGCTGAAATGTATGAAATCAGCTCTCCATCTCTGCTGTCTATGCAGTTCTCTATTCCCTGTAGTGCTGCTTCTCCTCTTTCTCTCTAATCTGGTTGATTTGGGATTAAAATATGAAAGCAACTAGCAGAGAGAAGTTTTATTAAACAGCTGCTGTAGAGGATGGCTTTGAGCTACCTCCTGTTACTTTGAAAGATACAATGCCAATAAATCTAGTACTGAGTAACGGTAACAACATGCTTGGTGTTAGTACCGCTCTTGCCCTGTTTGCTTGTCCTGTGAGGAAGATGAATGACTATCATGCCTCACATGAGAATCATAAATAGCCTGGTATCAGAAAACGAATTCAGTGCTTATGGGGCACCAATGGCAGTGAAAGCATTTTTGAGGGGCACGCCAGTGAGCTCTGGCTTCCTTGTGAAAATCACTCTTTTCTTTTCTCAAATGAGCCTTCGGTAAAGAGGCCTTTGGAGTTTATGTCCACATTGGTGTGAGCACTGTGAGGGAAGCAGTGCCCGGTTTTACCTGGAGAGAGGGTTACCAAGTCTCGTAAATTATTTTCTGAGCCTGTGGTTGTAGCAGTGGGAAAAAAACCTCCACATTAATAAGAAAAAAAAATAATCTCTATTTATTCTGCTTCTATGAAATCAGAGATTGGAGATTTCATAAAAACAGTAGATAGAACTGAAAAGCTGTATGGCACTAAAACTAGGAAAGGAAACAGGATTTCTCTAAATGATCTGGGCCAAGATTATCACTCCAGATAGGACAACATTCTTTAATGAGGGACTTGTAGGCACAATAACATCAACAATATGCATGGCAACTTGCAGCCTCCCTTGTCTGGATGAAACTGTATGTGTAGAGAAATATTTTGGCATCAAAAAGTCTCCCCAAGTAAATATTCAGTGTCAGTTATATTGAAGGGCTAGCTTACTCTGTGTCAGCGGTTCACATCCATTTGCATCCAGCAAACTAATATAGGCAATGCCAGCCAGTTAAACTGGTTCCAGTTACAGTCTACAAATGCAGAAATGGTTAGATGTAAATATTTTTGTCAATTTTTATTTTAGTTTTTTAAGAAGTAGATTTTATGACCACCAAATTAGAACAAAAGCCAACAAGCTCTTGAAAATGTTGACCTCGCGTAGAGGCCCGAGGCTTTATAAAGCAATCTGAACCTTTCTGAAGCAAGATTTCAGTTTCTTAGCTCACGCATAGTTTACACATTAGTCCAAATTCCTACAAATAATGAGCATCGAAAATCTCTTGAAAATATTGAGACATCAAATCTCATTATACCTATCTGAAAGGAAACAAAAAAAAAAGCACTCAAACGTGACAACTATCAATTGCTGCAACATCTAACAGTGTGGAGAGCCAACATACATTATCCTTGAAACCCAGAAAAAGAGAAACTATTTCTGAAATAAATCTGTCTGGCGCTAGAACCCAGAACAGCCAGGCCGTTACTGCAGGTTGCCCGCCCTCCACAGCGCCGTCAGGATGTCTGGTTTCTGACCAGATGGGGATGTCATGTGAAGAGATTTCCATAGTGGAATCAGGAGTCCCTGGTACGGTGATTTTCTGATGTCTATATTAAGGGAAGAGAAGTAACACTTGGCTGCTAAACTCCTGACTCCAGAGCTCCTACTAATTTGTGCCAAGCCCTCCAAAAGTGAATGGTTAGTAACACAGATAAATGTGTTCCCTCTCCATACCCTGGAGCATCTCTAGTCCTGATTTTACTATGAAAAACACAGCTCGTGCTCAAGCTCTCTTCTAGTTACCCTGAGTTAAACTGTGCTGAAAAATTCTGGGCTTCTTGGAGTCTATGGACAGACTACCCCATCAGACAGCATTTGGCGCCAAATTTTCTGCTGGCTTAATACCATCAGAGTTGGTGGAGTTGTGCCAGCAGAGAATTAGGCCCTTGAACTTGGAGTCAGTTTTCTAAAAACCTGTCCATTTTTAAGTGACCACAGAATGAGCTGCTGAGGGCACATAGAGACTAAAGCAAATAAGAAGCATTTTTTATTTTTTTTTTTAAATCCGTGTGAGTACTTTTGGTCTGCCACCAAAAAATAAATAGTGCTTTCAGCTTTCCACCATCTGCAGTACCTGTAATTGCATGGTCCAGACTCCAAAGGGGCCTGCAGGCTAAAACTGGTTTTGCTTTAGGTTTTCAGATCTTACAAACCCTCCATCTCATGTGGTGTAATGGAGGTTTTGTAAGTCCTTCTGAAGGTTTTGCTGTCTCACAACGTTCATACAATTCATTCCACTCACTCAAATCCAAACACTGTCTCTAATATGTTCTACCTATCTTTTTGATACCAGTTGTTAGTGATCAGGAAAGATTTTTCCACTGTATTGTTTTCCCCTATGGTTTCCTTTTTTTGCCTGCTGGCAATAATTGTAAGTCGTGCAGGACACAAGAAAGCAGATATTAAATAGACTGTATATTATTAAAGATACTGTCATAGGCTTCAGTGCTGAACCAGCAGTCCGACTAATACATATTTGCCTTCCTATGGCACATAAACATAGTCATTATTCCTGACAAAACAACAAAAAAAAAAGGGGGGGGGGCGAATTATAGCTATTTAGTATTAATTTAAGGTTCCTTGCAATGTGATAATGTACATGCATCTGTGTAATTGTTTTTCCTACGCATTCTAGTTGAAATGCCTGCTACTTCTTAGATTCATGACACTGAAACATTTATACCCTATATTCTGGGATTAATTTATATTGATTGTTTCATATTATATTATTAATATTAACATGCCACTCCCCCTCTTTAATTGTCCTTTTCTTTTCATAATAATAGCTACTGTGAAAGAAACCAGTTTGTTAGAAATTCTGCACAAAATTCTTTGTCCTATGGCAGCCCAAAGATGTTAGGCCAAGTCTTCAGGTGGTACAGCATTAGCTGATTTCTGTCAGCTGAAGGTCTTGTGTTTCACTTCACATCTCGGACTTTTGGAATAATTAGTCAACTTGATCAGTTCCATTTGTGATGTTGTGATATTCTGTCTTTTCCCCCTTGTTTGCTGAAGATAGGTATATTTATAACCTATCCAGGAACTTTAATTCTGTAAAGATCTGTGATCCAATGCGCAGTGAAAGCACCCGCTTTATTGACATCGTGCTGTATTTGCTGCTTATTGCTTTGTTTTTAGAAATGTTTTCCGATCACTGTTGAATACAATTCTGACTGGAATCAGATGAATTGGACTGGGATTGAGTTGCTGGGATTGAACGCTGTTTTGCAGCTCAGCTCTATTTTCTACAAAATGTGAAAAAAGAGAAGACCTTCTGATGAAGTTCTACAGGAACAGCAGGATTAAACGAAACCAAATTGGGCACAAGTTCTAACTGCTGAGCTATGGAGTCCAGAGATACTCTTAGATAAAATATCTCTAATCAACTTAATACCACATCAGTTCAGAAAAGATCTTGTGTCATGTTCTGAGGGTGAGAGATCAGAGGATTCTGAATTTGTATATAGATAATACAGTGGCTCGGATATTGGTTTCATTTCTGTCTGATCCAGGAAATGGAATTCACTTCTTAGGCACACAAAGCACCAGATAATACCATCATAGTACTTTGCTTCTAGGTAGTATATATCCTCAAATGATCTGAAAAAGTATTACATATAGTGAACCGCACAGTGGTTCTGTAAAGCATAAAGATATGAGCTGATTATCAGACAGGAATAGGACTCCAGACGTAAATATTTCTTCACCTGCTGCATTAAGCTCTGGCCGCTGTATCTCAAAGAGGGTTAACTGTTTGAAATGGATGAAACACTTGTTGTGGACACATAGCTCTATATCAACAGAGCATAGATGAAAGACTGGGGCCTCCTAATTTAGGCAGAGAAAAGGGATATAAACAGTAAGTAATGGTATAAAAGAATGAAGTTGACTGCCATTGACCACTATTAAATGGTGGGAGACAAAGACAATTTGATGAAACAGAAGGGCTGAACATGTAAAACATCATATGAATAATTCTTACAATTTGCATAGCTAATCTCTGAAAGGCACTAGCACGAGTTAGTAAAGGAAAACTTCGTATGATTTAATCACTATGTGATTTCTGTACATCGAATGAGAATATTCAGGTTTACTTTTGGGTAGAAAGAGGTAGACGAATTAGCTCTTATGCTTCAAGTAAGACTTTAACTATTTTCTGATATTTTTAAGAAGAAATTTGGCTACAAATATGTTATCCCATAACTGCCTGGCATGGGAACTCTTAAGGATATGTTTGTTACAGCTCATTACTAAATACAAGATGAAGTGAAGCTTTCATCTGATTTGGTGTGGTTACTCTTTTACAGATGGTTGGAGTGAGAAAAAAGTGATCTATCTACAATGAAAGAAAACCAGTTATACAAGTGGGAGCAGATCTCAGGAGACTGTCTCTCGGGTCCAACAGCTAAGTTGACACTAGTCACTCCTGAATTCTGTAAAGAAAGGATCAGAGACCTCTTTAACACACACACAGACACACACACACACACACATACACACAGACACACACACATACACACAGACACACACACACACACTGTTACCTTTAGAAGGGTGAGGCATTTATTATCTGAATACACATGCAATCTCTTACTTTATCATACTGCTTGTTAGAGTTCACGATTAGATACAGGATACCGAAGTAAACATTGACACAAGTTAGTATTGGAACAGTTTTGCAGACAGCTGTCCTGGAAGTGGTTTAGTCTTTTTCAGTGAAACAAGCCATTAAAACCATATCTGGTTCTTGCACTGGCTACTGAAAACTGGCCCTCTGTAACCTCTGCACCTCTGGTGCTGATTCCCGTCCTGGGAAATAAATTGCCCCTGCTCGTCTGGTGACTCCACCTACTCCTTGCTTCCTGGACTGATCCCTAAAACATCTGCCCCCACTTCTGTGATGAATAGAAAGAAAGAGAACAGTCATGGCAGCTTCTTGCCCCAGACTCCACTCCTAGCCTTGCCAAGGCCTCTAAAGTAACACCCTGGTGTGACTCGGTCTCTAAATCTGTAAATGAAGAAGCAAACAATATGGATTTCTTTTTAAAGGTGTAAGATTTCAGAAATGTTAGCAAATATTAATTTTCTAGAATACCAGCTAATACTCCTTCTGATTTCTATTTCTATAATTAGCAACTTGATCTCTTCTGCCTGGGGTCAATAGAGATTTGGATCAAATCCGTGATTTTTAGGTAACCGCTGGTTCCTCAAGTCACAGAATTTTCTGCCAAGAAGTAATAAGAGAAGAAATACATAGACATGCACCACAAATTAATTTTCTATTTGAAATGTGTGAAGCATAAACCAAGACACATTTGACTCATCTCAGACCTTCTGAGATATTTTAAGACACTTATGTACTTTACCACCTTCATATCACCTCCAGTACCGTCAGTAATCCTCCCCAGATCTAAAGCATCTGCTTTCATTGCTGATCAACATCGGGAAGAAATGCATCCCCCATGAACAGCTGAATTTGACTTGACTATAAACTTCATGATCAGCCTTTACCATATCATTCACTTCGTAAATTATATTCTGCCTTAGCACTGCAGAGGTCACTGTTAGGGGTTCAGGCAGGAGTTTCAGGAGAAACTCCAAGGCAGCAAGTGCAGACTAGTGAGGCATTAAAGGGAGACGTTAAATAAATTGTGATTTTAACAGACAGATGAACAGAATGAATTCTTAAGCATTCAAAACTTATGATTTACTATCGTGGCTTTCATTGTCCAAAGGCTACGGGTATCTTGGATACAGCTTCTAAGAAAGCAAGTAGACTTATCTTTCTAAGCACTACTCTGTGCACACATCAAAATTCACTTTGTTTTGCCCATGTTTATGCAAAAAACTTTTTTTTTTGTTTTAATTATCATCACTAATATTTGTGTTTAAATAAGCAATCCAATCTCTATGTGGAAATCCACTGCGTATCTGTTTGATCTGAAGACAAACTGATGTGTTCAATCTACTGGAAGCATTAATTACTGGATGACATTAATATTCACAGTTCATTTAAACAAAGCTTCACAAAATAATTTGAGTAGTTACTGAGAAATACCGTAGAAGGTACTTTTGAGTTTCTGTGTCTGGTACATATTCTTTTCTCAGATATATGTAAAGGTAGGTGCTATCTGCATTTTCCATATGGACAGATGAAAAGAACTTTCGGCAATAAGATGCAAAGAGCACGCTACTGTTACCAGTGGGCTGAAATATCCATGTGCACAGTTCATGTAAAGCCAAACTCAGGTTGGTGTGGAGAACCTTATACTTTCATTGCCAGTTCTGTACCTGACTTTATACAAAGTCTTTAGACTCTGAAAGACTGTCATGCATTTATTTTTCTTAGCTCAGCATTCATGCATGCAGATACATGCATAAGCGTTCACTCTCTTATCCATCCTTCAATTTTCTGTATACACTGAGAAGACTCAAAAAAGCAAAATATGCTGATATAACTTCATTTAGTTTGCTTCTGAAATGGTTTTAGTCATCAGGGTGTAGGCTGCTGTTTACACTAGATGACTGTCCCCTGGGTAAAGAGCTACCTGAAGGAACGCAGCTTTGGGGAGAACTGCTTTTTCTGTGTGAATTCAGATTTGGCTTATGAATTCCCAACTCCCAAGCTTCACAGCTCATACGCCATCAAAAGGAAGAAAAAAAGCACAATTAGAAGAGAAAGTGTGCATCGGTGTAAGAGCTGAACAGGAAACTGCAGGCACCTTTTTGTTAACCTTGTCCTTTTGCAGCAGCTTCCTCATGGCCCCGAGACTCTTTGTGGCCAAGCATGTTTAGGGTCAGCTCAGCCTAGGTCTTCACAGTAAAGCAAGAGTTAAGCTTTAGTAAACACAGGTGCAGCTCAGTGAAATACCAACACAAACACCAGTGCTGCCACAGTTTGTTCAGTTTTGCTGTAACATCACAGTCTTTTTTCTGGATTTTTTTTTTGTTTGTTTGTTTGTTTTATGTTCTGACTATTTCTAGCTCCTATGGCAACCCAGCGAGCCCTGTGGAGGCCCTCAAGAAGCCCTACCACGTAGTGGAGACTGGACCAGCTACCAGCATGACTTCAGGTGGAAGCTGATTAGTATCAAGGATCCACTCCAATAACTTTCCCCTGTGTATGTGCCACTGGGCACTTCTGCAGCAAGAAGCTGGAATGCACAGACCTGTGTTCTCCCCCAGAACGGATGTTATTTCATTATTTACTATTAATCCTGATATTTGCCCAGACGCATGGGAGCACGAGCACCAGGCTAAAAGCTTCTCACAGAATCTGGGAGCTCATCACACAGTCCTCATGCACAACCCCGTAAAAATAATCCTAGTAACATTACCATGAGTATATGTGTTAAGGAAGTGATAGTTACATGAATCTAAAACCCGAGGAAGCTAGGTGTCCATTCATCCGCGCCCCACCTAATACTGCCGTGCACCTGTCTGTTGCTCAAGTATGTGTTATGTACACGGTGACATCGGCGTTAGAGACCCAGGAAAGCACTACTGGTGCCCACATAAATAATTTCTTTTTTACAAAATCAAGCCTTTAAATAACGATATTGAACTCTTCTATGTAGCCACATCTGTAAGGTTTTACTCATGCATTGCTTCGTATTAACATGCTGCGTTTATCTCCGAGTACGAAACTCCTTTCTGTCCAAAAAATGATACTGGAAATGCATAAAAGCAACATACTGTGAATAAACAGCTTATCTTGGGGGAAAAAGATAAAATTCACAATACTAAAAATGGGGAAAACCTTCTTCACTGTTGAATTTACCATTTATAGATTAATCTGTCCATTGTGCTTCTATGAAAAGCTTTTCTGGCATTCCACTCAGAAAAACAAAATCTACATTTAAATGAGTGTAAGAGTGTACTACAGCAGGAGCCTGTCAGACTGTTTTATACCTCATTGCTATAATGTAATGTTATTGATGCAACCTAGATTATGTTTGAGAAATGAGATCGTGCAAATTCTCTCTCATACATCAACCAATGTGGCACAAAATATTAGGCTACAACATTATGTGGTTCTGAAACTATTATATGACCTCAAAGTTCCCTAAAAGGCTTCAAATTGGCATAGACTAAGACTTTGCTAAGGGTATGTTTTCAAAGGGAATAGCTGTTGCCTGTTTATGGCTTAAACATTATACTATGCCAGTAATAAAATACCAGTGATGCATGCAAATGGAAAATCGTGCTGCTTTTTGTGGTAAAAAGGTTAATTCCTTTGGAAGAAACCAAGTCCCTGGATAAAAAGCATATCTCAGCCACCCGACTAACACACAGACATTTCACTACAGTGTTATTGTATACAAGGGCTAGGGAAATCTAATAATATTCTGCTTTTCTTCCTAAGATTCAGCAGGTAAAAGCTCTGATTGAATTTCATCTTGATTTCATTAAATATTCATAAAGGCCAATTAGAAGGGCAGCTAAGTAGGCCACAAGGCCCCCTTCCATCATTCTGTCAAAGACAGTCCATCAGACAGTCCTGTTTGCATTAGGGCCTGGCAGTCAATATCTTCATTCAATCTTTATGTAGTATCCCTCTAAATCACTGCTCCATCCCACTTTACAGCTTTTATGGACAGACAAGGGGGGAAAAAAATCTAATAATTCTGAAGGCAAGATGCTTACTCGGTAGAAAGCAAAATGCAAATGAGAAAAAACATCCTCAATCAAATGTTGGAATGAAAATCTTTTCTTTAATGAGCAATGACATTGGTAGAGCACTGATTACATTGAAGAAAAACTGTTTAAAATTCATAATCAATCAAGCAAGTTTATTTTAACCTTTCATGACTAAACCGCTGGGTTACAGTTTAATTTATTGATGGTGCTTATCTCTCCCTCCAACCACTAATTTTAAAATTACAACCCATATAGAATATGCTGAGTTGAGTCACGAAAATATATACTGATGTTTATATTCAAAGAAACCTATTAGCTCTGCCTGTTTCCCTTTAAAGATTCAGTGGCCTTTCTATACATGCCACGTTATATATATTTGCAGTTTATGCAGCTGAAATGCATTAACTCCACTGGCGCCTTGCTGGAGTGAAGTATCATGGCCATTTGCATTTCCAGGTCTGTCTGTCAGGTAGAGCTGAGCAGATCCTCTTTCCTATAGGCAAGCAAAAGGTAGAAAGTGCTTCATCATGCTGCTAACTACCCACACGTAGCAAGGGGGCTCAAAGGGCATTGCCTTTCTTGAAACTTTACTGCCATGCAATTTGAAAATGTTGCAGATACGCTTTCTCTGCGAGATTTCTCAATTTGCCTGTATCAGATGTCATAAAAAGAGAAAATATGTCTTGTACTACTGACAGTCTTTCCAGAAGGACTTAAGAAATGCTGTGGGTCACAGCAAAGTAAGATCAGTTTGTATCTCATTTGAATCAGTTGCCTTTACTTGAATTGCTATTACGTGCAACACCAAAATTTCTTCCCAATATGTTTTTAAAAGGCTTTCAAGCGCTCTGTTCCATTTCCTGAACATAGCAATATAACTTTTCAGGTAGGTTTCGTAACTATGTGCTTAATAGGATATTACTGTGAATTCCACAGACCCGATGGGAACGAAACCCACCAATTTCTAAAGGCTGTGTTGTTAGATAAACCATATCTATTTACTTCATCGCCACTCCTTGTAGTAGGCTGTCTTTAGTACAGCAAACACTGTAGGTACTTTCCTGTATAGCAAATACATGTTCCCTTCCTACAGTATTACTCATGTGTTCAGTTAAACAAGCTTCACCTAATCCTTAATTAATTTTTCTGGGTTGTTTTTTTTTTTTTTCAAAGTATTTAATTACTAACTACCTACTTCTTCTAATGACAAAAAAAAAGTGAAGAATGGGTATCACTGGGAGTCATTAGCAAGTATGGGAGACAATTTTATATCGTTTTATACAGCTTCACCTAAGGACACTTGATGATCTAAAAGGCTTTGCCATGACAATAAATATATTTTTGAATGGTCCTCTTTTATTTTCTTAGTAACATATCAGATTATTAAAACATGCTTTAAATATTCTTTAAGTTATAAAATTGTCATAAAATTTAGTTTACTCAATTTTGAAGAGAGATTCACCTGCCGTTTCTACCCAGCCACCTGTCCTTTTCAGTACATATACAGCTCCATTACGGTATTATGTGGACCCCTGGGCAATTCTGGTTTCAGAGTCATTTGGAAGATTGAAAAATGTTGTCATCCCATTTAACACGCACTGTAAACTACTGAGAGACAAAGACTGTCTTTTTGGTCTGTGTTTGTACGGCACCTAATCCCGCTTGTTTGTGTCAGGGAAGAAGCATGAGGCAAACAGTTCGGGCTGCCTGTGGGATGGAGTCAAACGACTTCCAGTTGCTGCAGGGAGGCCAGTGCATGCTCTCTGCAACGGACCCCAGAGCAGTTCTTCCCTCTCTGGGCACATGCAAGGCCCAGCAGCATCTCCCAGATCCAGGTGCATACCCTGGCCACATCCTAACCTCATGTCTGGGCAAGGGCTGGTGCACAGACCCCTCCGTTCCACCCACATCCCTAGTTAATCCCGCTGTCACTACTGTGTCTGTCTGCCTTAACAAAATGTCTTGTCTTGTGAGTAAATCACCCCAAAAGGCTGCAACAGCTGCAGCATATCAGACAAAGGGAAGATATTTATAATTTTATTTGGTCTGCAAGGAGTTTGATATGCCCTCTATAGGCTGCTAGAATGACAGAATATTTAAAACATCTGGGTATCATTTAAACTGAGTATCCATTTTCTGTTTTCTGTTCCCTTTCTTAAATCTAGGTCCACTTCCAGTATCAGTTAATTTGAAAAACAACAAGAATAAACCACACAGAAGCCACTTCAAGCAGACTTCTTTAAGATAATCTACTCTGTTGTTCATTCCTAAGGATAAACTGCTGGCATTAACCATAAACCATCCTAATCACCATTGGCACTACACTTCTGTTGCTTAGACTGTGAACAGACAAATTCCCTGACCTGTAAAAAGCCAAGAAAAATGTGAAATGGCTCAGTTTGCAGCTTGTATTCAAATGATTATTTAACTCCATCCTGAAATCTTTAGAGCTTAAGTAAACTGCTTCTTTCCAATCCTCTCCCTTCGTGTTAAGAAAAGACATGTAAAATATTCACTTTGCACTTGTACTTGCTCAACGGCAGCTGCAAAACCCCCAACACGACGTCAGGAAACAGCAGAAAAGCTGTTGCATACAAGCCAGAATGATTTTGCAGAATGTATACACCCTGCCTTGTGAACATGAATGTTTTGAGTACTGTGTTTGATGTTTGCATCCTAAGGAGGACACAGGATAATGAGGGAAGGTACAGAGAAGGGTTGTAAATGAGTAAGATAATGGAGAAGCTGCCTAATGAGGAAATTTTGAAAATGCCGGGGCTCTTCCACTTGGAGAGGAGCAGGCTGTGAGATGTGATCAAGGTTTGCAAAATCCTGTAGGTAGGGCATACGATGAATTCAGAAAACAGAGCTGTTACTCAGAAAATCTGATAATTAAAACCAAGTGCCATCATTCTTACCGAAACTAGCAGAACACAGGGTTAAAGCAGATAAAAATATAGTTTTTAAATAGCAGGCTGTGGACTTGTGGAATTTGTGGCCATAGGAGGCCATGGAGGTCGATAGTATCAGCAAGTTCCAAAAGAGATTAGATGATTCAGGGACAGCAGGTCCATAAACAGATCCTAAAGGGAGTAGGCAGAGATGTATTCTCGAATACCCCTAATCCAGTGCTTGTGGCTGCCGAGGGGCTGAGAAGGGAAGGGACTGCAGGCAGTGGCCAGGCTCACCCACCCTCTTTATACAGCTTCTCTTACTGCCACTGTGGGAGTTGGTACCCTGAGCTAGACAGACCACTGCCTGACTCAGTAGGGCATTTCTGATGGTTTTATATTGCCCTGCAAAAGTGAATATGCTCTGAAAGAGCTGCAGATTGCATCTTTACATGGTAGGATTCTAAAAAAAAATATAAAAATAAAAAAATAAAAAGGAAGTTGAGCAAAAAATGTAATATGACAGGTTTCTAGAGGTTACATAGAAAGTATTCTGGAGTCTATTATGGTGCAAAAGACTCCAGGTTTTCATAGGGCTGAAAGAGTGGTAGATACCCAACTACCACAGATTGAAGTGCATGAATCGTTTGTGGCCTTAGTTCTGCTTGTCTGTTAAACGAGGTTTATGCTGTTTACCCTGACAGAAAACACAGAAGCTTAATTTGTTATGTTACAAAGAAATCTGTAGAAGCTGGAATGCAAATTTCTGTGAGATGGATCCAAAATGTGCGTAGCTCAATAGGGCAATTGTCAATACGTTCCGAGAGTTCGGTTGAAGCCCTGTAAAAGTTAGCTCTTACTACTGAACACCAGCTTTAACAGCAAACAGCTGAATAATAACATCTATTTTGTAAACCATGCTCTCATCATCTTCTGCAGGTAAACAGGGATGGATGAACTTTTAAGTTAGGCTTATAGCCTAACTGAAACTGAAAGTCATTTCCCCCGTTGCAGATCACACTGTGCTGTAGCCACAACCCTAGCTCATCAAGAAAAGAAAAAGGTGGATTCATTTTTGGATAAAGAGAGCTATTCATACAGAAAAGCTATTTCTAGTCCCATACAGATGAAATCTGTTCCGGAGCAGGCCTTAACGATTTTGGTAGCTTTTAGATATGGTTGCTGATCTAAATGTCAAGAAGAATCAGAAGAATCTGTGGGATTATTTTCCTTCTTTTTAGAAAGAACATTTTTCTGCATTTTTTCACATTTTTGTTCCAGATACACACAATTACTTCCATTAGGCAGCCTAGATACACCAAGAGAGAAATAGGAATGTTTTACTTCATCCTCCAACAGCAAATGTAATCATGTTCCCTTGCTGATTTGTGTTTGGAAATTACCATTCTAATCCAATAGTTTAATTTTATTATACCCTTCTGTCTAACAGACCAGGCAGAGAATGTGGAATCACAGAGGGCCAAATCCTGCATGCCATACTAATGGGAGTAGTCCCACTGATAATAATGGGACTATATGCAAGCCTTACCCTTAACTAACGTGAAATAAGATAAACGTACTCAGACTCTACTGTATGGTTTTCTTGGAGCTTTTCTTAAGGCATATTATTGAGTTTTTCAAACACAGCCTAATGTAGTCATTAAAGTACAACCAAAGTGAAAAAAAAAAACACATCTTCTTCATTGGAAAGTGCAGACATTATGATATTTAACTTATGCTGAGATGAAAGGGCTCAAACGCTTTTAGCTATTTGGAAGCTAGTGTTTATATATAGGTATCCAAAGTGTTTAAATATAATATATTTTAGCATTCTTTTGCAAAAGAAACTATGTGATCTTTCAGATACAAACCCACAAATTTTGGCACAATTTGCTTTTTAACAGGATTATTTGTAAATCAGAGTGATGATGGAGGGAGAGGGAAATAATCAGGTCCTTCATTAGTTCTTCTTTGTGCTTACATCTCACTCATGCAGTGGTGCTCAGCCCACACCAAGGTCCCTTTGACATGTACT
Organism: Microhierax caerulescens; assembly: GCA_035590215.1. Lineage (NCBI taxonomy): Eukaryota > Metazoa > Chordata > Aves > Falconiformes > Falconidae > Microhierax > Microhierax caerulescens. Next base: position 27,198,004 of record JAVJGJ010000030.1, read on the forward strand.
CTTAAGCAGGTCACGCAAGCGTCTGCAAAACACGTATTGGGGGAAATTACCCAGTTTTTTTTCAGCTTCCAAACCCATATTTGCCTAATATTCTCAAACCTTCTTAGCTGAGGCTTCAAGGTAAAGGAAGCCTAAGTAGTGAAGCATAGCTGAGGCTGAGACTTATAAAAGAAATCAGGAAGGAGAGTTGCAGAGAGAGGTGTTAAATAGTTGCAAAATGGGGCAAAGAATGAGCTATATAGTGAAAAATAAATCCTGAAAAAAACACAGTGCAGCTACACTGCCTAAGGAGTATACATATAACCCATGCCAGGCTATTAATATCTGACTTTAAAATAATCTGATTCCCAACCCACCCCCCAAACTTCTGTATAACCAAGTTGGAAATATTTGGAAAACAATTCATAACAGAAAAGAAATAGAGAAAGGGAGTGGGGAGATTTACTTGCTTTTTTTCTTTTGCTATACTTCCCCCACCTCCGAACAGTTCTCAGCTGTTTCAGGACCTAGCTAGCTCTGCATAAAAATAAAACTTTTAAGTCCTTAACATTATAACGTGCATTTCTGTCAGCTGGGCAGTCTTTTTATCCAGTTCCCTGATTTAGTTCACTACAAACCAAATACAGCTTTAAAGCCATCATACTTATACATTATCAGGCCATATGTGCACATTTTGCTTTTTATTCCTGTCTAGATATTATTTACACAGAACATCTTTCCTTGAACTCATAAAAATGTCTAACTGAACATGTTTCTGATATACAAGAGTCAGTCAATATAAAAGATGCAGAATAAATTGATGACCAAAACTTGACTTTTCCAAGCCATCATCAGCAGTGTAGTAAAAATGATTCAAACACTCATCGTGAGTCATACTGACAATTTGATGGGATCATTGTTTCCCAAAGAGGAAGTCCACTCAGAAGCCTCTGTGCTATTCACTACAGCAGTCTGCTTGTATTATAATAAAGCAATACAAACTTACTAAGTACCACGGCTTGTCAGAAATCAAATCTCACCCAAACAATACCACTCCTCAAACACCCATGCCATTCCAGTCTTCCCAAGAAAGATGGGGACACCTACAGTCTTACAGCACATATCTCAAAAGCTGGAGAAAATATTCCAGGGAACTTCAGATGACAGAAATCTTTTCCAAAATCAGGGCTCCCTTCCAGGAAATATTTTCCCAACAGCTCTTTCACACTGCTTTAGATCCACTCATCCCCAGATTAGGTTAAGGAGGACACACTCATTTGTAATTGAATTGGTGCACCTTATTTAGGAGCTAAGTCACCCTAAGCAACCTACACAGCTAAGGAGGAGAGACAGACACCTCCAGAAAGCACTTGAGCTAATCTAAGATAAAATTCACTGCAAGTGCCTTTTTCTTTACTGATTACTGAGAAAGCCCCAGATCATAGCTTGGAGCAACTCTCAGCAGAATGCCAAAATAGGATCAGTTAGGGCTGTAGACATTTACAGAGGCAGACCAATACTTTAATCCAAACCAGAAAGCCAGTAGGTATCACAACTCACTAAAAACATGTACTCCCATTTTACACCAATGTTCTGTAAATAAAGTAATTGCTCTGTAAAGAAAGCCAAAGCATGCAAAGAACTTCAGAGCATCAGTAAAGATGCAGGAGAAAAACAACCTAACCTCACCTCCCTTCGTCATTCTCAAAAGATACCACCACAGGAAGCCTTCCTGCGTAGCCATTTCTATTCATATTTGTTCACCTATGAATGGGAAACTGGGAAATACATTACGCAATGTAATGACCCCAGTATAGCGTTGGTGACGTGGGCAAGATGAGCCTGAGTCCATAATTCCACCATGGTGTTCCTCACCAACCAGCCCCTTACGATAGGGAAACTGGGCCTGTAGCATGCACCAGCGGTTCAAACCCGTAGCAATGCATAGAGTCCACTCTGTTCAGAAGACAACATACAAAACTGGTCATCAGTCCTCCAATTCTCAAACTGAGATACTGCGATGACATTTTTTCCTAGAAGTGATCTGTTGCATCCCAAAATGCATATTTACCCCCCACCCCACCCCCTTATTTATTTTTTTTTCCAAGTTACTGAACTTTCCTGTCTTTCTGAGTAACAAGATATAGTGTAACAAATTTAGAGTTTTGCCTGGGAAAGGCAAAATTCTAAATTCTAAATGTAAGGTACTTCGCAGTCTTTTCCCCATATGTATGGTTTGTTGTTCTCCCAAGAACTCATGTGGCTGAAGCTGAAGTACAAACAAAAGAGACCAAGAACCATCAGGACTGAACTATCTGAATCTTCTCCTCAAAACAGGATTTGGGAGCCTTACTGGGAATGCTATGAAGTCACTGAACCCTTCTGTCTCTTAAGATGCAGAGCAAAGGAAGAAAGCACAAACTGGCTTCAGCTTCAAGAAGGACTGAACACCTTTAAGAGGGAACATATGAAGTGCATCCGAAGTGCATGCTTGAAAAAGTGGTTTGAAAAACCAACTAGGCTTTTATACAGCCTTGATAAAGAGCCAAAAAGACACCAAATGGGGATAAACACGCCTGAGCCCTTACCAACTGCTGCTAGAGGAGAACCTGCAGATCCACAGTAGCAGGCAACAGGAGAACAGGCAATAAGTGCAGGCTCAGGAGGCGAGAGCCATGCAGCTGAAAGATAAAATGGAAAGTCAGGGAATGAGGAAAGGATCGAGACATCCAAGGCCTCTCAGCCTGAACCAAGGAGTTCAAGCTTCAAGTCAAGCTAGTGCCCTTCCAGCTTTGGTTGGCCCGTCAAACAACTCCGCAGGAGAAAAAGTGGCACAGAATATCTTTTATGGCTCTCATTTTGTACTCTTCTACCCTCCCCTGGTGGTTTATATGGACAAGCAGTCTCCTTGCATGACACCAGATAACAGGCAGAACAGCTTGATCCGAGCACACTTTAAAGCAATTTGGGATATCAAGAGGCAGACAAAAATCACAGACAGAAAATGGAGGTGCCACAGAACTGTAATAATGGTAAATAACAGCTATAACAAATTCAGAGAATATTTTGATTAGTCCTTGCCAGAGGTAGAAGTAATGTTGAGCAACCAGCAACGGATTGATGTTTCCCTGTAAGCTAATGCTGTTCAGCACCTGAATTGTAGTTATTACGCTACTGTTATCTGAGAGCCAAAAATCTACTCACGGATTTCCTTCCTCACGCACAGAGCATGAAATACAGGTGTAAGAACTCGGCAAAGAATTAATATAAAAATAAATACTTAATGTTGGTGAAAGAGGCATACATTTCCCTCCAACTGGAGCTGCTCACACTTCCAGTAACTAATATTTAATTCAGAAAGTCTGAATTTCAGCCATCACATAAAGCAAGGACAAGGACTCACGGTTAGCTACAATGTGGTGTACCAAGGCAAGCATGCCAGATTTCTATTATCATGGTGAGATTCCATGGCTACATTAAGCCAAGTTGCTTGACAGCTATGAAAAAGACAGCTTCATCCACTTTTATCAGAACACTGACCTTTTCAAGAAATAATAGGATATATCCTGCTATCATTTCTCACATGAAACTCCTGTTGAGGTCAATAGGAATTTGGCGTAAAAATGTGAAATCAGTACTTGGCCCATAATGTTTAGTGCCGCATAACAGGCTATTGGGAAAGGATCCAATGTTAAGCATCAGTTCTCATTAATTACACTGCAGATTCCATTTCAAAAGACTTTCTGTCATTTATCGTGCAAATTAAATACTGAGAGCCAGATCCTCAGCTGATGTAAATCAGAATACCCACGATGAAGTCAAAGAATTAAGGTCAATAAAAGTCAGTCAATGAACTCAATGGAGCTAAGTAAAATTACACCACAGAGAATCTGGCCCAATGAATAATTCTCTTGTCTAATCAACACTGCAGATTTTTTTTTTTTATCTGCAGTGACTGATCTTTGCTGCATATTCTGTGCTTCTTCATGTATGGAAGGTCAAAAGATGAAACTGGTGCAAACCCTGTGCAAACAATATAAAACAGAGAGCAGTAGCATTAATAAATTCAGTTCTGAATTATAACACAGCCTTTTGCCCTAGTATAATAAATAAGATGTTTTCTGAATTTAGTGAAGGTTTGGATTTTTTTTCTGGTGGAGCAATGTTGTAATTTACTATCTTACAAGCTTCTACTTAACAGTTCAAAATAAAGGGGATGATCACTTTTGTAACTTGCCTACTTATTGTGCTGATTTTTATAGTCATCTGTATCGTTTGCAAAAGGAAATAGCCTGAATGTTTATTATGAGTTGAAGCCACTGCTAAGTATGCAGCTTTCTCTCCTCGTTGGAATCAGAATTACCCAGTCTAGAGCCCTGACTGATACCTCTGGGTCCACACTCCTAAGAAAACAGGTTTGAACTGCCTTACAGGTTATGAGCAAATACAAACATTTGGGCAATAGTTTTAATTAGGTCACAGAACTCATTTTCCCAAGTAACAAGTACTATTATTTTTAACAATAATAATTCATAGTACCATAATGTCCTAACAAGAAGACAGGACTCTACTATGCAAAGCACTGCAGAAATGCAAACCAAGGCAATAGTCTGCTCCCAGAAAAACAGTAAACCAGTAAACCCTGTTACAACCTCTGCTACACTCCTGAGAGGAAAGAGCAGCCCTCCACCCAAGCACGATGGAGTAGTCAGAGATGTAATCAATACAAACACATGTTGTAATACCGTATGGTAGAATCCATCTTTGTATATAACTTGGGCAGTAGAGTTTGCAGGAAGTCATTGCAGCCTTGGTGCTTATTTGGTAAAACTGAAAGTTGGAGATGAATCTGGCCTATGTGTTAGACTCTGCAGCATTCTGTCAGGTCCCGAAAAGCACTAGATGAAGCCCACATAAAACCAGCACCATGACCCTCCTCCCTATTTGTAATACACTTTCAGCTTGTGTTTGAAGGCCATCAAAATATGAAATTATCTTAAATATGGAAGCTGCATGACAACATTTCAATTAAAAAGCTTTTAGGAAAGGTCATGGAGAGCATCTATAATATATTTCAAAAGGTCTTGGAAAGGAGGAGGGCACAATATGGGTCACATCACAATTATGGTAAATTGGGTAAAAGACGGTTTCCTGAGACTGCTCCAAGCAGAATAAAAGTGATTGAGAAAGTCATAATATGACAGGTATTAATAACTACTACCTATCATAACATCTGATATAGTATCTTTTATCTAAAAGGATCCCAAATGCTTTGTAAAACTCTACATGGAATAATTTCTTTTATCACTAACACGTTTCCGTATTTCTGAGAAAGCAGTGCACTGATGAACTCTACACAGTAGCACAGCATGAAATTTTTCAAAATCCCAGAAAGAGAAGAATAGCATTTCTGTTTGAAATTTGGGCAGCAAAAAGGTGCATTTGTGGCTAAGTTCTTGCTAGCATAGTGCATTTTCAATAGCAAACATCCTGAAGTGCTGATGTACCTCTGCCCAAAGCCAAGAACATCTATCTAGTACTGCTGTGCACATTGTAACAGCTTTTTTCGAATAAGTTCAGAAGAGTATCATTAGCTACTGAATCACCAGGAATATGCCCTTCAAAATCCATGTCCTATACTGAGGCTTCCTATCAAAGTACTACCTCTGATCAAGATAATCTGACTTACCAGACCTGAAAAGATTGCAGCCCTGGTGACACAGCAAACCACACACTCCTGTGGTATTTAACAGAGTCAGCAAACTACCAAAAAACCCTCTTGAAATCTTCCTAATAGCTGAAAGCCTGCAGAAGCTGGTCTCTATTAAAATCCATAATGTGTTTGAAAATAAAACAAGAATAAACAAGGAATCAAGACAGATTGCTGAAGATAAATCTTCAAGGGCCTGGCTGTTATGGGCTTGTCAATATTAAGCAAAAATGTATCCTAAAAGTATGTAAGAGGATCTAACCAAAGCCCTATGACCAAGTATAAAATATCTCCACTTGGTTCACAGTGCCAACTTCCTACCCGCCTGTCTGGAACTCTGCTCATTCGTAATACATAAATAAATAAACAAACATATCTCCAATGAAACAGCAATGCAAAACCATTAATCTTTTCCTATGCTGACAAGGCTGGGAGGAAGCATGCCTAATGTCAGAAGGAGGCAAAATTATAGGAAAAGAGCTTCCTTCCACAAAACCTCTCTCTTGTATCTTAGGTAGAGTTTGACTTTTTTGACTAAGAATTTTATCTAGGGATTTTATCCCCCCGCCATCCTTGTGAAGGTTGAAAGAGTAATTATGTTGCAAGGGTTCAGTCTAAGAAATTATGCATTTGCAAAGAGAAGTATACACATCTTCATTTGTTAGTCTTAACATCTCTCCTTTTCCAAGTTGTACAATTGAAAATATGCTGCTTTTTGTAGGGTTTTTCAGAATTTTGATGATGGCAAGACAAATACTCACTTCATTTTTCAGTCAGAATAGTTCAAGGTCTTTAAAAATCAGCGGAACTCTTTTTGTTTAATTCAGTGTCTCAAATGAGGACTCGGTTTTCCAACTTAGGACACCCTTCCATATATTCATACATTTCCCTAGGTCATATCTCTCTCTCACCTGGAATTTCTCCCCTCTGAGCTCCTGACTTCAAAACCTGGCCGATGTGTTTTAGCAGGCTGTGTAGGTAAAAGAACACTGCAATACTACAGGTCCTACGAATAACCATTCGTGTCATTTCTGTTATTTCCTAGAAACCATCGAAGATCTGCACATGGGGATTTCCTTCCCCCCCAGCCCACCGCACGCATGTGCATGTGCACACATGCATGCAAGCACACACGCGTGCACAAAGGATTGTTTTGTACTGACATTCAGCTGCCAGCTCATTTTATCCTGGTCTTTATAAAATAATATCCTAAGTAGCCTATTAGCTTTAAGGTCAAAATCTTTGTCTATTTTCTGAATCTGTTCTCTCCTCTGCCCCCCTCCCACTTCCTTTCCTTTCATTACCCTTTCCTATCAATTATCTCATCCCTGCCTGCTGCCCATCTGAGCAAGCCAGCAGGACCCCCTCAGTGCCCGCCAGATTGTCTCATTCAGCTAGCTCTCAGGTTGCTGCTGATTGCCGTCTTTATTCATTACCAAAACACTTGCTACATGGTGCTTGGGCCCTGGCAACCAAACTCTAAATCCTGCCAGCGAGAACGTAATTACTAGTACACCACAAACAGAGAATGGAGTCTGCTGTGAGTTGTTAGAAGCAGCCGTGAGATAGACCCGGGCTATTTTCACGTAACTGGAGCCGACTACTCGTTTGTCAGTTGGTATGTGCTAATGATTGGCCTTATTCATTCTTTTAGCAAGCTTTATCCAAGACAAAATATATCTCTTAACGAACTCGCAGATCTGTCAAGGGTAGCAATTTTCAGGTATGGAGTATGGTATGAGAGGAGCTTTACATGAGCTTTCATCTACAGATTTACAAAGTGTCCAGAGCCATTGGCACTACTTGGATGCGGAAGGTGTCCTGAGAGCCTTCTCTGATCCATGGGGAGCTACCTGTAAGGGCAGAGTTCATTTTCCTTAACTGTTTGTTGAACCAAAACAGTTACTAGACACTCTGTGTTTGGCAGCCCAAAGTCTCCCAGATGATGATTTGCCCTCCTGAAGGAGCTGAACATTGGTTACAATCGATCTCAGGCACAAATTATCCTTTTCTCTCCTTGTATGCAGACTGCAAGAGTCCCCTGCTCTTATTTGGTCTTTTCTATTTATTGCCCTTCCCTTTAAAAACCTGTTTTAAAATTCTACTCTTTCCCTAGGGAAATAAAGCTGACTAGTTTTTTTTTTTATTTCTAAAAAGTGTTCATTAGGGGAAGATCATTCTGACATCAGCTGAAAAGTTCTGTGTGTCTTTTGTATCTGCTGTTCAAATGCCTTAATCTTTAAAGTACTCACAAATGAGGCAAATGCCTTAATGCTAAGCAGTACCTCTAGCAGGTCTGAAAGTTAAATTCAAACAGCATTTATCTCCCCATCAATGGCAAGGTTTTATCCTATTACCTATCACTACCATTGACAAGAATTGGTCCTGTAAATCTCCACCATGTAAAGTGAGGAAAACTCATCTAAAACTCCTCATATTAAAAAAATCATCTTTGATCCAAGTAATACTGAACTGTATGACAACAGCTATAGTGAGGATACCGTATATCACAAGGAAATAATTGATATACTGAAAGAAAGCCAAACAGATAATTTAAAAAAAAATAAAAGGAAAAATCTTCCATACCACAGAGTTAAGAAGACCTTGCCCCTAGATTTGTTTGCAGTGCTTTGCTTAAGGTTTAATTCTATTGATTACACATTCCATTTTCCAAAGTGCCATTTGCCTGAAGGAGCAGGTGGTGTTTGCTGTTTCCATTTAACTGATATATTAGCCATGTGGTGCACTGCATCAGTGGGCAGTATTAATCAATTTACGGCAAGATGACAGAGAGAATCACTCACAGCAAAATTGCAAAGGGGGAAAAAGGGACAAAAGCAGGAAAATAATGACCACTAATGGGGAACTTGAAAACAGGAAAAAAAAAAAAAAATCGTGCTTTTAATACTTCTCTTTCGTAACAAATGGAATTGGAAGAATTTAGGAACTGCCAGTGTTTGAAAGGAGACAAATATCACTATGTTCAGTGCAGTACTTTTTGCAGGCACTCTACTGTTTGGCATTGTGTGATGAATATACAGTCACATATTTCAGATACTTGCTGAGAAACTCAGATTTCCCTTCCTTTAATGAAAGCAAAATGCATCACATGATCAAAGCTGATACAGGTCTTTTCTTGGAAGATCCAATAAGTTTCTATAGAGAGAGGCATTTTTGTGTTACACTATTTTGTATATTATTTTAATAAACATTTTGAATTTATGAATCAAATATCCAGATTCCTATGACACTGAGGTGGTCAGGTTTCAAATCAACTGATTCTTTCAATTCATAAGATATTATTTTTTTAAAAAAAATCACTAAGTTACACATTGTTCTGTCATTATGCTTCTTGAGAAATATACCACTTCATTTAAATTCAGTGAGAAAATAGAGAAATACAAGTGCAGAGAGAGCAAGTAACTTCCTATCTGTTTGCCATCAGGAAATTCATACCTTTCTTCAGAAATCACATAAAATAAATCAATAATTTGATTTATTAAAAAAGAAATTAAAAAATCAAAAATAAACTCTCCAAATTGTTTCCTCAGCCACAAAGCAGTGGAAATAAAGAGTAAGCAGAGGATCTTTAGGCTGCCTAAGGGTGTCTCCAGCAAGAACTCAGGTCTTGCTCTTCCTAGTCATCTCAGTCGAACCAAAGGATAAGCACATTGCTGTGCCACAAAACTAACTATTCACATGTCTCAGCATCCAAACTTTTCCCCTGTCAAACTTCATCCAGGCTTGCCCTTGCACGCCTGCACACCCTTTTCACAAACAGATAAACACACTGACTCAGATCCAGAACTGGGTTAATTCGAATGGTCCATCAGAGATTCATAGCCCAGCAAACTGATTTGATGAGCAGAAGCCACAGCAAAGACACAGGATGGCTGAAGATCCCTTGAAGTTTGCAGAATCAAAGGATCCCACTCCTCAGAGGCAAGGGGGTGCCTTCCAGTGGGGCTGAGGGTCTCACAGAACTGCACTGAAAATGCAAACGCTCACATTAAACAGCTGGCAACCACATGCCAATGGCTTTGGGAAGACAATAGCATAGAATTGCTTCTGTAATACAGCAAACGCATTGGAAATGCAACAAGCAGCAGGAATAAGAGGAGAGCAGATGCCATATTTATGTCAGGATTTGAATACTAATGTTTTTTCAGCATCTAGTTATATTTTAAGAAGCAGACAGAGCTCTGACCACCTACTTAGCCCCAAATCTCCACCCCACCTCTCAACCATAAGTCAAAGGAAAAAGAAAACCTGTCCTCTTGGGAAGCAGAAGCAGAGAAACCATTATAATTCCAGAAGGTCAGATGAACTGGGAAAAGACTGGAGATGGACGTAATCCTTCCGCCACTCCAGGTGAGAAGTGCAAGAAGAAAAGTTCTTGTCTAACAGTGAAACACGAGTAGGGAATGGGACACAGCTAAAGGAGAGGCCAAAGGATCAGCAAAAACGTTTCGGTGTGCAGCCTGTGAAATGAACACTGGGACACAAGTCCCAGGTGCCACACTGGAGAAAATGTGGAAAACTGTGTGCACACCTGTACTTAACCAGATCCCCTAAAGTTTTCACCTGAACTTTCACTGTAAAAGCATGCTTATATGTTTTTCATATGTAACATAACATATGTCACAGTAGCATAACATGCGTGTTCCCAGAACGGCTTACAATAGCAGGGAAATAAAAAAGATATGTAGATTTATTTAATCCAGCAATTCAGAAATGTCAAGATTGGAACAAGAGTATCAGGAACTCAGAAATAGGCCAACCCACCCTTGGCAGCCTAAGTTTTGCCAAAATGCCTGTTTCACATGGTTTTGATAGGGAAAGGAGCTTCACTCAATAATTTGGCTGAAATGCTGGCTAGAACTGTAAGGCATGTGAGCCCGTGTAAAAGGAAAGACAGCACTTACGAAAACTGTCAGATGCTCCTGAGCAGCATGTAATACATCTCCTTTGTCCCCTTACACACACTTCTCCCAGAAGCTGACATCCCTGAGTATCTGGATGCATTTGGTTGTTTAATATTCTATCCTTCCCTAATATTATAAAGTATGACAATACACTGAAACTGTGCTTCATGAATTAAATTAACAAATAATAATAAAACCCTGCTTGAGGAACCTGTCTAAATGATGTAATATTAGCATGAATCATAGCCTTAATGAGAATCAAGGAAACATTTGACTGTGGAGTAAGATCTTGCATAATTCAATACAATAAAGTTATAACAACTCTCAGTAGCACCACATCATTAAATAAATTTAGCAAACTTTTCAATTAGACACCACTTCCTGGATTTAATAAACTTGCTAGTAGTTTGCTTTTGTATCTTTTGTAGTTTTTCTTCTTTGCATGTCTGGACACAGCAAAAGGGTTTGAGTATCTGAACAAATTTACAGGATGTAAGTGAAGTTGATAATGTGAAAAGCAGAACTGGGAACATCACTTTAAAACATTAAGTGAAATTATACATGGGCTAATTTATAGACTGGGGACTTTTAAGGGAATTTTCTTTTATCCTCATGTGCTACTTCATAGCAAAACATTATCAAGAAACCATTTCAAAAAATCATGCCAGCGTAGGAATTGCCACAATTAATTAATCTCATGGACCAATCTTTTTTATTGTTCTTTCCTTAACAATGTCTAATGGCTTGTATTTGGGAAGAAAAGGCAAAAAGCCCCAAAGCCTTACTTTACACAGCTGTTCAGGTAAGGTTACTCCCTTTGGTCTCTTCCTAATCCCTAAAATGAAATAATGTAATGCTGAAGCATATGCTTTAATATTATCTGAAACTTGATAGGCAATTAGAACTCCATTTTTTCTTGATATGCATTCACGGATCTGATCTTAGGGGAGTGGGGAGTGTTTCTATATTTTTGGTCTCCGTTACACCTGGTGGCTGGCAGCTTCACACTGGATTTTTACATGGGTACTATTCCAGTAGCAGGCACTATTCTTGCCAACATGTGGATAACTATTATTTTTCCTAGATTTATGTCTGTGCTCTGTGATATCTGTTGTAATGCACTACGTAAAGGAAAAGAGGCTTTACAGCAGCTGCTGAATCTCCTACCATCTTTGCCAAGCTGTGCAGCTTTCTTACTCATGCAGATGGACCTTGGGTAGGAAACGCCACTTAGTTCAGAAGATGTAGTGTGTCCAAACACCAGTGGGAAGAACTAGCCACATTTCTACCCACTGAAACACAAGACATGGAAATGAAGCTATCAGTATCTATTTGAGACTTCTACTTTAATATTCTCCGTGCTTGCTACTCAGACATTAAAATGTTCTCGGTGATGCTGTAAGCCTCACTGCAATATATTACCAAAGTCATGATGCAGGAGCAAAGGCCTTAACATCTCTACTTATTATTTTCATTGTTTTTTGTTTTACACACCCAAACATGCACTTCTGGGGTGAGGCTGCTTATCTGCTGTTGTGAAGGGGCTAACAGGATCATGCTACTCATGCTTCCTGAGAGAAGGGAAAGACACGTTAGTAGCTGCAAGTGCCTTCATCTCTAAAAGAGGAATCGTGGGAGACCAGCATGACCAACCTTCGGCAGTAGAAATGATGCCATTCATGACCACGGCCCCAGTGCACATTCCCTATGCACTGCAGAGCACCTTGCAAGGTTGCTCTTTACCTCACTCAGCCCCACTAGCTTCTAAGTGTAGTGTGATTACAGCCCTAAGCTGATGTCTCTCCTTGTCTCCTAAGGAAGACAGGCAATTCATTTTCTTGACTGGAGCAGTGCCCTCCTTCCTGGCCTGGCACATCACTTAAAGCCAGTTGGCATGATGTAAGGGAGGGCAGAGGCTGACCCTCATCAGCAATTCTGCATAGATATGCCCACGTAGAATAAAAGCAGCCTTTTCCACACCAGGCTGCTTATTAAACAGCTCTTAATGGTCTGCGAGACCTTCCCTCTTCCCTCTGCCTCCCCAAATGTACATTGCTTTATAGGACTTGTGGGAACTACAGGCTGACTACGTAGAACTAGAAAAGGATGAATTCTAATTAAGAGATAATGTCAGTGGAATAGAACTTTGTCACAGGATAATGATCCCCTGCTGTTAGATAAATATGGAAGCAAAACTTAGGCAGTTTTTGAAAATAAACAGTGAGGTGATGCCAAGATGTTTATATTCAGAAAGGGAAACATTTATCCCTCTGCAATATTTCTATTTCATGGGGGTTTTTTAATTAAAGAAAACCCATCCTTCCCTCCCACCCCACAGAAAACATCTTCATTAATGACCTTGGTCTTACAAACCATCATGAATATATGGTCCTCAGTGAAATAAAAAAGAGGTGTAAGGCAGTACTGACAGATTCACCCTATGGAAGTAAGAGTTTTGAGAATGTTATCAATAAAGCTCAGCAACATTAGTAATATTTTCCCACTTATTAATAATCAAATTACTAGCTATAATGAGCCAAACTACCTTCTGGCAAAACTCCTTTTTGTCAATGGATGTACGCCAGCAGGCAATTTGGTTCAGTGTTTTACATTTACTGTATATGTATTCAATGGGCAAATTTTGATCTGTTACCTGTTTATATTTGGAATACATCAACAGAAGTCAGCAGAATTACAAAGCGAAGACTACGCGAAATCTGCTTATTAATGCTTTCACAGTGTATTTCTTTAATTTACAATTTCTTGCTAACTGGGAACAAAATACAGCATGCAAAATACGGTGACTTTTCATAATGTGAAGAAAAAAGCCTTAGAAGTCAAACTGTACATCAGTGACTTGGTTTGCTGTGTCTGCTGGAAGTAATTCTGTTTCTCCAGTGCACCTGGGACCTGCATGAAAATCCGTGAGCTACAAACGTGTGGGGAGAAAACCTGGCTGCTCCTTCAGGGAGCAGGAAAGGAGACGGGAAACACCAAGCTTCAAAGCTCTGGGTAACCAGCCTTAGGCTATGATTTTTACCCTCTGATTAAGAGGACAGCCATGTTCTCGCTCCATTGCACAATTTGTGAATCTAGGAAGGGGTGCAATTCCAGTACACCTTTAGGTCCCAAGTCTTCAGCCATCTCTTGGATAAATCCTACAAACGAATGTCACCAGCAGACTGGTGAACACGCCTGCACCAGCACAGTTTCACCTGGCTGATGCCAGGGCTGGAGCTGCTCCTCTACTACCACCAGCAAGATGGTAGGAGGAAATATTTAGAGGGTGCCATGGAGGCATCGACATGCCAGCAAGAAGGAAGCAGCTGAGACGTGCCAGCAGCTGAAACTTGTCTCACATGACAGAACCTACGGCACAAAGATTTAGCTGCTTCCCTCTGCAATTTGGGCTCCGTTCTTCCCCGAATTATGGATTCTGTCAATTGACAGTGAAGTGTCACACAGCTCTTTCTGCAAGAATAACCATAGTTTTAGTTAATTTGATTAAATGAAGCTGGTACACTTCTTTATTGTTTTTCTATGCTGTTATTTTCCCGATATGGTATCTAGCTGCCAGAAATAACATTCAGGAAAATTCAGAGGTTTGTGGGTTTTTTCTTTTTCCTATATGCCCATGTATAAAATAAAATCAATTAAAAAGCAGGAATGCAATTTCTAGTGGCACTTTGCAATGACTGATTAATATATTTTGAGTATTTTTCCACTGTAAAATTGCTTTGCTTGATTCTCTTCCATTGGAAACTGCTATTTAGTAAAAACTAATCAACATGTCAACATTTTGTTTATTCCTAAATAGCATCATTTATTATTATTATTACCACCGTGTCACTTTGGGTTTTGCCATCTAGAGGATTCCAGGAGCGTCGGCTCCCTGCGTGGCCCGCCTATTTGACATTCAGGGTGCTTGCCCCTTCTTCCACTGCTATGACAAGGTTACACAAAGTCTGCAGCCCTGCGAAAACAGGTTCCTTTGGAAGCTGAAACTCTGACAGACTTCGTACACAGCAAGGCATCCGTGACATCTTGGCGTCTGCCAGCTCCATTCTTGCTTGATTAGCTCTTGGTTACCTCAGTGATAATGTCTGGAGGCACTGATTAATGTACAATAATGGTACATCTCACTGGAAAGATAAGCTTATAGAAGATCAATTAAACAGTGGCAATTTCACAGGCTACAAGCTAGAAGAATGGTACTTGCAGCCTTTTCTTGGAGCTATTTTTTAATCAGTTCCTTCTGCCTCCTCTAGAATTTTCATGTAAAACATGAAGTGTCATGGGGGGGGGGGGGAAATAAATAACCTGAAAATGAACGGTGATGGTACCCATTAAAATTACAAGGGAAAATGAATATGAATCAAGGCCCCTGAACATTCCTTCAGCTGTCAGAAGGTTACAAATTCTGCTTTGATGATAAGACAAGAAGTTTTTTTCAAATGCAAACTTGCCATAAATGGTGTATAGGAGAGTGCCATTGTTTCATGCAATTACATTGTTGCCTGGGCAACCATGTACAAAAGTTAATGTAAGTACAGGTTTAAAGATGAAGTGTCTCCTAAATTGGAATAAAACCCCATTTAATAGTATAGATGATCCACAGGAAAAAAAAAATATGACCTGAACATAACTATAAAAAGACCTCTCCTTGAGCAGGAGTATAAATTAAAGGTTACCTTCCTCCTTCAGTTTTCAGTCAGTCATTTTAATAATAATAAAAGCAAAAATCTTCAGGTACTATATGTAAAATAGATATAACAATGAAAATTTAAAGAACATGAATATTATCTTCCTGTGAGAAAACTTCAGAGAGATTCATCATGTAAATAACAAAAACTTCAAAAGACAGCTGTTTTTATAAGGGCTTTTATAACAGACAACAAATTATTTTGCCCTAGAAAACAGTACTATGGGAAAGTATTTTACTGAAATGTATCCAGCGATTGTTCTTCCAATAATTATATTTAATGCAGATGGGGAGGGAAAAAGCCTATATTGTACTGGACAGTCAATTTTATTACTGGAATGACTACGCTTCTTCCTGTCATCAGCCTGGATTTAATGGCAGAATTATGGCCCATTATGTCTATTGCAATGAGTTCTCCAGAACAGGGTGGCCAAAGATACACTTGAGCATGGAACTAAAACGCACCGTTGAATGTTGTTTTTTTTTTAGGGTGTTTTGTATCCCTGGTCATATTCTTTAGGATATTTTGCATCCCTGCCAAAGTAGAGAAGCGTCCAGAAATCATCAGAAAGAGAGAGGCTATGAAACAGCAAAGGAGCAGAAATAAAGACAGACGAAGATCACCTTTGTTATGCATTCCTGGTCTTTTTAAAATCAAAATATAATCTGCAAAGTATCCTGCATTTACACCCCCATTTATGGTGACAGCAGCTGCCTCTGATGATGAAATGAAAAGGAAAACTGCCTGCAGAATAAAAGGAATACTTTTCTCAATTTGGAGGGAGGATTAAAAATATTCTACTGTCTTTTCTTTCCCAATATGTGTATTATTTTTGAAATAAAGATAAACTGTTGTGCAGCCTTTGTCACTACAACCTCAAATAAGGATGTCTCCAGTATTTAGGAGGGACAAAACACAAGAAAACACATTGAAAGGAACAATGCTGTACTACTGGAGACATGGAGTAGCTGACCTAGCAGGTCTTTTCCATCTCTGATTTCTTTGACTCTGTAAGAAATGGTAAAAATGCATAATAAAGTCCAACACACATTCACTAAGACACCGAGAAACTGAAATACATAATAGAATAATACAATTTTCCCTGTCAGAAAACAGTAACTGTGTTTTGCTGGAAAAGTCAGGTAGGAATAAAAGAGATTTCTGGCTGATGTTGAAAGAAAAACCTCTTTGTGCTAATCCAGTTGGGCATGATTTTCACAAGTGCAGAACACTTAAAACTCCACTTGAAGTCAATAGAAGCTGCAAGTGCTCAGCACTTCTGAAAATCAAGCCCTTCGGGAACTGGTGAAGAACAAAGAGCAAGGAACTTGTGCCTCAGATAAACTGACTGTCAAAATTTGTAGAGCTGCCATCGTCTTCTCATTTAAACATGTTCTTAACACCTTCCTCTGCCTCTGAGTGATAGCTACAAGTTACTCCAATCTGGCACTGGTTAGGCAAGCAGCAAGCTAAGATTTCTGCATTTGGTTTAGAATTATCATCTTGCCCGTACAACCCCTTGTCTGCCCTTGCTTATCTATTTAACATGCCACTTGTGTTGTTTCCTACCCACGTTGAAGTTACTAGAATGGATAATTTCATAAAACAGCAATTGGAAGTAAACAGTTCTCTCTTTTTTTTTTTTTTTTTTTTAGATGTGTTATTACAGATCTCTCCAAAGTTGAAAGACCAAAAGAATCATAAATTATTCAGCTTCAGCACAGTGGTTATTAACCTGAGCTTGTAGAAATGCAAAATTATCCAGCTGACATTACAAACCACAGGTAATTGGAAGGTATCAATCTTTGGGCGTCTGTCAGATTAGAGTTATATATCAACATGGTTGAGAACAAAAAGGGAATTGGACATTGAACCAGTTTCTTACAAATGTACTACTGGCCACTTCAACAATTGTAGTTTGCTCCTGAGGAAATATGGAAACTGGAAACATCATCTCTGTGCAATAAAGAAATGAGATCTTATTGGAATTCTTATGAAGGGGAAGAAACGTCTTGGCATGACTCATAAAATAATAATAGTATGAATAATACTTCACATTGTTTTAGTGCCTTCTATCTCAGAAGCTGAAAGTTACTTTATAAAAATTAATGGATTAAGCCTGACAATACACCTTTAAGGTGTACCATTATCATTGTTTTACAGATAGCAAACTGAAGGCAAACAGATTCTAAACGTCTTGCTACACTAGCACCTGGAGAAAGCATTAACTACGGTCTTTGCAGGAAATGCTGGCCTTCTGTGGAACCAAGGCAAAATTATCGGTTCATCCATCAGTATAATCCAGATCATATGAAATTGCTTTTGAACCTGATGGTCAGTGACATTTGAAAGAGCTTAACTCTCAATAATTGGTAATTTCCTCCTGAAGTCTGGAAACTAGTGAAGGCAAAGATCCAACATACTGTCCCTCTGACATCAAGTTCTACATTTTCCAGATCTTTTGTTTGGCAGCAATGTCTGATAGCCATCATGAACAACAAACTCAAGCCGGAGTTCGTTTTCTTCTGCCCAGGGGATCTCATGGAGCACGTTCTGGGGAGAGGGGAAGAACTGGGGTTATCACGGTGGGGTTAGTGGGCACAGGATCCAGTTCTACAGGATTCCAGGGTTAAATAGTTCTGCTGACAGAATAACCATATGTGCTTAGTTAATATATAAAATTTATTTCAGAACCAGTCCCTTCTGAAAAGAACATCAAATACCTGAGTGCTAAAATACATCTTTCAATATCTAGCTTTCATTTTTGCCTAATGACATATGCTTGGATAGCCACCAATCCAGCGTACTTTGGAAAAGATCTTAATCTGTCTGAAATGGAAGAGCTGTCACACTGAGATAAGCTCGAAGACCACAGTTTTACTAAAAATTGCTATCTGGAAATTCTTTCTGTAGCAAGGTAAACAGTTCCAACTAACCTACTTTCTACAGAGTCAAAGGAAATATTTTCAAAGGATACCAGAGGTTCACATACCAAAACGCATATGAATTTCTTTATGCCTGCTTATATACTTGTGTTTATCGTGACTGTGCTCCTATCACAGTGTCAATTTAACAGAAGTGAAATTCAAAAAACATCTCAGTATGCATTCCTGTGCACAACTGCAATAATACTTCACTTTATAACTATAGGCATAAACGTAGTCACGCAGGAATGTGAATAGGTAAGCTTCAAACTGGTAAAACTCTGGCTGGGAGGCACATCCTGGGGACAACCCAGAATTACGTGGTTTATGAAAACCCTTGGGTTCAGCCAGGACAGATCTTACTGACTACAGCAAGTTATAGGAGTGTACTGGTTTTGGTGTATGTACTGCTACACAAAATTAACAGAACAATGAGAAAATATTGGCTACAATCCCAGTAAAAAAGCCCTCACCTAATATGAGTGCTATTTTGAATGTGTGGAAGGAAATTATTTGCTTTGCCTTTGTCCTGAATTGATAGAGGTATAATGAGAGTTCCCAAATATAAAATGGACACTTTTCCACCTTCTATAGGTTTTGAAGACTGGTGTAAGAATCATACAGATCCCTCTGAAAGACAAAAGGTTTGTATACATACGAGGTATGGAAGACTACGTACTTCATTCCACCTCAGCCATGGAGCTCTAGTGATAATATATAAATCATCATGCCACCAGGGCTATAGGTATCTGAAGGATCTTTGCATTTGAAGCTCTCCTAATCTCAGATCTGATTCTCTTTATCTCTTCAAATCAGAAGAGCACACAATATGCTAGAGAGCAATGTGGAAGCATAGCTGATGGGTTCCCCATTTCATAACAACTCAAGCTACAAAGAAGAAATTTCCGAGACTTTAGAACTGTCCCAGGGTCAGCTGCCTTCGCTCATGCTCACCCTCACATCTGGAAGCAGCTAAGTGGAAGACTGATCTATAGACATGACTTTGGAGGATGCCTCCAGTCAGTACGTTTGCACAGGACCAGAAGATTCAAGAAGGCTGGCGCATGGCACAACCTGAGAGCAGCGGTGAGAAAGAAGGATCTCGCGCCTGCACCTCTGATCCCTCAGCATAAGGGCTCCCAACTCCCAGCTAACGAACACACCAGCTAAGCGTACCAGAGGGAGAGCAGCGCAGTGGCAACGCACTGACAAGCCAATTCGATTTCAATTAACATTTCAGCTTCAGCTGACAAGTCAGAAAGACAAAGTAGGGGAAACATCTACGCGAGACAGCGATACTCGGCACGGAAACCCAGCAGACAGGGAAATAAAGTAAAGGCAGTTTGATTTGCAAATGGACTCATGCGGCAAAATCAGTTTCCTTATTATTATTATTTTACAAGGCAGAAAATTAAGGAGGGGGATATATAGTTAGATGAAATTATTTAAATCTCAAAGAAAATATCAGGAAAATGTGAACAGTTCAAGCCAATTCTTGAAAACGCTGTAGAATTAACAGGCAGGGGGAGCTCCTCTACTGGTCAGAGGTGAGAGAAAACCCAGAAGGTCCAGGAGCTGCTGCCATCATTGAGCGGAGGCAAAACTGGTCACCTGCTAATTAAAGGGTCCGAGTTAGCGACCACACAATTTAAGGCTATGGGATTCCCCACCAGTTACAAGCTGAGTGGATTCAAAAGTGAGGATCCATTACAACTGGCATTTTTGGTGAAAATGAGCTACACTTCAGATCTATTTCCCTCAGGGTTTTGAAGAAGGGGGACAGATGGTTGGATAATTTATACCATTTGGCATGCGGTTACATTTGGAAAAGAAAAAAAAAAAAAAAAAAAAAGAAGAGAAGAGAAGAGAAAAGAAACCGAGAGAGACAGACAGACATGAGCTATACATATCTGAGCAGAGATGCAATCATTTTAGACACAGATTTGCTCAGGCAACACCACCTGTATGTGTCGCTAAATATTATAATGGCAATTTTAAATGAAAGACAGGGATTGGTGACTCCACTGCAGAGAAATTAGAGTGGACAATGTGAACACTAATTTTCTAAACACCAGCATCTGAGGATCTCAGAAAGCTCTTGCATCGATTTGTTTACAGTAGTACATAATCATGCTTTTCACCTCATAATCTCGTTCATCATAAGATCTCAGGTTTTAGTGGTTTACTTCCTCCAGGACTTCAACTCGAAGTAAATACTAGTAATTTTCTTGTACAGTGACGAAACAGGTAAAGATCTAGCTCATATTAGATCGCTCTTCAAAGTGATCATATAAAAAAAATAATAAATAAAAATCAAATGTTATGTTCAAGTGCATTTTCATGAAGTTTAGAGGACCCAGAAGTGGAGATGAACTCAAAGGAGTAGTAAAGGCTCCACATTCTCAAACTGAGACATGGCACATCACCTACAGGGCACCACAGAGGGAACCACAGCAAACTAAGGGTCTTTTTCAGCCTGGCTTCCTGAAGAAGTCAGTTTATGTAAAAATTCCCTCTGATCTGTCAGTCTTCTCCACACCACTGTACCCACAAGCCAATTTTAATGAAATTTCTCAAAGACATCTGATTGATATTGCAGTTAGTCATCTGATACAGAGACTGATAAAGGAGGCACTCAAACCAGATCCGCAGCTAAGGGAAAGCTCACAGCCTAAACTTGGCGGTGTTACACACCGCAGCATCCCAACGAAGCGACGCTGCAGGGAGCCGGCGTGCATAACCCACTGCGTCCACATCGATCTGCAAAAAAAATCCCAAGCAACATTTCCTCGAGGCCCCTGCGGCTGGCGGAGGTGCGACGCTCACCTCAGCAGCCTCGATTTCCAACCGCGGCACTGCTCAGTAGCTAACATTTACTCTCTGAAATGCGTTTCTTGAACAGCCACCTCAGGAAGGTCTCGGAAAAAGCCAAAGCAATCAGAATACGTAAGGAGAGCTGCGTCAAATCTAAAGCTGTAAATATTAAAAACCCATCGCATTAATATTGCAAAGCTAAATGCCGCACGTTGGCAGAAAGCCCACAGTTGCCAGTGACCTTCTTCGGGAAGGGGGGGCCAACCTCCAAACAGCCGTCCGGGGCTTGCGCGTGTTTGTGTTTATTGTGCATATAAATACACGCCAGTCTGTTGACCGAGTTTGCAGGACATTTACAGTAGTTATTAAACCCGATCTGTATTGTTTCAACCTTTCCAGAGCTCTGCCAATGTTTGTGCAGCAAATGCTCTCATCTTCAAAGGAAACGGGGCGGGGGGAGCGTGGCAATATTGGACAGGGGCTCTCAGCGCCGCAGTGCTTTCCTGGGCACGGGCAGGTGGTGCACGGCAGAGGCGTGAGGCCAGCGTGGGACGCGGTGCTGCAGCCTCAGGAGACTTCACTTTTTACCAGCTAAAGCGCAAAGCAGCAGCTCTGGCCTGGCCACACACTGGCCACTGCGGAGGTGCCTGTGGCCAGTAAAGGCTCTGCTGCATTTACACCAAAACTCCCTGGTGCAACTTGTTGGTGCAGGCTGGGAGGCAGGTACAGCAAGAGGTGAGTTGGAGAGCAACAGAGACCCTTTGGAGGGGCTGTAAAGTAAATGCTCAACATTCACCGTTTCTGCAGCGTGACAAGACAGCCTTCCTTTGTTCCTTGGACTTGGGGTTTTAGGTGTGAAACCATCTCTTTCAGTATTAAAAATCCAGACAAACCCCGCCACAACGAATCTGAATTTGCTCCGGTGGAACAAAAGTCACAAGTTTTGAAAATCCCAGACATTTTCACAGGGGAAAAAAAATACAGAAGATGGTCTTTTAATAGAGGAAGGGTTGGTGAACACCTTAGACGCATCTCTGGCGCTAGAGGTTTTTATTCACTGGGCTTTTAATTTGTTTTCACAGCGGTTTGAACAAATTGAATTTGTTAATTAAAGCGGTAAAATGAAATGCTGAACATTATTGACTAGATGCTAATTACATTAGAAGAGATATCGAGGGAGGGAGGAGTCCTTGTTTTCAATAGCCAGGACAAATCATATTAAGAGAGACAAGTGATCAGTCTGAGCCTAAATTCTGCAGGGAAAAAAAACTGTTTACATGTTGTGGTTTAATGTTTATCATTCATGATCTTCAATTGGCAATACCAATAGAAACATGATTAGTGCAGCTTGCTATTGTACCTCTTTTCAAATTTCACTCTAGTTTATAACATTCACTAAGCAGAGGTCATTACCCGACTAAATGCAATGATGCTCACTGTGCTAATCAGGAAGGACATTATTTTAAAGTTGGCCTCATGAAAATGCAAGCAGCTCACATTCCATGTCTGAAAAGCCCTTTGAGTCTTCAAGCTGTAACTTTTAGTATTAAAAAAATTAATATCAAGCTGATTGTTTTGTTTCTTCATACTCCCTTTCATTTTATGACCTTAATTTCCATATTAGCATATTATTCTCAGGAAAATTTTAATTTTACCCTTCATGTATTTGTATGAGAATGGTTGAAATTTGGTATTACTTTATTCAATCCAATTTAACACAAATCTATACCATAATCTGTCCTGTTAATGTCCACTACACAATTTTTACGGGGATACCTGGCCCCAACGCTATGTGAGCTATTTGTAAATAACATCGATTCCACATATGGCTATGATCACTGTCTTCAAAGAAAATGCCACTGATGTGAAACTGCCAAGTGATTTTGGTTCGTGAGGTAACTAAGTCATGTCTGAAAGTAGAACTGAGCTCCTAAATCACCTAATTGAAAAAGTTGTACTCTACATGCCTGAGTTTCTTTCCAAAATTGAAGCTGTAGATACCAAAATGTGTGAGTCAAAGTAAAACGCAGCTTATGCTTTCAGAGTTATATTGACTCTGCAGTACTAACAGGTATCATAAAGATTACTAGAAGCTTTCTGTGTCACTGCC
Organism: Microhierax caerulescens; assembly: GCA_035590215.1. Lineage (NCBI taxonomy): Eukaryota > Metazoa > Chordata > Aves > Falconiformes > Falconidae > Microhierax > Microhierax caerulescens. Next base: position 27,221,169 of record JAVJGJ010000030.1, read on the forward strand.
ATCAGACGATTCAGAATAGAGTGGGGATTTGCTGAGTAAGAGGAACAATTTTTAGATTGACAGTTTTCTTCCTCTCCATTGTGCTTATAATCATGTTCCTTTTTTTTTTTTTTAACAGAACCAGGATACTTAGTGCTTTACAAAAACACATGGAGACTTTTAGAAAGAATGAAGGCATTTCATTCTGAAAGGCATCAAGTCTCTGCTGCTCGTAAATACACTGTAAACAATAGATGATGCCGCATTATAAAGAAACAAAGAACAACTGTAACACAGAGAATCAGTTATAAACCTTGCTGGGCAAAGGGAATAAACATTGTTCTTCCTTTGGAGTCACAGCAGAGAAGTGGCAATAAAATGACAAAGAAGTGATAAATGCAAATGAAATTAACCCATGCAACAATTTCTATGTCTGAGAAAGAGGGGCAGAGTAGAAGAACATAAACTGCAACCATCAGTAACAGCAAAACCAGCTGCAAAGCAAGGCATGACCACCTGCATTAGCTTAAGTAATGAGTGCAATAAAGCCCCAAGCACAGGAAGGTGATAAATTAAAGGTTCTCAGCTCTGGCATGTTGAGAGTGTCTTAACAGGGACAGAGAAAACAAACAAACACTCTTCCTGTTAGCTGTTAAGAGCATGTGCTTTGACCTCCTTTCCAGTACCTACAAAGAACACACAGAATGGCTTAAATTACACGTTTCTTTTTTATTTATTTTGGGAAGTTAATTGCCTGTCAGCAATGCAACCTGGCTGGGCTCAGTGCGGTCCCAACGTTACAAACACGCGCCCCGTGTGTAACTCTATCCATTCAAGCAGGCACACTGAATTTGTGTGTTTGCACAATGAACCCTTCGAGCACGGTCAGTGCTAAGGAGTGTGGTGGCCTGGGGAACTGTGCTGCTCCAAAGCCGCTCCAGCCTGGAACAAAGCCAGCCAAACCATGGCACATACATCGGGAACGGCTCTGTGCATGCGCAGTTAGTCTGACAGATTCAGTATAAACTTCTGATGCATAAGTGAGGTGTAAATTGCAGCCGATTTTCACAATGGTTCTAGCTACTTAGAAAAGTGGCACATTCCTACAAAAACAGTCCAGGAAGTTTGTCTCGCTTGCCTTTTCTAAAGGACATAGAATGTGACCTTTTAATATGGAAAACCAGATACAATACAGATTGCTCACAGTTACAGCATTGGCTGATGGCTCTGTGGAGACTCCTTCAAGTTACAGATGTACAGCTTGTACCTCTGGCAACCCATCCCCTAAGATAACACTATCTTCAGATGGAATCAGGAACCCACTCTCAGCTTATTCCTGATTAAACCTCATTCTGCTCTTTCACTAAGCGCAATTGAATTGTTTGGGATCTGAAACAAACAAAATCTGGTTCTTTGCTGTATCTAATAGATCTGTTGAAAGACTACTCTCCAAGGTAATCGAATCCTTTCATACACTACCTCTTCCCTTCGCTAGTTCTAACTCTACTGATATATACTTGATTTACATTCTAAACTGTGAGTGGGTTTGGGTTTCCCTGAGAAGGCTCCTGAAAATTTTTCCTCGAACCTTTCTGAATAACGTGCATATAACAGTGAAGTTTAACCTTGAGCCAAAATCTTTGGCAAAAAAAATGGAAGAGAGGAAGAAAGAGAAACCTGAAGTAAAACGCATGTGAATGCCATACAGAGGAAGTTATTAGGACTAAAGTTCTGAGCTCCTATGTTGATGTGGTTTTACAGATACTCAGTGTAGGTCTGTTGCTCAACAAAAGAATTTAGCTCTATGTTTGCAAGAAAGAAGTAATAAATTTGTTACAATCAGTAAGCAAAATCCAAAAGGATTGGACATCTGCCTCGGAATCTGCTTGCTATACAGAAAACAGTTTAATACTGGCAATGAAACAAGCCTAAGAAGTGCAGAGGACCTAATTAAAGGAGACGTGCTTAGAAAACAAATATTAAAATAACACTCCACTAGTTTTGGATTAGAGATGGGAAACTATGAAGACAGAGTCTAAGTTTTAAGGTGCTCATTTTCTGATGTTGTCAGGTAGCTTCCCCGTTAAAACTCTGTGGGTACCAGCTCAGTACAATGCTCGCAGTGGTTGCAAGGCCACGTAGGCAATACCAATCCGTAACACTGTTGGTCTTTAACAGTTCCCTTGCCTGCCGATCCTTCAGTGCATGTCAAAAAAGTGAATTTTACAAACACTACATGAAGGTATGAATCTATACCTTTCCATCAGAAAAATATACTAAAGAGAGGAGAAGTTTTAATTTACCGCCTTCAATATAGCTGAGGAAAACACACAGAACAGACAATTAATTTACTCTTTACATGTGTTAGTGATACCTCTCAAAAGTATAAAAATAAATGCCCAATATGGCAAGTTTCTCTCTGCACATTTGTTACCATTTTCTTTTCAGCTAGTGCCCAAACCTAAAAGTGTGGTTTTGTCTGTGCCAAGAACTTTGCTGCGGGGCTGCTCCACTTGCTCTCCACTTCACTCACATTCTGGCCTGAAGAAGTGAATCCCTGGCACCAGAGAGCTATTATCTTTTTTTTTTTTTTTTTTTTTTTTTAATCATATGGGCGTTTTATTATCGTTTGTTTGGCTTAAAGAGTTTAATTCATGTTCTGGCTTCATGAGAGAAAAATTTCACTTTTTCCATGTGATGGAAAATCATTTCTACTTAAAACTTCAAACATAATTTTGCCACTGACTTTACTGAGCCATTATTGCTCAGGACGCTGTTCTGCAGGGGACACAGCCATGGACAGTAAGAAAGCTCTGGGTAGCATTACCCTGTGGAGCTGTCTACTTTCTGAGAATTCTGTCTGGACTCCAAAGATCAAAACTTTGCTTTCTACCTTGCCTTCCACCTGCATTTCAGAAAAGCAAGTATCACAAGGATTGCTTGTTAGAGAGCACTCCTGGCTCTCAGGAAAGTTTCAGGAACTACAACTGGCTCAGAGGAAACTAAAATTAAAGGATGACCTTAGTGACCTTCCTCATGCAGCTCTGAGCCAGCTAGCAATAATCTGGTCTGTATTTTCGGAAGTCAGTAGAACATCACCAGGAAGAAAAGCTCTAAAGATGAAAATAAAAAGCCAAGGGTATCAATATTAGCACCAAATTTGGACAGCCATTTAAGTTTCAATTTCCACTAATTCCTAAGTGCGGTCAATGAACATCAAGAATTTCAGTGCATTTCCTCCAGAACAGATTAAAGCTGCAATCAAAAGCAATAAATGAAAACACAAAATATAATTGAAAAAGTCCTTGGTCAGTCTAATGGATGTTGCAATTGAAGCAATTTGTGAGCACTTGTTGGGTTGAGCCATCCCCTACCACACCAGTGGTGAGGCAGTAGACCATAAAGTTTGTCATTGGAGTGTTAGAATCAAGTTCGCAAAGAGGCAAAGTGTATCTTACCTTTGAAAAAAGTTATCGCCAGATTTGTATCAGAGGCAGAAGAATTTATATTGCAGTGGTTTGGATTAAACCTATTGTATGTTTGCACTTCTTTAGATCTGCATCTACACTGAAGGTGCTGCCACGCCTCTAACATTCACAGAGATGTGCACACATACATAGCAAACATTTTCTCATAACACTCCTCTGGCACAAGTGCACCTCCTACACAAAGCCTAGACTGTATTCTACCTAAAATACTGCAAGTCAGACAGGTAAAGTTACCAACCTCCCCATACACACCGCATGCTGGTATGCACGACATGAGCAGGGGCTATCCCGGCACTACAGCAGGTGACACTGAACTGAACACCGGCATCCCTAGTACAAGAGGTGATCATTGTATACTGCATTACAGGCAACGCCGCGGAACTGCTACCAGTAATGATAGCCGTCACATAACATTGTAGCTGGGTGACTTAAAGAAGAGGAGTCTGGACTTTGAATGTCTTTGTTTTGCCATTCACATGCTATGGAGTCTTAGATTCTTTTCAGAGCTGACGTTATGTCAATGCACTCATTATGGTTTAGCTGAGGTCTGTGTATTGTTCTTCATATATATTCACAGCATACAGTAAACTCTAATAGCTCCTTTGGAGCTGTTACACTGTATGCTGTAAATGGTTATTAACAACAGTGCTCATTCATTTACATGTAATGGATTCATAATAGCAAAAGTAGAGCAAAAATCTTACACTGTAATATGAAAAGTAGATACTGCATAAAGGCAGCGTTTTAATACTCAATACTTTGACTGTTTTAATTATTTTTTAAATATCAGTAGGTCCTGCTTCAGTAGCTTGTAAAATTACACAAACCAAAGCAGCCTTTAAGCCAAAGGAGCACAATGAATAGTGTGCACAAAGCCAGAGACATCCACACGCCTAACTGTTCCCACAGATCTCCCCGCCGTGGGGATGGGAATCCTCTCACACAAGGATCTACAGCAGTGAATCGGCACCAGGATGGCGATGATCCCATCCCCTGTGGTGCCCCACACCGAACACTGTCCTCCGGGCACGCACAGGCACCCCACACACTGTCACACCGCGTGCTGGAAGGTGGAGGAGGAACAAGAGGAAAACCACCAGGCAGAAATTCATATCGCTTCCCAAAATCTGCAGGCAGGTTGTACAATCTCAGCCCGTTCACCTTTAATATGGCATCCTTCACCCACTAAAACTTCTGTGGAAGAGAAATTAAAGCTGGTATCAACAACCAAAATGGCTACATGGAAGCCAGAAATGAAGGCCTGCATCTGCGAGAAGCACTGCCATTGAGGAAACAATCCTGGTGCCTCCAAACAGGAAAGCATCCTCAGGGAAAACATTCATTTTCAGACCCAGCGTACATTACCAGAACTTCATTTTTCTATTGCTTCAAATAAAAACACCAACAAATAAGCCAAATGGATCAAATTTAGGACAGACAAAGACACTTCACAGAATACGTCTGAGGTGCCCACTCCCTACAGACATGGTGGGAAATGTCTAATTGAGTCTAACAGATGCTAACTCATCACTGGCACGGGGAACGGTGCAGAGAGAAAGCAGCAGCTCTGAGGCCCTTACTAATAAAGTGAAGAAAAAATGGTCTGTCTTTGCAGGTTATTTTAGGGTTTCTTTAAGTTTAAATCCAGCTAAAGCTAAACAAAGGAACAGATTTTAAAATGGAGTTACTAGCAAACCATGAACACACTGTGAAGACTGACTGACACTGCTGTGAGAAAGCAGCTGAGCTTCCAGTGTAGGTTTGCTCTCATCATGTTTTATTTATCTAAGAGTTTAGTACAGTTGGGAGTGTATTTTCCATGGAATTTTTTTTTCTCCATAACTTGGGATAACTTCTACAGTGCCCCTCTCGGCACAATCTGAGACGGTAGAAAAACACAAGAATATCAAGTCTCATTATTTCAGCTTAATAATTGGTTTCTTTAGTCATCCAGAAACCTAATGGAAACTGTAAACATCAATACAAATTTAGCTTTAGTTGGTATCCTCTGAATACCACTAATTTAGCCATTAGTTAGATTGCCTCATAACATAAATGCAATGCCTTTGTTCTCAAGCAACAAAGATGAAACGGAAGAGGAAAAACATACATGTATTTGTGATAGTCAGGTCAAGATACGTGGTTAAAAAGAGTTTTTATCTGAGCAGATTCGTACATAACATAAAAGGTATCAGAGCTTGTGTCTAGCACAGGCACAGGAAAAGAAATAGGTTTTTAAAGCTGGATAAGCTGTTTTTTGAAGCTGAGTCCAACACCCAGTAAAATCCACCAGCAGTTTTTTATCAGGGAAGAACAATTTGCTTGAATACTTGAATACTTCACAGTGAACAGCAAAGAGCAAATGCTGTTCTTTGTTTTATTGTTTCTTATTTTTATTGGGTTCTACAAAGATACTGTAATCATACTGACATAAGCCATGTTCTAATTTACCTCCGTTGTACAGCTGTTGGTTTTGAGCTTACACTAAAGGTCAATGGTGCTATTTGCATCACTGGCAAGGACATTCAAAAAATCTTACAAATCGATAATATTTTGGAAAAGCAGAATTGAGAAAATTATAGCTGTAATGCCTTTTATTTTTGCCTGCCTATTAAACAACTATTCAAATGTATTTTATATCTGTAACTATTTAATATAATTACCTGCATGGCAATGACATTTTTTATAGCACTGGAGATAAAGAGCTAATATGTTAACCCCCAGGACCCAATCTTCGTGAGGTGAGAGTTTGCTCATTATATTCAAATTAGTAGAGATACAACAGCACAGGCAGTTATATAGCTTATCTTTTCTGCAAATATATGTCGACCACTCTAAAATGATTTGCCTTTTTTTTCCCTGGCTATAAATAAACTGGAAAGATAGACTTCTGGTTCATGCTAAAACTGAGTCTTAAACTATGAATATCACAGAAGAAACCAATTGCTTCTCTAGATCTGAATGTAAATGTTTACTTCTATGGCATAACTATGTCTTTGTTCATAGGAATGAAAAATAAAGCTTAATATATTCGAGCTTCATCGCTATTAGCAACAGACAAGCCTGCTTTGCCTCAGATCGCAACTGATTAGAAATAATATTCAATTGTAATTACCAAGATTGTAGCCAATCACAAGAGCTACTGTATTGCAGGCATATTCAAAACTTCACGGACAGAGGACAAGGAAGGAGGTTAGAAAATATTAATGCGAAAGCAATTTGTATGATCTGCATAGTACATTAATCTACAGTGAAAACAAAACCATGTCTTTTGCATTCCTAGTTTGTATTTTTATGTTTAACTATGTTCTGAGTGGTGCCAATTACCAGTGTGATAGCTACAGATTTGATTATCTCCTTGATTTTAGAGAGTCCTGTTCCATTGATAAGAATCTCTGGTATACAGTCTGTATCACACAATGCTGCTCCATCGCCTGATATTGAGTTAAAAGGACCATAAATCCTGCTTGGCAACCTGGTCTGCTGGAATAATGGAGAGTGCTTGGCAGCAGTGGCTGAGCTGTAATTCAAGCTCATCTCCTCAGACAACTGGAGAGGGACACACATGGCCACAGAACTCATTTCAGAGTCTGAAAGCCATTAAACATCTTTTGCTGGCTTCTACACGAAGGAGTGTGATGCCAGAACCTCCGTGCCAAGGGATACCCAAAGGGAAGGCATATGGTCTGCTTTCACTTGTGCTGAAGAGTTCATTCTTGTTATTTAAAGAAATAATGGAATGTATACCTCTTTCTTTACCAACAGCCTGCCTATTTTAAAGGGGGAATATCGATATATGACATTATCAAATACAATATTACAGCCTCCTTCACACTGTACACTGGTTGTATTCACAAAATGGTGGGACATGCAAAGAAGGAGGGAAAAGTCCCAGGAGGGAGTCCAGCCGATTCATGTGTTCCTCCAAAGAGTGCCTTGAAAAGTGCAAGAGGCATCACTCATCTATGCTCCACCAGTGACATGGTAAACCATGTCGTGGACATTACCTGTCCACAGGACAAGTAATGCTGCGTCTGATGTACACCAAGTACAGAAGATTCACACTCTGGCAGAAATGAAAGCCTGTAAAAGCAATCAATGCTTCCCCTTCTGTAATCAGCCCTTAAATGATCTAGTCTCACATCAGACCCTTCATTTTAGCATGCAACTGAAATCTACAAAATTAACGTCAACATTATTAAAGTTGTCAGTGCAGTGTGTTAGAACTGTGTGCAGAAAACCCAGAGTTGGTTTACAGCAACTGGTACAGCAAGAGCTTATTGTGAGTCTTTATTTCATCCCATATAGGAAAAGAAATTTTAGTTGCTGTAGAATTCACAGACTGGCTTTGACATCAACACTAAATTTAACTAGCAGCCAGAAATAAGGAACAGAAAGAGAAGGTACAAAGAAATGGAGGGAATCAGTGAGAAGAAACTGGAATGGGGTTAGAATTCTTTGCATCTTTTTACCAAGCACATTTATACAGAAAAAGGAGTGGAGATGGTGCTGCTGTATAAGCAGACCCGTGCTCAAGCCTTTTAGATCTGCTACTCTTACAGCTCATTTAAAGCCCTGGCTATATTTGTTGAATCAATACTCAGGCAGCTGTTTTGATAATTTCACTCCGACGGTATTTCTCCTGGAAGGACAGACAAAGGGGGGAAAAGCAATCATCTCAACAAGGTCTAAAGTCCTCAAAGGTTTCCAAGGCAGGAACAGACTGAACCATCAGATACCAACATGCTGAGATCAACACCATGAAACCCAGCAGCTGGTAGTCTTAAGCAACATCAGGTGACTGAGTCAGTGAGAGAATGAATGTGGCAAGAGAAAAAAAAGTAGCATTTGTAACAAAAATGTAAACCAATTTATTTCTATCAATTCCTTATAATAAAACACAAGTTAATCTTTAAATATGCACATCGGCAACTCTACAAAAACCCTGATTTCTGAATAGATCCAGCGCAAACGCAATAGAAACCAAATCTGAAATACTATGACATACCTATTCCTTCTTCGCCTCACCTTTTATCCATTTAGGAAATGGAATTTTCACAATTAAATGATTGCATAAAAACCAAGATTCATAAAAGAGTTAAAAAACAAGTCAGATAAATGAAAGTAGGTACTGCTCCACCTCCCAGAGTAAACACACTAATGGAGGGCTAATTAATCCACTAAGACACAGGCTACAACAAGACAATGAAACTGAACATAGAAACATCAATTTTATAACTCACTGTGCTATAATTATTCTCTGGCTCAGTGAATGCATATACCCTTTCAGAAACCTACAGTGCCTTTCATCCTACATAAAGGATTAAATCTTTAACTAACCCACACACAGGAAATACAGCCTTCTGTAATGTTCCCACATTACTCCTTGCACACTGCTAGATATTGCTCAGTTATAGTAAAATCTGACTATTTGCAGCATCTGAGGAATGTTGTCTGAATGTTTTTTTCAGGCATGTGTATGTACGTCTGCCCTGATTACATCTTCCACAGCTACACGTCCAAGAGTATAATGTATTTCTAAGCAGCGAACTAAACTTTTCATGGAGCAAGTTGGGAGGAATTCCAAGATCTTTAGCACGAATGTTAATCATTATGTGTAATTGGAAGATAAAGGCATTTTCCTTTTAAAATCCAGTAACAGGAATGACCTCTTGCAAATAATACAGCACAATTTCTAGTATAGGTCACCAAAACACATTTTCTAAGCACAATCAACCAATTAAAATCACACACACACACCCCCCATAGAAATCAAAATAAAGTGGTTCAAGAGTTTCGCTCATATCTGCCATAACTCCTAAACATGAAACAGCATGGCATTTACATGGCCGATCCTCTCAGTAATATTCTGTTCTCTCTCCATGCACAGGACACCTAGTGATATGAAGAGGACTTTGTATATATAGGGAGTCTGAATCCAAATTAATCATGTAGAACTTTGAACAAGATTCTTCCTGTAAATTATTTGTGAGGTTTACTCAGTAAACCATTAATCATTTTCATCCTACAGTCTTTCTCCTTTCAAACACAGTCACTAGTTTGTGCAGAATGTATTGCTAGTTGTGTTTTATTTTTATATGAAAAGTGTTGTACTTTTCCCTGCCCTAGCAACACCACACACACACAGAGCTGTTAAACTTGCTGATAACACTCACACAGAGAACCCTGGAAGTTCTTTCGGCATTATAATATCTCTGTAGAGTTGAATAATAACAGTAAGAAGAAAACCATTCAAAGGTTTTCCTGCAAAACTCAAGGTTACTGACCAACGGCCAGCTTTACCCACGTCTATTATCCCTATCAAAAGTAAATCATGGCCATGCTATTTGCCTTGAAGCTACAGAAACTAGGCACTGACTCCCTCTGCTCTGTCATTCCTGATCCTACCCTTTCAGTTGGTAGAAGTGCCAGTTTAGTGCTATCAAAAGCAAAGAATCAATATGCTGGCAGACACAAAGTAGCACGTTGAGCCATCAGACCATAACAGCCTGAGATGAGTTTTTATTTTTTTCCCCTTTTGTTTTTGTGCTGCTTTTTCCC
>JAVJGJ010000030.1:27231296-27250442 GCA_035590215.1 Microhierax caerulescens
AGTAGCACGTTGAGCCATCAGACCACAACAGTCTGAGATCAGTTTTATTTTTTTCCCTTTTGTTTTTGTGCTGCTTTTTCCCTACTGTCTTATCTAGAGTCACTGGATAGAAGCCATCCATCAATCAAGCAAAGTCTCAACAAGGCTTATTACTCAGCTGCTCAAAACAGGGAATAAAGATCAGGCCTCATTATTATCATGGAATATGCTAGAATCTACTTTATTTTGCAGTGATCCTTTTTCTTTGACACATTCACTTAATGACGTCATTTTAATTGACCCACAGGGCTACAGACTTACTGAGAAACGTAGCTGAGATTTTTTATACATGAAAGGTCCCTGAACAACTTGGAAGAAAATTTGCAACGTCAGTAATATTGCTGGTCAGCAGTTTCTTTACCTTACTTGGTCCTGTTTGTACCTGTGCCTACAGGAACCGATGTCCACAGACAATTTCTGTGTATTCTTGGGAATGTCTTCTCCACAGCAATAAAAATTTATATTCCCTCCAACCCAATGCAAAGCAGTTTGTTTTCCAAAACTGTTTTTCAATGTCTGGTTCTTGCAGCAGAGGAAACCTGAGTACTTCTGTGTTTTCCAACTTCGAGAGATCTAATCCTGAAATATGAGTTAGCCATATATTTATGTACATCAGTGGATGCAGGCCACAGAGAGAAGACAATTTGCAGAGGTGTGGGACTCTTATGTGAGCCAGACACCACCTCCACACTGGATTCATCTGTCCTCATCTGTAACGAAGCTGATCATCTGAAGGATGACTCAGGCTGGTATAATGCTGGCATACAGTAATAGCTCTCTTTGCTGCAGCATAAGGGACAGGAGCTGGCTCTATTTTCTTCCCCTTTAAAAACTGAAGTTTTAAAATTAGGCAATCCCATTGTAATTTTATCATAATTAAAGACTGAGGCGTACAGTGATAGCAATGCTCTCTTAATTCACAGAGATTAATTCTGCGTTTTCTTAGTATCCTGTAATTAACACAATGAAGAACCTTGAAATTCACTTAGCAATTAGCAGTGATGAACAAAAATGAGTTGCCTTTAAGGCACTTAGGCCATATTCACACATCCTATTTTAAGAACCAAGCTGCTTAATTTCCACACCTGCAAACTAGGCTCCTGGATCTGGAAGGATGATTCAGACAGCTTAAGTTAGGACTGAAAGCTTTTAATATCCAGAATCACACTGACATAATTTGGATCCAAGTGCACGCACTACTTCTTAGGAAACTGCTTTCCTTCCTATTGCTAGTCACACTGAGTGCTGCCCTGCCCTCTTCTTTGGAATCTGAAATACGCCACATATAAAGACTTTAAATCCCAGGTCAAATAGCAAGAGAAACCAGCTAAAGGCCAGCTTTGCATGTTGCGGCTGATACTGTCCAGAAGGATTTCCAGGATGTGCCAGTATTATATGTGTCAAAAATCCCAGTAAGAACGCCCTGTACTTCAGGGCGCTTGTCAATAACTCTAAACTTGAGAGAGCAGGGGAAGCAGGTAGCCGTAAAATGATGCTTTGCATATTCAACTGTTCGATAAGCCCTGCAACTGCAATTTAATGGTGCTGTACAAATGCCAGGATTGTTGCTCTTTCAAAAATGAAGAGATTAAAAATCAATATATACTGCATTATCCCTCCCCTGTGCCACCAAGGAAGGTGCCAACCAATATTCCTCACAGAAAAAAACCCTCATTCTTCACCTCACATTCTGCAGTTTACACCTGCTCATGACAGTAAATATCTCCCTGATTAAGCATAGAATCCCATTTCTTTGCTGCGATGCATCGGTGACCAACTAATTAAACTAATTTTTATTTTGTATTTTGAATCTATGTTTAAATAGATTAAATTGATAAGAGGCAGTATTTTAACCTCATTGTGGTTTGGATGTATTTTATTTTGTGCGTGGTGGGAAGGTGTTTTCTTCTGCACGCTTCCAGAACCCAAGAACACGGAGGTCAAGAGCTGGTTCTTTCCTAGGATTCACACACAAGAATCCCCGCAGAGTGCAGCAGCAACCACCCAAGTGCAAGTGATGGGAAATGGAAGGTCACTGGAATGTCTTCAGCTTTACAAAACTTGAAGGGTTCTAGATGTTTCAGGGACTGCTACATATATTTATGCTGTGCTGTCTCAATATTAGTAGATACAAGCACATTAATGACAGACTGTGCTAACCTCCCTTTTATTATTATTATTTTTTTAATTGATAATAGCTTATAATAGGGAAGAATTCCAAAAATATTTTTAGATAAGTCAGTACTGTATAAGAAAGTTAACTACCATTTTTGCTCTTCCCATGGAATAGGGAGACCTCTTCTTTTTGTTAACTCCACTTTATGAGAAAGCAGAAAATAAGACAGCTCTAATAGTCATCAAAATAAGTTCATAAGGCAAATAGTTTTGGTTCATACTGGTAATCCTGAGCAACAAGGGGCGAAGGTTGACAGGAGAGTTCCATGGCAGCCCATGAAGGAATGCCACTGTAGTCCCCTGCTGGTACCCAGTATTTAAAATGTCTTGCTCAGTAATACTCGGTCATAGCTTACATAGAAAAGTTTTATGAAAACTGTAAATGACGTGTGCCATTTCTTTCCACTTGAGCCAATTAAAGAACAATGATTGGAAAAACACTCTCAATTAAATTATTTACATCTGGACTACAAAGCTGGGTAAATCTGGAGCTCTGCAATAACCTCATTGCAGTATTTTTAAGGGACCAATACAGAAGTGAAACAATACCAGATTCCGGCATTATCTGTCCAAACACAAAAGAGAAAGAAATGCTCAACTCTTGCAAGGTTTGGCTACTTATGTATCTGTGCACATCTGGGTTTTTTTCTTTATTATTACAAAGCAGCGACTTGTAACTATAACGCTTCATGTAAAATACTAAAGCACTTTACTCGGTGATGCTTCAACCTCATTTCAGTAAACTAGCTGCTGTTCATCTCCTTAAAGGCAGGAGGTGATAGGTAGGAGGAACCTTAATTTAAAGGTAAAGATTTCCACATCTTTTGTGGGCCTGAACCCGGTGGTCCACTCTTATTTCCTTTCAGTACCAGGGAGTTTTGTCACTGCCTTCAACAGGAACAGGAGTGGACCACTACAAACCACTACAAACCACTCTCCCAGACCTGCAACCAAACAGGACACAAAGACTCACTGATCAGAGCGCGTTACTACACTGACTAGTGGAAGAACTGTCAGCTGGCGTTCAAAAAGAAATTTTTAAATAGAAATTTAAGGGACTGTATGAAGAAGAAGATGGTTATCCAAAGTTTAGGTGCTATCAGTAGATTTCAAATTAACTGATCCAGATGCATGGAATTACAGCAGAACAGAAAACTACCTGTTGCAACTGGATATGCCAGAATACCTTAGAGCATATTTCAGCTTTAACCAAGAAATTCATGAAGACTTTGTAGATGAAGAATGGGTCTGAAAAACCACTTAGTCTTTATACTATCTTCCTTTGTGACCACGGGAAAGGCATTCATCTTATTTACTCCATCTTTAAAATCAGGCTAAATACATATTATTCATCTTCAAGCAGGGCTGAGTTATTGATGACAATGGCTGTGTGACTGTTCACCATTACTTATTATTATCAGAAGTGAAAGCTTTGCAATGGATCAGATAATAAAACCAAATCTAATCATTTCTGTTTATCAGTGAGCCGAGCTAAACTGAACTTGATTTTGTTGTAACAGAACCAACATATCTGTGCCTTCCTCCTCTTTCTTGCTTTGGTAATCCAACGCACTTTCCTACATTTAGAAAAGGTATCGAGAAAAAGAATGTGCAGAGTTTGCCATGGAAATCTATTGGACTGCAAACCTGGAGTTCCACCAGCGTCTTATATGAGCTTATATTCCTTTCATCTACTACAAAAGAGATTTTGAAAGCTATACATTTATAAAATAAACAGCTAATCAGCCCAGCACCTTTTAAACATCATTCTTATTCCAAGAGCAGTGACTTTATGGTGTTAAAACCCCATACAACCCATCTGCAACCTGTCCACAGTGAACCGGGGATAAATCACATTGACACTAGCAAAACCCTCATTCCATTCTTCGCAATTTGCAGGGGCGACTGGTGCAAGTCCTGGAAAGAACTGGGGAATTAGAAGCTAGAAGGAAACACAGGAGACTGTGCCCATTGCCAGCCAGAGGGCCAAACATCTCTAGGCTAGAGTGTTTTATGTTGTGCTCTAGAAAGTTGTCATAAAGAGTTGAAATTGCCCATTTCACAATGTTTTCAAATAAAATGCTGCTCACTTTCTGAGGTAGGAAGCTCATTTAAGAGGTTGCATTACTGCAGAACTCATGAGCACAAACATTTCTGGCTAACCTGTTCTTGTTTAACGGAAAATAGATATCATCAAATCATGTGCTCCTCTTTACCATGGATCTCCCACTGAAATTGGTGCAACTCCCTTCTCATTTCCCTTCAACGCTGAGGCTCGGCTGTTGCTACTAACTTGATTATACATGAATTAGAGGAAGCAGAAGGTTGAAGCAAGTGTGTGAAAGATCTCTTGACTGTGTTTGTTGCAATTTTATATACACTGATAGTTATGTGAATGAAGCAGCTACGTTCACATAAAACTAAAGCGCAGAGCTTTTAAATAGTTGTTTGCTAACAAAGTTTGTATTTTTTCACTTGCCCCAATTATACTAAAAATAGCCCATGGATCTTCAGTGATAGGCAAGATACACAAAGTGAAAGCTACTGAAGAAATACTATGATTTGGCATATTACATTATTTTTGCAACCTAAGAGAAAATAAATAATTTTGCTCTTGTTGGATGAACGTCACTAGTGGAAGTGTAACTCTCAACATCTTGGCTACCTATGTGAATGATTAATTAAAAGAAAAAAATAGTTAATCAAGATAAACTTCTGCACCTAGCTAACAGAGGACCGAAAGTTTATCATGTCTAAATATGTTTCTCATACATTTACTGCAAATTAGTTTTTGAAAGTGAATTTCAAGGTCTACTGACTCCGAGGTTCACTAACTCAGTTTTCATTAAGTTTTCACAAATGATCTACTGTAGCATTATTCTTTTATAGTGGTACAGAATTAAGGCCCACTATGAAAAGCAATTATACTGTCAGAAAAGTGTATTTTGACTTATTAAAAAATTGAAAGGTTTCAAGAAACTATTTATTTTGGTGTTCATTGGGAGTGCATGTTGACAGTGTTATGGAAGACAGCGTTTTTCTGGGGCATATCTCAGCCTCTTCTCATCACACCTCCTTGTTGAAAACTTGAGACAACCTTACTTAGCAGATACGTTAAAAATCTGTGTAGGCAATAAATACAAGGTGCTTTGTGATTCTGCCCTGCAACTGGCCTACTGAATTTATTTTGCTAGATCTGTATTACAGTAATGATGCACGTGATAGTTAAGGGTATAATAATTTTGTTTTAGTAAATAGTGAAGATGTTTAAAAGAAAACCTAGATATTTAGCAGTCTGATGAGTTACACGACTCATGTCAAGAAACAATTTTGTCCAAATTTTGTGGATCAGTTGTTTCAACTGCATTACATTGACTTTTTCCGATTACCTCATTATCTCCCAGAGTGTTATTTTTATATCCTATTCGAGCACTATTCATCTAAAATAACTATGACTCAGAGAATAACCATAATGCTGTCTTGTGGTAAAAGACTGAGGAAAGCTTAAAATATGAGCAAAGGGTTTACCCTTCAATTGTTACATGGCATCTAGGAATAAATTCAGCTGTTTGCCTTTTGCCTTCCTTTTCAGAGCAAGTGACTAAGAAGTATTTAAGGAACAGACAAAAAGTGGGTGCTATCTGATCCAACTTGACCCTTGACCTTGTTACAAAAAGCCACTGTAGGAGATACTAGAGGATGAAGGGGTGAAATTGCTACTTGGAACCGAGCTACCTCTAGAAGACAATGCTTACACTGGTGTCAGCAATTTTTTCTTGCCTCTAAAATAACAACATGTAATTTCTTTTACAACCATTTCAATTTGATTACTTCAATTATTGTGTGTATTCATCATGAAAAATGAGAACTCCCAAATCTAATATTTTTTCCTAGCCTCTACCAATGGTGTAATCATGTAGAGTAACATGAAACTGTAAGAACTACCAGGAGTCAGACACTCGGATGGTTTTCTTTCCAGAAATCACATGATGGCCAAAATAGAAAACAGCAGGTCAAAGACACATTTGTATACCAATGCAAGACTTAGGAAATAAGCAGGAGGAATAAGAAGTCTTAGTCAACTAATACAAACCTCATCAAACAGCTTTGTTAAGCAGCAAGACTAGGAGAAATTCCGCATAGGAAGGCTAGCTGGGATCCAACTACAACCTACAGGAAAGAGAGCAGTGACAGGGGACATCGATCAGGTAACAACTTTTGAAAAGGAAAAGGCAGAGAAGAGTAAAATAAAGGCAAAGGCCTACTTTCAAGACCAATAACATAGCGAACTGCCGAGTTAGATAGCATAGAAAGCAACTGTAAAGAGGAAAGACATCCAAGATTGCTGAAACACTATTTAGGACACAAGTACAATTTATCCCAGCATGAAAGAAGTATGCTCATTTTAGTAAGAGACAAACTTGGTGAAATCATGAGGACTTCAATGACCTAAAACACAGTAAGAAATGGTACAGAACAAGCAAAGTATGCCAGGTTACAAAAGAAAATAAGTAAAGTGGACTATGGAGAATGGAAAGAAACAAACAAAAAGGCCAGGACACAGGTGAGAGTCAGCAAGGCAGGTGCAGACAGCTCCATACAAAAACATTCTGTAACTTCATTAACAGTAGAAACAGATCAAGAAAATATCGTCCACTACTGTGCACAGAAGAAAAACTAGCAGCAAACACTAACGCTACTGAAGTATTTAAACTGTATTGTTCCAGCCTTCTTTAAAAAGATAAACGATCGTAAGAAAGTTGTACTTAGAAAGCAAGCTACATAGGCCTCTGACTTCCCTCACTCAGTACAGATCACAGGCTCTTGCACAGAGTTTTAATATCCTCAACACAGCATGAGACCAGGAGGGTAGTATCGAAAGCCATAGTCTTATTATTACCAAATAAATATATTTACAATACCATAACATGGTTTTCATTCTACCCTATAGTCACTTGCACAAAAAATGATCTTTTAGAAGTGCTGTGTAGTAGACATTGGCCCTACCAGCTACTGCTTAAATGCTGACATATTGAGATTTTGCTATTGTTATTGATTTTCCTTAATTACATTGATCCTAGAGGTTATGCACTGTTATTGTTTAAACTATAAATACTCATTACATCCATTAGGATCTTTACTTCGAGAAGTAGAGAAGAAGCTGTATAATAACTACACAACAAAGTTTTTGTTATAACTTTTGGTACTAGAAACAGATTGTCTACAGGATCCAGTTCTCAGGTGCTAGCAATAAGAGATTTTTCACCCGCAGTGCTAACCACTAATTAAGCCCCCAGTCTCGTGAGCCTATGAGCATACTTTCTGTAAGTGCACTGATGTTGTAGCATAGAAGAGGGACTTATTTGCCTTAGTCTAAAAACAAAGGGGTTATTCACCTTTTGACAGGTTTACAAAACCTTCATATTTTTAGTAGTTCTATGTGTAAGATCTTGCACAGCAAGCAACCTAATTAGGGCTAAAGGAAAAGAAACAAATATTTTAATAAGTTAGTGTGCACTCTTTATAATTAGCTTTCCATGAGATCCGCACGAGTTTTCCCAAAGCAGAGACATGGCTTTCTCTCAGCTCTTCCTTTCTACATCGTCTGTTCCTCCAGTGGCTGTAGATCATTTCCTGTTCTGCAGCTGAAGTATCACAGCTTCAAAAGCTGTGACTAACATCATTTAAACCATTATCATTTTTTACCAAACTATTATTAAACAAATTGATTTTCCCCCAGCCTCTATGATAAAGAAAATCATTCATTCATTTTGTGTGTCCTTGGCAATCTATGTTTCTTCTTTAAATCACCTAATGGCAAGAATTAGGAAAAACGGTCATTTATCTTATATCAGTAAGTTGGGCAAAGCTATTACATTTGTCATCATGTAGGAAGCTGCCATTACATTAGACCAATTTTGCAACTAATATTTTTTGATTCATTCACTACTCAAAAAATTGTAATTGTCTTTGAACCTTTTTAATTGTCCCACTGAAAAGAAGAACACACAGTTATAAAAAAAAAAAAAAAAAAAGAGGAAAGATTTGGATTGTATCAGATATGACTTTATTAGCATGTTGGAAGAACTTGAAATATGGGAAAAAATCTTGGTTTAAAATAACCTCTTATTTCTGTTCCTCCTAGAAAAAACTTTTTTAGACTTTTTTTTTCATACACTTCCCATGTGTTTTGAAGACTGGAAATGTTAGCAAGATCTTAAAAATATTTTTACTTCTTTGCTGACCTTAAAATCCAAAGCACTTCTCCCACAAGCTAGAACACAAAAATTAACCAATTGGGTTATGTTGATTACAGAAAACTGGGAAATACATCTCTCTCTATATATATCTATATCTATATCTATATTATATATATATATATATACACACACACACACACACATTTTTAGGAGCTTTTATGGTACCGAATGCTTATGGCATAGAGCCTGAATGATTTGCCAGGTCCATGCTCCATGGTCCTACAGTCCCTTTCATCTTATTGCATGTTTTGCCTATGCAGTAGGACTTAAGTGAGAAGAATGATGGTGTTTGTGCCAACCATGAAGCCTGCGTATCTCCACAAGAGTCTTTTGTAAAAGGATGTAGAAAGCAATACAATGACATTTGTGATGAATCAGGGTGGTCACATGAGAAATGCCAAGCTCAGTACATGTTCTGGTAAGATACAGCTGAGATCTCTTCCTATTTAATAGAACTATTTATCTTCTTAGCAGAATAAACAAAGTTTGTATTTATTCTGAGGTTAGTTATATAAAACCATTTAATGTGAGCGCCTGCTAGCAGAGTCTGAAGCTGCAGAAAGCCAGCCAATCCTCTTCATTTCCATGACAGATGGTATGAAGCGGTGTTTAAGGCACTGGTGGGAAAATCAAGAGAGAAATTTTACTCCTGGATTCCCCACGGAGCTGCAGTACAGCCTGTAAAGCCAGCTCACCATTCTGTGCCTCTGTTTACCTTTTCCCCTTTCTACATTTCGGAGGAAAGCTCGTCTCCCGGTGTGCATTCAGACAGCACCTGCATGAAAGGGCCCCCGTACCAGCAAGACCACTAACCAGTGTCCCAGTACCAGCCGTGCTATTAGTTTTATATAAACTTCTTATTTACTCAATAAAAGCACTACAGTGTACAAACAGTATTTATTAAGAGAGGCAGCCTGGTAGAGATTTTCTCTCTGGAGCACTGTTTTGCTTTATAATATGTAAGACCTTTAAGTTCGGTGAAAGGGTTATCTGAATTCCACGGCTAGTAAATGAGTGAGGGTTTTGGCAATAAATTCACGCAAAGCCAGGGCTGCTGAACTTCAACAGCTGACACTGGCTTCTGCAGGTGTGAAATCACAGATGGCTACATGTCATTACTGCCACAGAAGTGCTACTGAATTCACTAACATTTGCCAGGCTGTGCAGAATACTGTACACACAATATGCTATAGAATTCAGGCAGCCCTGGACACCATATATGCGGGATACTCCACTGTGTTCAGCGTAATTAGCAAACGGCTCAATGTGTAGGTCCTACATTAATGTCCGTATCTTTGTTCTTCAGATGCCACCTCGTCCTCTTAAAGAGAATTACAATTCAGACTCGAGAGCACCTTACTTTATGCAAAACACGTGGCAAGGTCAAAATAGACATATATAGAGCTTTAGTCTCAAGCACGGCCTTTCTGACACTATGTGGTTAGGGATGAGCCTGGCCAATCACCGATGCCAATTTGGTCCTGGCTTTCCCTCCTCCTGCTGCAGGAAACAAGCCCCAGGCTACTGCAGGCGGTTCATACACTGGGGCAGAGGAGGTTCTGTAATTTGGAATCAATTATTTTGCAAGGGAATGGGCTGTGATCCTCCTTACCCTCCGCAGCGAATAACACAGAAACCAACGAGACCTCATGTTTGTACAGTCAGCACACACCTTCTCACTGATTTAAGTTCTCATTTTTCTGTCTGACTTTAAGAGGAATTTTTATATTGAAATTGCACTCAGGGTAATAAACCAATTTACAACTTTTTTTTCACATTCCTATTGCAGCCAAATACATTGTGATCAGAAGTGTTTTAAAACTACAATTCTGCTAATGTTATCTACTTGACAAATTGCCCATAATACACGAGAAAATCAAACAAAGTTATAATAATCCAGACTTCAGAGAACAAAAGCACCAGCAATGGCTCATTTTTTAGTTCATTTTGCTTCTACTCAGATACTTAGATCCTTAAAATGGAACAGAGATGAAGGACAAAGGAATACTGAGAAGTCACTCTGTTGCTTAACAGGAGCTTTACAGATTGACCACTAAGTTGCAGGCGTCCAGAAGGCAAAATCTGGTCTTTATGTATTTTCTGAGATAGAGAACACTTTCTGTAATGGGAGATTATATAAAGTGGTAAGAGGTTTGGGGTTTTTTTTTTCCAAAAGATAGTGGAGAATAAGTAACTATAGGCTAAGAATTCTCCTTTGCTAACCTGTCTAAAATACAATAATTACATGACAGAGTAAAAGTGATACTGTGCCAACAGAAATCCATGGCAGCTAATCACACTGCTGTATGGTTGACCACGTACTTAGCGATATAAACAAATTAATTCCCAAAAGATAGCTAATCCAGCTTTTTGAGCCCCCTAGTAACATTGTGGAGACTGTGCACTAATACCTAACAGCATGTACTTTATATCATTTGGTGGCAACTTTTCCATTAACTGGCAACAAAGGACTTTTTTTATTTGGATTTAGAAATTCCCAAAGCAAATTTCTGAAGGGCAAACTTACATAACACCATTTAATTTGCAATGATTCCAGATCCCAACAGTATGTGAGCTCCTACCAAAGCCTGTTCTTTTTCCCTTAGCTGGAAAAGCAATGGTCATAACAACAGACCAAATTAGGGATGTGCCTGCAATATCAAAAATAAATTCAGCCCCTCAGATAAAAGATGAATGAAAAAACACACAGTCCAAAACAACTTTCATCACACATTTTGGTCAGACTGGCATTGAACAAAATAACATACAATTGTCTAACGTGTCCTTGAAGCTGCTCTAAAAAAAAAAAAAAAAAAAAAAAAAAAAAAAAGCAAGCTCCAAAATTCCATTGCTTCATTTGCAACAGTCCCTCCACTATCCCATTTGCTTCATTTGCAACAGTCCCTCCACTATCCCATTGCTTCATTTGCAAAAAACCCTCCACTGCTTCAGTGGAGGAAGAATCTGTCTCCACACAAGTTTCACCATTTACTTCTGAGGGGCAAAAAAAATCCAAAACTGTCTCACATCGCATTCATATAATGATAAGAAATTATTTGCTATCATAAATTCAAATCATTAAAATAAAACAATCTCATAAGACCCTCTCTCTTCCCTCCAAAATAAATACGTCAAATTTATTTCAGAAGCCACTTTCCCTAAGTGTCCTATTTTCCTTCTACGTTATGTGGCAGCATTGAATACCATTATGCTATGGCAATGGATGTTTAAGAACACTTTGATAGTGTTTAAATATTTTTTTTTCTTTTTACTGCTGATCTATTGTACATTCCAAAAATACCCTGGAGCAAAACGTTTGTTTTGGTTTGGGAAAGGAAAAGTGGAAAATATATTTGCTATATTTATTTCACTGTCAAAACCAAATTTGAACTCAGGCTTCCAAGGTACAAAAACCAAACTGAAATGAAACTATATTTACCCATTGCTCCTGTCCTTTTTCCTTCATTCTCCATGTCAATATAGTGCCTGTGTCTCTAGTAGCACAACCCTTCATTCTTTGAGCTAATTTTTTTTCCTGCAAGTGGTTATATTGATAAAAATTTAATACCATGTTCTGAAGTCTTTGACTTTTCCTTGCATATCTTCATTCTTTGCAATTTCTGTGTTGGGACCATATCTAACCTCCACATTCTTTTGCTATAAGAACGTACAAAATAATGAATATGCGCATAGTTAGTGATAAGCGATAAAAACCAGGACAGGACATCTGGATAAATAATTCTAACTGTGAAGGAAGGTCTACTGACACACCGATAATTCACCTTGCACCCTGGCAAAGACAAAGGGATTTACAGAGAGACAGAAATTAGTAAAACTGGTCTGGGAATCCAAGTTAGAACACTAAGCCTTTTAAAGTTCATTACTAGTGATCGTTAAAAAGTCCTTTGTACTTTTAATAACTGTTTCTTAAAGGCTGTTGCCCATATCCCCAGTTTATAGAGAGCTGACCAATACTGGTTAAGGGAAGTAATTCTTCAGATCCACTGATAACTGAATAAACCAAGTAACTAAGTGAACTGGATAAAACCTGCGAAAATTTTCAAATAGATTTTTTTTTCAGATACAAATTCATATATTTCAGATTAATTATTTCTTCTTTCCCCTGCTGCTGCCGCCGCCACCCCCACCACCCCTTTGGTTTGAAAGACCAATAGATATCAAAGCCTCAAACCACTCTGTCTATGTTACTAAACCTGCAAGTTTAAGAGAAATATGGAGGACAGATTTGGGGTAGCCAGGATGAATTTAATTGCCCAAACACAGGAACTCAGTGTAACTGCAAGAGCCTCCCAGTGCCATTTTGGAAGGGCATTAGTCTCCTGTAGATCTCTGCTATATTTTCTAGCCCAACGTGAATGCCTCAGCTGCTCAAGGGTACCTCAAAGAGCACTAGGAAACACTTCTGAACAATTGAATCTTTTAGCAAAACATGCCAACAAACTGGACTTAAGCAAGTGGAAGAAAGATCAAATAGAAGGGCTTGATCTCAGAGCTGTTACACACTTCTCACTCTGCAAAACCAATAACGACATTGGGAAAGTTACCTCATTCAATTTATGATGACTGTAATTCTTGATTCAGTAAGCAAGTATTTCTCTCATATTTCTAACTCCATTTTTTTATCTTTGATTATCTTTTATATTGTTTCTAACAGCACTGCTGCATGAGTAGTTCACTGCAAATACCCTCTAAGGGGAAAAGACAAGTAATTCTGAGGAAGGGTTGTTCCCTTTGGACTAACTTTAACTGGTGTAAACTAACTGACAGTATCTTCTGTTTATCACCAGGTCAGAACGTGCACATAAGCAGTTACTATGGAGCAGTTCATGCATTGCAAATTAACACCTCTGTTTAAATATCAGTAATTTATTCACATGCTCATTCCCTTAATCTCAGCCAGAGAATTGCATCAGACTGCAACAGCCACAGAAAGACAAAAATTGGTTAGGAGCTAACCACATTTCATATGTGTGATTTACAATATTTTAAAATAATCTTTTGACACCCAAGACCTCAGTATTTACAAAGCAAAAATCATATATTGCTAAAGAGACTATCAAGAATAAAACCCGCTAGTATTTGAACCATTCCACCACCACTCAGCTTTCTATGCACAAAATACATATTGGGAAATGGTGGTAACTACACAAGCTTTTATACTAGAGTGATGCATACAGAGTGTAGCTAAAATGGAAGAAGGCCACCTTTTTGGTAAGAATTCTGTATTAAGTACTCACATCTGCAAACTAGCAGCAATGGCATTTTAACACATGCAATTTATTCTCCTCTCTGAATTCAGCCAGTGGCTCTTCAGCCGACAGACACCAGTATGAAGCCGTGGCTTCATTCCCAGTAAATTCATCTGTCTCAGAGAGCAAAGGAGAAAGTAATATTGGGATTATGCATGAGAAACAATTATGGAAACTTACCAGGATTGACCAAGAAAGGAAAAATAGCCTAGACGTATGGGGCGGTGTGGGAAAAGGCACAGATTCTCCTGTAAGAGCATGGGACTGCCAGAACAGCTAAGCATAAACAGCCAGCTGAGAGCAAGAAACGAGTCTGAGAATGAAGGGCAAAATGACATGGGTAGGAGGAAGAAGCCTGAGTTGAAAATGAAGAGAGATGATTTGTTTTAAAAGAAAACCATAAACCAGCACTTAGATTCAAGGAAGAGGGTAGCAGAGAGTATCAGGCTAGAACGACTACGTTGAGAGTATGTTTCATGGATTTCAAGGTTGCACTCTGTCCTTCAAAGAGTCCAGAGAAGAGAAGCTTATGGTGCAAGGTGCTAAAAATATTTCTAGATACTAACACAGCAATGCAGATCACATTAACATACAGCTTTGTAAGGAATGGTATATAAATTAGAACTATTTGCAAAGGACTGGAATTAATAAGCTCATATAGAATGATAAATGTGTGTTATTAATGTTTTGTTGTCTTAATTGCAAGGCTTTTGTTCTCTATTACAGAATGAGAATATTCCCTGCAAAACAATTATTCTCCTGATTGTTGGTTAGATTAGTATTTGCCACAGGGCTTTATTCTTCACAGAATATTTTTGCTTGCATAAAGAGACCACGAAAGGCAGGCAGACAGCAAATAATGAAGTCAAAGAAAACAGATCATGTTTGCTCCGTCTTTCTGCTTTTATTATACAGTTGGTCATACATGGATGTGAGCGCTTCCCACGTAAGGAAGAAGTGAACAGAGCTCACATGCTCTGTTAAGCATTTGAAGCGTGGGTATTCTGTGTGCCATTCCAGCAAAAAAAAAAGACATTTAAGTAAACCAAATATGGAGGCATTCTATTTGTGCCTTTCTCTTAGTTTCTAACATCTTTTGATCAAACCTGAAATTTTATTTGTTCACACTCTGTCTACTGATAGTGTAATATAAACATCAAGGAACTGAAAATAGAGGTAAATAAACATTTTTTTACAGATGCTTATGACTCAGCAGGTCACTGTTTTCCAGTCACTATTATGAGTCAGAACTAAGTCTGTGAAATGGTGTTAGAAAGTACAAGACGTAATCTCATCTGAAATGCAAGAATCATAGTCCTGACCGTTCCTGTAATTAAAGATGCCCAGTCTGTTTTCGTAATAGGAATATGTCCCAGCTAAACTCCCTGTCTGGTACTTTCTGCCCATCTCAATTCGCTTCTGCAATTTCATTTGGATACAGAATACTGTACGTTCTGTCCTGAACGGAGAGGTATGGCTGCGTGTGGCTAAACAGCTGCTGTCTTGATTAACGTTTATAAGCTGCTCTGAGATACTTCTGTGAAACGGAGAACAGAAGTACAAAGGATGGGCACCTAACTTCTACACAGAAGAAGCAGATCAGAACAAGCACAGCACTCAGGGAGATACAGAGACAGATTGAGAAAGCCACACTGTGATGTTTATACCAAGGCAACAAATGCAAATGAAATCTTCCAGCATTATTGACAGTAGCAACACCGAGGTTACGGTATGTGTGCATATCACGTCTTATTGCTGATCGAGATTATCGTTGGTGTTTATTCAATCAATATCAGCATGTCTGAGGGGACTGAAAAGGCACTAATAAGGACACACACTGTTTAGGGTAAACACAGAGCTGATTACAGTAACACCCACTTGATTTGGCAACTAAGATTTAAATGGACTGCTTTCAAGATGCTGGTAACAATTCACCTGACAATGAAGGGAACAGACAGTACCTTCCTCCAGGGTTCCCTGTTAGTCCTATAACCACAGCCCTGGGACACGCCATGGGTCTGGCTCAGCTTCTGGCAGACTACAACTCCACGGTAAGCATTCAAAATGTTTAGTACACAACTACATGCAGCAGAAGGAGCCACGAGTCAGGTGCGTCACCAAGATATTCCTTTCCTGCTAAGTATTCCCAGGCTGTCAAATTGTGCAACTTAAAAGACTCCAACCTAGCAAAGGATTTGACACAGAGAGTATGTGCCACAGGACAATGAAGCACGGAGATGCTCAGAAGTTGGTTCCAAGGATCTCAGTGGGATACTGAATGCAAACTATAGTATGGCAATCACATTGCATATAATACACAATCTACTTCAGAATTTGCTCAGAAAGCAGAACCACATGCATGTCACACAGTGCAGACATCCTCTGAGAATAAATACTCACATTGTTGTTTAAAAGGTGAACGATCATACAGGGCCCCGAAAACGCCCTCACAGATCTAATCTCTTCAGACTATACAGTCTTACACACACATGCCATTTTAAGTGAGGAAAGAATCTTGCCTCACTACAGTTTATATTCTGACAGCAGTGTCAGCTACGTCGCACTTGGGACTTTGTCTAAAAAAGGACTTGAAGGCATAAAATTGAAATCAGGAGGAATTTTGGTACAGAAACCCAGAGCTGCGATCCTGAGTTGTGAACCTCAGCTGCCACTTGTATCCTGTTCATTCAGCATTTTGTGGCTGTAAAGCTGACTAGAGACTAGCAAGTTCTGCCTTGGCACCCACACAGAATTGCCTGAGTTTTGACAGAGTTGAGCACTTGGCTCTTAACCCAGTCAGGCAAAGGAGACTTGGCATTGCGGATGACAAAGAAAATAGTTTTTAGAGAATGAAATGCATTTTTCAATTTGCTGAATTAGACTAAGTTTAATAATTAGCAGAGGTACAAAATGGCTTGACCATTGCATTTAAGTCCTCGGCTCTTCTATGTACACAGTGGTACCAGACATTGGCTCATGCTAAAAAAGCCCAGGATGATGTTACATCTGTATTGTGATTTATCTCTAGCCACTACCTGGAACACACTGGTGCAGTACACAAAATCTCAGCAAGTGTTTGTGCACACCTGTATTTTTGCAGATGCATAAATTTAGAATGCAAACTGAAAATTGTCAGTCACAAAATATTCAAACTTTGTCACTGTTTTCCCACTTTTCAGGATCTCATTGGAAACAACTGTCTCCAGGTCTGATGGTTCTAAATATCTACAGTTTCTGTGAAAGACCAGTACAGCTGAGAATGCCTGACAATTTGGGAAATTATATCACAGGAGTTTTAGAGTGGGTGTCAACAGAATAACACTGGGAAAATTGACATTAGAACTCTGTCAATAAGCAGTATCTCTTGTTGGACTCTGAATTCTGTAGACAAATATAAAAGCAAACAAATTAAAATAAATCACATTATCATCATCATCCATGGGTAAGACTGGAAGCTGATACCTGGCAATCCTTTGAAGTCAATGACAAAATTTATTCACTTTAACAGTACAAGAGAACTATTAAAACCAATCATAAAAAAAAACAAAACAAAACAAAACAAAACAAAAAACCACACACACAAAAGAAGGTTATTTAACTTAACTGTTCTACTCCGAGATATAGCATTCAGAAGAATGTGATTCTATAAGTGTGCATACAGTCAAAAACTGAAAAGCAGCTACTGAGGTGTTTGACAAGGCACACAAGTGCCTTGCAGTAAATGGGTCCTCTTACCATAAAGAAAAACTGCACATAGTACAGCATCATTTCCTCTCAACCTCCACCTCCCTGGAAATCCATCAAGCATTCTGAGGGAGAGGCACTAGGAAAAAGGGCTGAGAAGGTAGGTATGAACACCACATTTTGAGTGAGAACTGCTATATTTCTTTCTCCTTTCAGCTTTTTCACTCTCACGCCCTCACACTCCAGGGAATGTTAAACAGCGCTATAGACTAAATGTCACTCCTTGACTAACCACACTGACCACGCTGGCTGAATAAAACCAGGAAGAATTGCTCTCCCAAAAGGAGCAAAGGAGAGGGAATACACAAAAGTTCTTCCAAACCCAAGTAAGAAACTGAGGAGGCAACAGGCTCAAGTGATCCCTGCCCCACCTGCGCCCTACGGACTTCGGCAGGTTCTGAGGAGGGAAGGCAGCGTACGTATAAATACACACAGTGTGGCTCTACATACAGACGTAAAATGCACCATCTTCAAAGAGCTGCTTGATAAACTACCAACATTTCAACAAAACAGTTGTAGAGAAAGTATGAATTAAAGTATTCCAAATTCTTAAAATACGGATTTAACTAATAAACAGAACCTATACTCATGTTTATGCATCAGTTATTATATCTCTCATGCTCATTTCATCTCAGTGCTGGAAATGTACACTTTTTGGTGCGGAATAATGACTCTCTGGCTCACCAACAGTAGTGAAGAACACTAGAAAACAGAAGACACAAGAACTGTCCTTTTCAGGAAAAAAATATGGGTGATTTAACGCATGGGCAAAGAAAGGCTGTGGTAAATATAAAGGGCAAAAGCGATTTACTTGTATTACAGTCATATAACGCCAGAGCAGATACACAATCTTTGTCATCTCCTTTCTTTCTCACAACAGAAAACACACAGAGGTATATTTTATATTTTAATATTAGCAAAGTAAAATGTTGTTTGAAAGGTACTCCCAGAGTCACTTTCTTAACAAAAAAAAAAAAACCAAACCAATCCATATGGCAGTAAAATCCAATTACTTATTTTCTCTTTATTCATGGTAAAATACTTTTGTAGATATACAAGGTACAGATGCAGGTGTCTAATGTATCAAATATGTAATATGTGGTTTTATATTGTAATAGCTAAAACTTTCATCCTGTTAATGTAAAGATGAATGTACTCTTCAGCTGGAAGAAGCAATCACAGGGCACGTATCACTAGGGCCATTTATTATTTGTTATTGGCAGTCCAACATTTCCAAGTATGTTTGGAAGGAATATTTGGACAGTTTTAAAGGTTGTCCTGGTATTACTTACAGGCTCCAGCCAGAAGTATGATTTCTATTATTTTGGGGCGCTGTTCTCAAACTTCTCTTTTCTAACAGTTGTGCCTCTTGCCTCTCCCACAACGCACACATGCATCCCACTTTCCAACCTCTCTTAAGCCTGGCTATTCCAACTGTTATCCCACCATCCAGTCCACTTTTGCTAGTCTCAAAAATACCTCTGCACCCCAAATACTAGCAATGGCAGTCCGCTGGTCACCCCTCCTTCTCTTTTCTCCATTGACCACGGGTAAATATTGCATTACTTGCAGGATTACAGGTGTGCTGCTTTTGGCTGGGATAGAGTTAATTTTCTTCACAGTAGCTAGTATGGGGCTATGTTTTAGATTTGTGATGG
>JAVJGJ010000030.1:27250816-27281509 GCA_035590215.1 Microhierax caerulescens
GGCTTTTGCTTTACCTGTTCAACTGCCTTTATCTCAGCCCATGAGTTTTCTCACTTTTACCCTTCCAGTTCTGTCCCCATCCCGCTGGGGGGGACGTTAGCAAGCAGCTGTGTGGGGTTGAGTTGCCAGCTGGGCTTAAACCAGGACAACAGGCAATGAAATAACTTCCTGAGGAAAAGAGGGTGAGAGAAGGGAGAGGACATACAGCAAGTGGGTGACACTTCCTTTGGTGCTTCCATTCTATTACATGTCACAAGGGAGCCTGTGCGAATGACTGACTTATGGCAAAGCTATAAATCACGCTTTGCACAAAAGAGCTGCCTTTTCTTTCTTCCCAGTGTGGCTTTCTACGTTCTCGGCATTTTCCGCAGGTGGTGTCAGAGTTGCTAGGACTTCTCCCGGTTCTGTCCTGCATACCCACAGAGGCACAGCCGTAGCCAGGAATAAGGCAATGGCTAACTAAGTTATCACTTTGGACTCAGCTGAGAGTAGAAAATAAGTCAGGCAGCAGTAAAAGAGATCAGCTATATGATTGAGAAGCCTTAATGCATAAAGAGGGAAAGGCAGAGTGAATTTGGTAGCAATAAGGGTAAGATGCTGGTGAAGAGACTGACGAGAGGGACAGTGCTATACAAGCAACAGAGAAGTCAACCACAGCTGCTGCATCTCTGCTAGAGGGCTTCATCCTGACTGCAATAAACCCTTTGGTTAAAATGCAGCACAGAAAACTGTGCCTTGTGCTTCTCATGCTTAAGAGAAATGACTGAGAAAGTGCTATCAGAAATATGTAAACTTGCTGATGTGTACGTGGGTACCAAGCAGTTTCTTAAAGGCCAGACCGCAACACGTTCTTACAAAAATATCAGACGGGCCTTCAGGACCACGCAAACAGTGTAACCACCTCCTCAACAAAAAATGGACCCAACCTTCTTCCCTACAAAAGGAAGCCACAGCTTAATTTAAGACTGGCATAATTTTCTTATATCTCTGCAACCTCAGACTAGCAGCCATCCCTCAGGAGGGTTAGCTCATCCAAACCGCCACTGCTTTTTTTGTATGATGAGCTCCAACCAACATATCAAATCCAAAATACAATGTAAAATAGTCTCTCATTTAACTGCCAAAGTCAAGATCATTTCTACCATGTTATATAAATCTTTTGATCCAATTTAACTCCATCTTAAACATTCAGGGATATTTAGTTTTTTCATAACTTAAACTCGTTTCCTCCCATTCCCAGTTTTTCTATCCAACAACCATGGTTCAAAAGAAGCAAAGTGTCACTTATATTTCTGGGTTAGTGGTGCACCAAAACAAAAATAATTCCTACTCATACAGCTCGAGCTTCTCTCCTTCACAGCAACTCACACAGAAGAGATTCTGCTCAACTTGTCCCAGCAATGTTAGGCCCAGCTTGAGGTATGATGATGAACAGTTAGTTTCCCACCATTTTGGCTAACATGAACAAAAAGTATGTTCTGAACATTCATCAGTATATGTTAAATTAATGTTTGTCTCTGCACACAGGCATATGCATAAATACATATGCATATATATGTGTGTGTCTGCATGTAATCATACATATTCACCCTCCCCAGCCTTTTCCTCTCCCACGTTCCCACACACGTATCCTTGGAAAGGAGAAAACCCTTCTGTGTATTTTTATTGGCCTGTCAATCTACAATAATTTTTTTCTTCCATAACTGGAATGTCATGTAGCATGTCAGTCTTTCTGCTTTCCCTTTCACCGGAATTAAGCACCCTGCATGGCTGCAGAGAAAGCTTGCGGAAAAAAAAAAAAAAGCAATTTCTTTCCAACATTTAGATTTGATACAAGGTGCCATACACTGTGTATATTAACAAATCATTAGAAGCTCTTTTTCCATCCAGACTGTACTGTGGCTTTCATGACATCAAAGCAGGAACCACACCAAGGGCTAAGACTATCAGGTGTCAGTCTCAGAACACTTCTCTATTTTGAGAGACCAGACATTGTTTCTAATGGCCAAATACTAATTGCCTTTCCTGGTTAGTCGCAGTATCAGGCCCCATCAGCATGGGGAAAGCTCCTCACCTTGCTTCCACCTGCACACTCAGAAGAGCAGTCCCTTCACTGCACTCTCTGCTATGTCTCAGGCCAACACGCACCCTCCGTGCCATGAAAGGCTGGTGAAAGCTGAGATTCGTCAGTACCCTGAACAGATCTTCCAAAGACATATGGAAGATGTAGAGGACAATTTAAATGCCAGTCAGCTCTCATCAGCTCACCTATGACCCCCCAAGAAATGCCTGGGTACCTTTAACAAAACTGAAAGCAGTAACAACTTTGGCAGCTTTTGGGAAACAAGGAGCCATGCTGCAGGGGAGGTTATGGGAGCTGCAGGACATCGTGGAGTCAAATCCTGGTGAATCAAAGTATCTGGAGATGAAACCAGACCAATCCTTCCCTACCCTCACCACCTTTTTCAGTGGAACAATTCCAGCATTTCATGGCTTTTGGATCCATAAAGAAAGAGATCATTATCAAACCCAAGCAAGCTTAAATCTAACATCTCCTATTTTCTGTCCTCTATTACAGCACATATAGAGAAAAAGAGATGTCATTAATTAGTGAAGCAAAAACAAGAAGAATGCTTATCAACCTTGGAATCAACAAGCAAAGCATCCATGAATAGGCTTAAAAATGAATCCTTAAAAGCTCTCTTTAGAACTTCCCTTAAGGTTCTGGTGGCCAACAGAATGTTGCAGCATGAAATTCAGAAAGCAAGGTTTGTCAGTACCTCTTTAAACAAACCAGCAGGCAATGCTTATAGTGATGCTGGTACAATGACACTGACTTGCCATTCAAAATTTTCTTCTTCCCTACCAATCTTCCTTCCACCCCCCCTTCCCTCCTCTCCTCTCCCACCCCCAAAAGCATAATGGTTTAAATGGATGAAAAAATACAGTAACTAAAAAAGTTCCTATAAACTGGGAACTGACATGACTATCTGTCTTCAAGTGTGAGCATTCATAGCTCTCTTTCAAAACCTATTCAAACCTGGATAGCCTTTTGTGGGGACAAATGAGGCTGCTGCCAGTTTTTACCAAGTTATAAAATTTTCAGCATCACAATAAATTGTGAGACAAGGAGGAGAGAAATTCAATTTAACAAGGAACTCGTAACTTTTCATTGAAGGAGTGCTCAATTGTGGGACAAGGAAGAAAGAGTGAGAGGTACAGTGTGCATCAATATCTTATCCCTTTCTTTCTGGGTTGTCCTTGGAGGCTTGTCCATAATTTACTTTCCCAGGGGAAATTTAGCACAAGTGTAGCAATTTTTCCTTTCATCCTGCTGACAGACTAAGCTAGCCTCAGAAAAAAGGGGGATAAAAAAAGGAAGAGAAGGGAAAGATCCATAGATATTATTTACACTACAGATCATGTATTATTTTTTACCTTCCGATGTTCATATTTTGATAGTGGTACTAACTGCACACATGCAGACGCACACACACCGGGGCAGCATGATCAATGGTAGGGGTCAATAATCCCATTTCAGAAGCAGTCCTACTGCAGACTGAAATGAAACAGAGTAAAGTCTAAAGTAATGAAATGTGACAGAGCCACATGCACTGCCACCCTCCAAATATGGAGAGAAATACATTTCTACATGAGGAAATCCTAACTGGCAAGTCAGATCTAGTCATATAATAAACAAGGCTACACGTAAGTAATGGATGACTCTCATACTTAGAATTTGCCTTCTTCAATTAACTGTAATATGATCTCACAAAGTCTGATTTTTGTTGGAGTATGAACGACTAACCTTCCGGTGTCCTTGTAAGCAAATGGCCTATCTCATTAGCTCATAATATTAATCAATTTTTTTTATTCCCTCTTCATATTTGTTGCGTTGCCAGTGATATTAAAGCTACCTCAATTGGTTAAATCAAGAAACGATCTATAAACAATCACAATGCATTCAGTATCATAATTGTCAATGCATATCATTATATTGGACAGGGCTGGTGATGGCTAGCGAAGCTGTCTTTGATCTATGAGCAGTCATAGACCTCTGTGAAGCTGCCCTTCATTCAATATAAACGTCAAAAGCAATAGTAGTGCCTTATAAAGAGTGATCACCGAAACAATGGAAGCCACCATCCCAAGCACTGAGCAGATTCAAAGGCTAGGAGCAAGCTGAGCTCCATGGGCAGGGGTTTTCCTGTGGCAAGCTGTAGGTGTAAGCGTAAGGGCATGCATTTGGTGGAGCTTTGCATCTCTGTATCAGAGAAGCTTTCAGGAATAGGAAAACCAGCAGAGCAGACATCAGGGAAATATGCTGCTGAAAGGAAGCTGCACATATAAGGTTCTTTCTCTTCTCTCTGTTTTTTCCCCATTTTCGGAATGAAGTTCTGTATTCTGTCATGGATAAAATGCATGGGTTTGTGTACCACTAAATTAGTCATTTACACACCCTAATCCAGCCTTTCCATCCTGCCTTTCCTTTTGCCCACTTCTGCTTCTGGAAAGGTAATTTCCGTTTCTATAAAATAAAAAATCTCAGTACAGATAAGAAACGCAACTGATTTCTTCAAAAATAATTTCATGAAGCTTTTGACTGACTTCAAAATGTTGCTAGGATTTAAAACCTGGTAA
Source organism: Microhierax caerulescens (assembly GCA_035590215.1). NCBI lineage: Eukaryota > Metazoa > Chordata > Aves > Falconiformes > Falconidae > Microhierax > Microhierax caerulescens. Next base: position 27,255,458 of record JAVJGJ010000030.1, read on the forward strand.
TTCCATAAATTCAATAAAGCATATGTTCAATGCATGAAGAGCTAGTAAAAGGAAATTCCCCAGAACTAGTAATTAAAGAATTAACATGTAATGCAGATGTTCTTGATGGAAATCCTCAAAAATTGGTATTACCCTAACACTGCCCAATCTTTTAATTGAGGATCTAGAAGATAAAGTGGATATCCTACAGCTGTCATCTATGGACAAGACAGCTGGAGAGCTGAATGATGATGAGGGGCAAGTTAATCATAGAAACTGTGTCAATTGGGCCAGTTCAGACTCTGTGTGATTTAGCTGCAAGGAAATATGAAATTATAAATTTATAAACAAAAACACAGATGACACCTACAGAACAAGGCTTGATATAGCAATGGAAAGGGACTACCCATCTGGCAGAGATAGAAGTAGCAAATCCAAATGGGTATATACAAGATGAGATGCAAACATTGGGAGACATGAAGGGTAATAAAGATAAATTTATAGATACTCCAGTAAAGAACAATATCAAGGAAAAGACTAGTCTACTCCTTAAGAAAGGAATGGAACGTGATGCCAAAAAGACCAATGAATTATTTGTTTTTCACCTCAGTCTTTATTATAAGGGCAACTGCAATCATGTAGCAATCACAATTAATATTGCTGACAAAGGGTCAGGACTGAGCCTCAAATAGGGAAGGTACAATATTCGGAGTACTTAGGTAAGATGGATGTTTTTAAATGGGCTGAGTCTAATTAACTTCACCCAGCAGTACTTAAAGAGCTAACTAAGGATCTCAAAGTCATTAGGGCTTATTTTTGAGAACTTAAAAAAGATAATGGAGAAACTGGAAGACCAAAAAAAGGGCAAGTGTAATGTCTACCTTTAAAAAGGATTTTTTAAAAAAAGAAAGAAGCTAGCCTGAATGATTGTAGGCCAATCAGCTTTATCTTCAATTCATGGAAAAATACTGAAACAAGTAGCCAAACTGTTTGTAAGCACCTGGAAGGTAACAAGGACAAATATAACATCCAACGTGGATTTGTCAAGAACAATCATGTCAAAGCAATCTAATTTTCTTCCCTGATAGGGTAGCAGGCCTTGTTGTCAGAGGAAAAGCATAACATGTCATGTGTATTTAGGACTATTTTTGATCCTCTTCCACATAATAATTTTCTAAGAAAACCATGGAAGCATGATTCAGATGAAAATAGTACAAAGTGGGTGCAACACTGATTCAGAAAATCATGCTCAGGGAGTGGTTAGCAACGTTCTTATCAGCATGGAAAAATATCTCAAAGTGAGGATCTGTATGAGATATGGTATCACTTAGCATTTTGACTAACGACCTAAAATATAGTACCACAAACATATTTGCCATGTACAATTATCCTCCTTGGAGGCATTATAAATACAATGGACAAAAGACCAGAATTCAGAATAACTTTGGCAAATTTAAAGATCTGATTTGGAAGCCATAGTGCTTGGTCAGTAGGGATAAATGCAAAGTATTATACTTAGCAAGAATAATTAACTGCTTGGGATGGAGAACCACTGATCTGGGACCCGTTCTTCAGAAAAAGGTAAGTGGTTGTGGATCACAAGCTGGATAATCAATCAACAGTATCATGCTGCTCCAGAAAAGATGAACGTCCTACTGCAATGAATAAATTTGGTATAGCTTGCAAGTCACAGAAGAATCCTTCTACTCAGCACTGGTAAAGCTGCATCTAATGTTATTTCATCCATTCTAAGGAACCGCACCTCCAAAAAACGAGGACTAACTGGTGAAAAACCAGAAGAAATTTATAGCCTAGAAAATATCACTTTGAGTAAGAATTAGGGTTGTTAAAGAAAAAAAAAAAATACGGCTATAAGCAAAAGGTTGCTAAAAAGAAAAATGAAAAAAGAAGAAAAAAAAAACAACAGAAAACTGCTGAACTGCTCTTTGTGCCGATGTTAGACAGGGCAAGACATAAATGACTTAAAGAGCAGACAGGGAGACTGAGGCTGCATTTTAGGAAAAAAACTGTCAAGTAGTAAGAAGCAGTAAAGCGTAGAAAAGACAGATTGCTTGTGGAAGTTCTGGAATACTCCTGGAAAAAAATGTCAAAAATAACACAGACATCTGTCCAGAATAAGTGCTGATCCCGCCATGCAGGAAGGATGATCAAGATTACCCAAAGGTCCCCCACACGCCTGTGATTCCATGAGCCCCACTGAAACACCTCAGCAATAGGATCCCTGCATATGCTGTTCGGGCAGCAGTCAACAGGAATAAATACTTCATTTTTCCCAATATAGTATTTGTAAAGTTCGATAAAATGATGGAAATCTCGAACCTGTATTTCTAAAAAGATGTTGAGAAATTGAAATAGACACAGCAAGAAGCCACAGAAAACACTTGAGGGCTGAATAAAACACCTTGTAGTGAGAATCAAGTACTACAATCTGTTGTATTACCATTAACTTCTCCTCTCTGTCCCCCCAGTGAAAGAAATTATTTCTTAATCTTATAGTAAAAAATTAGCTTTTAGAGGAAAACAGATAAACATATAATCCAAGTTTAATTCCACTCCAAAATTAGATTTATTTTTTAACAGGGAGGGTAATCAGACACTGGAACAAATTATCAAAGGAAGCAGCAGATCCTCTTTCCTGATGCCTTGAAATCAAGACCGGGTGCCTTCCCAAAAGACAGGCTTCAGTCTGCATAGGTTAAAAGTTCAACAGAAGGTAGTGCAAGTTTGATTTAACAGTCTGTGACATCCTAGAGGGATGCCACAACTGTTCAAAGTCCAGAAATTAATCTAAAGTGAGTCTAAACTTCTTTTCCTCTGAACAGGAGGGCCTTTATTACCCATAGACTGATATAATTACTGCAACCTGAAAGTACTGGCATTGTGTCCACTACATATGGTCTTCTCATACATCAGAGACTCTTTCTCCATAGCTCTGTGAACTCAGAAATATCCTTTCCCATGAAAACAATGGAAAATAAATAAATAATATTTAAAACCACATCCCCCCCCCCAAAAAAAAAAACCTCAAAACTTGTTTTGCTTAAAACAACGGAAGACGAAAAGCTCTAAAATCTAAATAGGTACTTTGAGGGTATGTTTCTTCTCTTCAGAACTTTAAGAGTCTACTGTTTAATGCATTATTTAGTCTGTAAAAGTTCTGCCTGCTTTAAGAGCAAAAGGATTAATGGTTTCAACTTCCAGCGTGTTGACCTTTATTCAACATTAAAATGCTTATTTGAGCATTCTGCCATAGTACCAGTAAGCCCCTCTCTAATGAAAACTGTAAGGGAAAGAAAGTTTAACTCCCATATGTCCACAAATAATATTATTTTGCATTACAACGTTTAGGAGATCTTTTCAGCACATACACAAAGTTAACACTGATGCAAAGAGCATTAAAACCACAGAGTATACATGCTATTACTCTGGTTACAGATTGAATGTTGGAGCAATATTAATGAAGATGATGAAGAATAAGAACAGTTAAGAGCTCCTGTTCCCAAGTTACTGCCCTTAATAACAGTTACGACAGCAAACAATTTTAAGCAAAGTAGAACAAAAGCAAATCATACTAGCTACTTCTGAAATAAATTACAGAATTCTGCTTCCAAATACCAAAAGCTTGATGAAAACCAAAGCAGCAATTTGTATATGAGGATACATGGTTTGCTAAAAGAGCAAATTGAAGTAGGGAATAACTGGGCAAAATTGATTTTGGGTGATGCTGAATAGTGAAAAGGATAAGTTGTAAACACTTTGGCTGACACAGCAGAAAGAGCTGGGGGAGAAGTTAAAGGCAATAAAGAGTCTGGATGCTGCTGCAGACCTTCAGGGCACTGACTGAACCTAGACAAGGAAGTGTCTTGACAGACAGATGGAAACTGAGAAAGGCTTTATCACGCTGAATCTTTACTACTCATAGTGATTAAAATAACAGCTATGCTAAAAGCAAGGCAGGGGAACATTTTTCTCGAGGCAGGTTTCCATTCTTCCCAAGTTAGCTGAGCAAGTAGCATGATCAAATGCAATCCAGAACATAAGCCATATAGCAATGGCACATAAAAGAAAATAAGACCGAAGCTAATTCTCAGCTAAGATTTTGTGGTAACAGTCTTATCACGTTTTGATAAGTATTTTTCCTGCAGAAAAGATTACAGGCTGGTCTTTTAAGCTTTGAAAAGTTTTTTGGACAAAGATAGTTGTTACCGCAGTTTGTTGAATAAAAAATTGCTCAGAACCTAAAGAGCTAAAATAATTTCCCTAAAGGAAAAAAGTAATTAATAGCTTACTTGAGGAGAGAATATTGGACTATCACATTTTAAACTGTAAAAATCATTTAACTAAGAATCACTAAACGTGTCATAAATAAAGTTGATCATGACACAGAAATTAGACATAGGACAACTAAGGAAGAGCAAAATCAACTCTGCAGGAATATGAAGGCTTAAGAAGATGAGAATAGTAGACAGGAAAATCAATTTATTGCATGCTAGATGATCATATGCAAAATAACATGAACAAAAAAACCCCAACTGTAAAGGGTGTGGCTGTGAAAGGGATCACACCACTATGCATCAGAGTGAATATTTCATCATTCTAATTCAAACTTCCTGTGCAAACATTAAGAGAAGCACGCCAGTGCTTTGTTAAACATACACAGAACTCCAGAACTGCAAATATAATTCAAAATACCTAACCCTGAACGTAGAATAACTTCAGGTGCACAGTAAACCAGAATGGAGAAGGTAGAGATGGATTTATTTCTGCCTCTTACACAACTTTAAATAAACTTAAGTTACAGAAAGAGACTTGCAAAGAATTTATACTAATACTTATAAAAAGACTTTGAAAGAGTTAATGTAACTTAAATCTGTCACTGTATGGGTTTGACATAGAAGACGTGGTACAGCAGTTTATTCAGCCCAAAGGCAAGACAAGACATGCTCACAGTGAATAAGAGGAATAAACTTGGTGGGGTGGGAAAGAGACAGAAAAAGGTGTTCTGGAAGATTTTTTTTTTTAAAAAAAAATAATGTTCTTTTATTAGATATTGAAATTTAAAGTTATTACTTTAAATTTTATTTTAATCTAACACTGAAAAAACACAAAAGCCTTACTTTTTTAAAAAATGCAATGAGTAAGTGACTGCACAAGTAACGGTGCCTTCCAAGAGCTCTGATGACTCTAAAGAAACACATAGGTAGTTTGGCTTACTCAGCAGCACTTCAAAAAACTAGGAATCACTCTGGTTAGAATATGCATTTTTAATAAATAAAAGAAGAAAATCAAAAAATCAATTCAACACAGAAACAAGGCCTTATCTCCAGCTCTGAAATACAAGCATGTTGTCTCAGCCTAGGTCCTTTTTCATTCATATGGACTGTAAAACAATGAAACACAAAATTTAACTGAGCTCTCTGAAATTATATATTTAAAAAAAAATAAAATACTATATACACCATCACCTATTGCCAGGAATTAGCTGCCAGGACAACAACTGGTGGGTATCTGCAGCATGCCACCTTACAGCACAACGAACTTACAGACTATTGCCAATCTATAGAATAACTTACTCTTATTTCTGCTGCAAATGTAGCATTTCAGATACAAACATTAATGTCTACTGAACCAAAATCTCATTTGCCATAGCTTATTGTCCATCCCATTCCAAATTTTATGCCACACAGTTAACAGAACTCGTCTAGATTTTTTGATCTCCAGAGCCTATGTGCAGTATGTTGGACTTGTGAAATGAAATAGGCAAAGTGGTAAAGCACGTTCCTGCTTTTGCTGATTCTCAGCATAAATGTTTCCTCCTCTCTTATCACTTGTCTGAACACCAGCATGCTACAATCAACATCCTGCTAGTTAGTTAAGATTCTTGCTTGCTTGCCTTTCTTCTCTAAATACAGCACTCTCATGGCGCTATTGATCAGTGACTAAAAAAAAGCCTGGATGAAATCCCTTTTCCTTTCTCTTTTTTTTTTTTTTTTGTTTTTTTTTTTTTTTTTTTTTTTTGTTATTGATATTTTTTAAAAGGTCCTTTCATCTCCTCCTATACCAGGAAAGCATTACTTGACAGAAATATAAGAATAACGAATCTAAAGCTGTTCAGCACCAAACTACCTAGAAGTGGAAATTATACCCCTAGATTTCAGCCTCTTGCATTTCAGTGGGGCAGCACACACATGCTCCAATTGCTTTCTTGATTACAACATTGGTAACTCAGGGAAATTCTGTTCCAGTCAATAGTACTTCCACAAACGACATGCCTTTGACAATAAAGGCAGAATTTGACCCACTTCTTTTTGGTCATGAAAAAGCATGGATGATAGGTAGCACATCCAAATAATAAGCATAATTTCATAGTTAAGAATTATAGCCTCACATTGCTCCTGAAGTCTCTACTTCCAAGCAGTTTATGATATTGTCAGGAGGGGTTAATGTCAGCAGAACTTTGGAAAACCATTTCCCACTTCTCTGGTCATCCCTGCGAACATGGGAGTACCAGTGGCAGCTGAAAACAGAGCAACGTATATTTAGCCAGCAGTGTTATATAACCTGTCTGTTAACAAATGCGAGACACAGAGTAAAGTCATGTAACCCAATTGAAACAGTTCGTACTGGAGGTTGATTTCCCTTGGGAACTGAAACATCAAGTAAGAAACTGAACCAGTTAAATATAACCTTTTTAAAGGGCAAAAGAATTCAAAGGTAATCAAGGATTTTTTTTTCCTCAGAAGGGCATTTATAATTATATTCCACTTTTATTTATAACAACCCTTTTAATGTTGGTACTACAAAAGAACTCCACAGAAAACCAGCTTTGCTTTATATAACAGGATTCAATCTACATGTGGTTTTTATATGCAAAGCATCTTCTACACAAGGTACACACTGACAAAGGCGCATTTCCCTGAAGAAACAAGGAATATATTTTCAAAGTTTTTCATGAGGGTTTAGCCATGTGCTTTTCATTAATAGTGTCAAAGACTTGAGAAGAAATCCTTAACTTTTGCTTTAAAAAAGTAATGGCAAATGACTGCACATGATCCTACAGTGAGCTCAGAATTTAGTGTTAAATTTCCCTTATTATCCTAGAATACACGTAACATTTTGCTATACTAATTCCTGAGGAGACAAACAGACCAGTTCCTAAACCGATCCTTTCAGCTTCCTTTCCACTGGCTAAGCAGTGTATGAATTAAGAAGCAGAAAACATCGGCATGAGCTAAAACCTCCTGAACTCAGAACAACATTTTGAAATTCAGCACCAGAGTGACCAGGTGGTTTGTGATTAAACATTTAAGATCCTAAGTTGTGTGTCCATGTTGTGTTAGGACACAACATATTGTGTTAGCAAAACAGTAGCAGGATTTGCAGAGTGGGATCCAGAGGTGCACAAAGCCAGTGAGAAGGAAATCTACAACAAAAGGGAAGGATAAGCTTGGGTGGGCCAAGTTCTCTCACAAAAAGTCTGCTGGATGCAGTATAAATTCATCATATAGAAACCTGCCTCTGTGTACGCTTCTGCCTTTTACACATCTAGCAGATGCTCACGCAGTATCATACCGTAAGTCTGTTGTCCTTGAACAATAAAAAAAAAATAATCTAAAGGACAGTCTTGACACAGCCAAAGATGCTCTCAAATTACGCTGTACAGATTAAAATCAAGCAGTATTTTCCCAGGATGGTATTATTGATCATGTTGCCCAAATGCTAGTACAAAAACATCTGTACAAGACTACCCTACTAAATTTATTCCTCAAAGAAAAAAAAAAGTTAAGTTAATCTCAGAATTAAATGAGAGATGTTCTGTTTGAATAGCATCAAGCATGTAGAATCCCACCGTGGATTCCAATGTATATACCTGCAAAAATGCTCAGCAGAGAAGCTCTCCATACATACAAGTGCCAGACAGAGGCAACAGGGCCAGCCACTTCTTACCCACAACATGCAATCTGTTGATACCAAGAAACCAGTATTAGAAGATGCTTTAGTCAAAATGCTGTAGGTTATTAATCACAGCTTTGGGGTTCCTGACAGGTTGTTTTGATAAAATAAATCTATTTTAAGTGACTGTAATGAAATACTAACCCGTTTTTGAAGGGCTTTTTAAGATGTTTTTAAGAAGTTTCAGATCAAAGACTCAGTTAATGTAACCTCCATGCATTAAATATTTAGTACTTAGTCACTTGAGCACTCAGGCATCTTGACATTGTAAAAGGGGGAGAGGGAAATTGAGTTTAAGTCAGTTTTGCACAGTGGGATTTTTCAGTTTTTATGTTAAAATCCCAGATATGTAATTTTAATACAAAGGGGTCTATTCTTTTACAACAGTATATGCACCACCCATTAAAAGAATTCTTTATGCACCTGCATAGATAGGAGAATAAATCCTCTATAAAGTCATTTCAGTAGAAACTGTTGTGCTGGGATTAACATCATGATTGAACATTATTCTGTCTCTGAGCTCTCTGATGGACGAAACCAAATGCACACGCTTCTCTTTCCAGAACAACTAGGCACATAGAAGAAGCACAGAATTTTAACAATGGCAGCTAGATTTAAGCAATTTTTTGTAAATATTTGGATTATGTCACTATAAGACATTTCCCTTTTCTAACAGCCCTGAATTCCAACAGTTGCTCTTTACCGTTTCGTTTCTTCCAAGGGACATGTTCAGATGTTCGCAATAGAGATCAGGATGAAGGAAATAATCCTATTTTGGGCCTTATTAAATTAGACATCTTACATTAATAAACTGCAAATTGTTATGGGCTGGATATCCATGCTAGAAACGCAGCACTATTTATAAATCCTACAAGTTCTCAAGCATCACCTTCCTTGTGAAAGTTCACTGAGTGCAGTAGGAACTTGCAGATGACTTCAAGCAGAATGAATACACTCCTGAGTGCATTTCTTGGCTCATTTGCAAAAGATTATAGACATTAAAATACTAAAAATTGTCTTTGAATCTATTGTCATGAACTATCCTTGACCCATATTAGTTTCAGTCTCAGAATCAAGATAACTATTGCATATTTCAATCCTGTGTAATGCAAACATGGTCACATTCAAGTTCCTTGATACACAGTTACTCCAAGGCTCCTGTATTTCACAGTCATTCATAATACATAGAGAAAAAAAAATAACTTTAGCTCCAACGTTAGAAAAACATGGGGAAAAAAAACCCAAAAAAGTTCTGCGTATCTTTTATTCATCAAAGACATTTTCCCAAAACTTACAGCAGGATTGAAGGTGACTCCACCCTAATTTGAAGTTCAAAAAGCTAAAACTGACCTCTGAAGTAATGGTAGCAATACATATTCCCAAATCTGGTAAGCATCATCATTACGTGACCCTACTTGTCATGTGTCTTCTGAATGTTAGGCAAGCACAAAGGCTGTATGTCATCACGGACTCATCCGTGACACTGACAGACAAACAGCTAGTGAGAACATCTACATGTATCTCATGGTAACTGGACGACCTCATCTATTTTTCCCAAAGACTTATGTCCAGTTTTTCCCCTGCTTTTACTCCTGGCCATGGTTCTGAAGCTCCTGTTTTCTCTGCTATGTTAATTATAGGAACCTGAGGTGCACGGATGTGCTTTTACAGGTGATTTTACAGGAAACGGGTATTTCTTTGTACATAACCTCAATATTCCTTACGCAAGGTTGCCTCTGTGTGCACACCACTGTGAGAAAATTCACAATAGTAAATGAAACGAATGACCGCTTACTCTGCTGAAGAAGAAACTGTCAGAACTGTTCTATCCGAAGACATCCGGAACAAAAGACAAGATCCACCATATAATGCATGCCAAATACTCCAATAGGTCCCCCACGGATTTGCCCAACAGATAGTGAGAATGTATCTACAACAAACTACAGAAGCAGTTTGTGCCTGCCTTTCTTTTGTTTTGTTTTGGTTTTGGGTTTGTTTTTTTTTTGATATTGTAAAGAGTAGAGCCCTGTGCTGAAATCATGTAGAACTAGCAAATCAAGATGATACCTGAAGAATTTACTTCTGTGAAAACAGATGTCAAAACCTTTTTAGAATCTCAGAAGTGAATGACATTCTCAAAACTAGGGAAAGACACAGATAATTTAATAATCCGGTTGTGATTCTGAAACAACTTTGAGAATTTTTTTTTTTTTTTAATGTAATCTAGGAGAACCTTTCTTGCAATGAAAGGCAGCACAGGAGAGGTCAGATATCAGATCTCCTTGCGCCGCCGCCTCTGTAACAGACATTATACTCAGAAGGAAGGCAACTTTGACAGAGAGAGAGTAATGAGACTGTGACCAATGCTTCAGTGTAGGTGTCATGAGAAATAAAAGAAACAACAAAGATAGTTTTGATAACAGTGAAAAAACCTTAAAAGGCCTTTGAGAAATTTTATAGAAACAGAATGCAATATTATGAGATACTCAGTTCGACTGTGGCACCTTCAGATGCTCTATAGATTTAAAAAAAAAAAAAAAAAAAAGAGAGAAAACTAAAAAAAAGGAAAGGAAAGGAGTTGTTTTCCAAAATCAACAAAACTGAATAGTTCAAATTGTATTGATTGGAAGACAGGAAATGTGAAAATTATCATGTATTTTTCCTTATAGAAATTCATGTCATTCTAGTAGATTTCAGTTTATTACTAGCATGTTTAGACTTGTAATGAATATGACCTTCTGAAATCAGAATACGTCCACATGTAATGCTTTAAGATGCAAAAGAAGAAGACTGGCATGAAACAATTTGCTTCCCTGTTAGACTGAGAGAAAAAAACCACAATGGACATCTGAAAAGAAGAAAGCTTGGTTATATTATCTAGTAATGGGAAAATTGTTTTGGGCCTTTTGCATTCAGGATCATTTGAGTAAACAACATGCAATCAGCCTACCCGACTGCGACATGGTGAAGGTGTCTCCCAGAGAGATTTAACCCAGACTGCCCCTGGAACAAAAGCTGTAAAATTCCATATTCCCATTGGCTGCAAACAGGGGTACAGATGGGTATTCCCAGCATACAGAATATCATATGAAGCTGCTGTAAGGAATTCTATCCATGATCATTGTTGAAATATATCTGCCACCAGTGCCAAGTGTGGTCAGGGAGACCTGATGACACATGATCAGTTCCAGAGGTTTGCTCTCATAACACATTAATGCTATACAGTAGACTGTGATCACATTATAGCTTATAACCATTATGGAGTATTTTTGAGTCAAAGAAAGAAAGTGTTCAGAGTCCAAATATCTTTGTGATTTCTAGCAAAATTATGTGTAATAACAATTCCCAGAAGAGCCCAGTGCTCTGAATTGTCTGTGCATGTGGGATGCCTATTCTATTAAAGACACATCTCTCTGATGTTTTCCAATAGGTCATTCACTGTGTGCTGCTGTCAGAGTACAGGCTATCCTACATCCTAGCACATGGAGCAGATTTCAAATTACATTCAGCAACTTCTGAAACTAATCAAAAAAGGTATTTTTTGTGAGCTGATAGGTTTTGGATATTAACCACCAGCAGCCCGTGATCTTTGTAAACCTCTTGTGATTCAGCATTATTGCAGGTAAAGGTAATCATTTGTGACGGCATGAAGACAGCTTGTCTGTATTCTTAAAAATACATAAACATTAAAAATGGTCACTCCCCTAGGTTATTTAGGAAAAGGGATTATGGAGCAACTGCTTTGTGGTCACCAGGTGTAGGAGAGTTCTTCCTTCTTTTCAGAGTAAGTTATCAGATGGAGCATATCAAGAAAATTTTGCCATTACGTGGAAATACATGAAACTAGGGGGGAAATAATATCTGGAATCCAATTTGTTCACCAGATGTTAAAACATAAACACAGGTGCACTTATTAGGTAAGGAAAGATACGTGAGGTCAGGAAAGGAGTTTAGCACGCAGTCCTCATTCAATTCTACCAAAAGTGTGCATGGCTGATACTGGAGAATTTGGAGATGGTGGGTAGGTATACAGGAACCACCAGTTTACTTTTCTTGGTACTTACCTGGTGGTTCATATTGGCATTGGCAGCAGGTAACAGAGGACGTGGTTGCTGTCAAGGAGCTTTGCAATCCATTCTTTTTCCTTTTTTTCTGATTTAACTTTCTAATGATTAGAGCCTGGCTTACTTATTTTGTAACATACATATATAAATTCATTGTAGTTCTGAAGGAAGTCCAGCTCTCTGACAGCAGAGTTTGTATTTACCTGTATTTCTCTGGAAAGATGAAAAATCTGAGACTTCAGAGACCACAGCTATTCTGCTTCATTATTGTCATAGCAACAAATGATCTTGAAGCACTGTATGCAACATCTATAGCCATTTGTAGTATAGCTGTAGCTACTAACTTGTTTTCATTAATGGCCAGCATAAACTAGTCTCTGTGCTCTTTGCAATTTAATTGATGAACCGCAAAACAAATGGTTATAGTTAATAAAATTATATTTTGCCATCTGTGTCCAGTAATGAGAAAATCTGAATTATAGGAATGAAAAAGAATGAAGTTTTCTGCCAAACAGATCAATGCATCCCACCTCTTCGTCAGCATTAAATTAGATGTTATCTGTTGCTGTGTATTTCTCTCATTGGTTGCCATGGCTATTGGGAATTTCAGCCAAGATGGGCATATAGGAATTCTGTTTGACCGTAAGGAATATAATATTATTTTTCTTTGTCTTTCTACAAGTCTGTGTAGTGTGAGCCTACAATGTTATTTGGTCTGAGTGCATCCAAGTCTCATTTATGGAAGGACAATTCTGTTCGGCTCTGCAGTGTTATTTGCTGTTACAAAATCTTATCTATTTCTATAAAAGAAATCTAGAGGATATGAGCAGGTTTATTCCTAAAGCTCTGAAGGATTTCAAAATCAGCTGGAGCTGAAGGCAAATCTGGTTCTGCCACAGTATCTTGTAAGGATGATTACAACAGCAGAAAAGTACACCTTTGAAACACACATTCTTTTTTCCTGAGTTCACCTTCTGGGCAGTTTGTTCTCTTGAGTGTGAGTATATATTGCCTGGATTCTTCATAAAGACAAAGAGGCCACCACAATTAAAAAAAGAGAAGAGAAAAACTTTTGTAAGTTCTCTGAGACCCTACAATAAAATTATATAATTAATTCCTATAAGAAGAGATGGTCCTTACGCAGAAGATACCAATGTACTTTGTGTTAATAACTTGATTGTCTAGAGCATACTAAGGACCTAGACCATTTCCTTAAGCTTTAGAGAGGAAGGCAGACTACAGGGAATATGGAGATTATGCATTTCCACTCACTGTAGACGAAGAACATCCAATGCTTTTGAGCACCCTGTTGGGAGTGGTACCACTATTCTTCTACCTTGCCTTTCAGATTTTGAAATATTAATTGTTTGGACTAATATCGATGTCCAGGTCTAAGACAAATCTTGATGGGCCTCACTGTATTGCCAAAATATCTCCTGTTTTTCCAACACAGTATCATCAACCTCTGTTTTAGTCTTCATCTGTTAATCTGTAAAGTGCCCTTAATCAGTCATCTCTGACATTCCTATAAATTTTCCATGAGGCATAACACCTTACCGGCTATTTTTCATTCTCAGGAGGCAAATAAGAAAAACAGACTTGATGTCTTGAATGACATGAACTGTGCAAAATAGCAGACTCCTTTTCTAATTATTTTCTTGAACACCATGGACCACGCTTTGAAGAGCTCAGCAGTTGCAAATAGGGCCTGGTTTCCAGAACATTTTTTTTTTTTTTTTTGGCATGTAACTATCAAACATTCAGCTTTAGTTTTGTGTATCAGGACTTCTGAAAGAAGAAGTTTGTACTTTCAGCTTTCCAAAACTGTATGTCAAAGTGCTGTGTGCACGCCGCCATCAGCTCGCGCGCCCTGTGCATGGTGCTGGTAGCGACCTGGCCCCTCAGTCCTGATGCGACACTCCCTGCACAGTCACTGTTCGGTATGGCCAACCTCGGAAAGGGAATTCCAAAGCCTTTTCCACAGACTGCCTCTAAATGATCTTTCTTCTCCTGTCTCCTTCCCTATAAAATCCCACTACAGTCAGAAGAATGTTATGAACCTTAACTCGGTGATATTTATGCAGTATTTTGGAGGCTGCCAGAGCAACATTTCTAAAAAAACCTGCGTTTTCTTTATGACAGACATAATGACAGACATAAGATTTTCTCTCATTCCATGCTGCAGAGTAGCGCATCATTCATAAATATGGAGAAGACTAGTTAATATTTTAATTCTAAGCAACTTAGATTTAAAAAAACCCAACAAAACACCTTTAAAAATGAGCAGCTGTTATTAATGAACTAAGAAGCTGATTAAAAATGCCATGATGGGTATTAATGCACTATTATAATCCACCTGAATGTACAAAATCTAAATGGAAAAGAATATATGTATTATAAAATCCGGAAGTCTTTAGATTTTGAGAAAGTAACAGCCTTCTTACAATTTAACTAATTAAGATTAAACACAATATTGGATGCAATTAATGGGAAATTCAAAATAAATGGGAGAAAACAAATTTCTGAAACTGGTTTTTCTTTTGTGCAACCCCATCAAAATTCCTGAAATGGATGGTATCTCTCCTTTGCCTTCCTCCATGTTACACATTTACTAGAACATCAGATACGGTAGTTCAGAAAACCAAACATTCTCTGTGGAAAGGTATGTCCACAAATGTAGGGAATTCTGAGTGAAAATTTTTGTCTGTGGGCCTAGGGCTGACTTTTTTTTTTTTTTTTTTTTTTTCCCCATTGAAAATGTCATGTAACTCAGACCTTTTCAATCCATGTTCATTTTCTCAGACTGTTCACTGCTGCCACAGTATGGTGCTCAGCAGCTGTTTGAAAACATGAAAAAGAGGATCCTTATCAGGGAATGCAGTTCTTTTCATGTAACTATATGATTGGTTACCATGTAAAATCTCTTTTAAAGGCTATTAAAAAGGCTTCAAACTGTATCTTATATTATCTTAGAAGTGAAAAAAACAGTTTTCAATTAAGTACCTACTGCTTTACATTAAAAAGCTCCTGTCTCCTCATGTTATTTGTATGTTATTTTGTCTTCAAAACAAAGATAAACATTGCTTTTGGCATTTGTGGATAATAGCAGCACCCAAACAGGAGCCAGCATTTTCTAGAAATACACTTTTTTTTTTTAGTACTATTATGACCTAAAATAAAGTATGTTTGAATGTAACATGATGCCTTAAAATAAGGATGGCACTAGCCTCCCTTACATGTAGTGTTTGTTGTCCTTCTTCATTGCACTGTTCTTTGATTCAAAAATACTTTCCTAATGGTGCAGGAAAGCGAGTGCCATAAAAACCAGACTGCAATCAAGAATGGACCACAGGCAACATACGGTATCTCCCAGCTATGCTTTCCATAAATCCATTACATTGTCATGAGCCTTTGTTCTTTCCTTGAATACATACGTTCAAATACTTGGGGTCAGCAGCAAGGATGCGCTTAGCCAGCTTGGGCCACCTGAACTACGCTTCCTTGGTCTATGTTATCTTATAATCTGCATCAAAATCTTTTCTTATTTCTTTATATTATCATTCTATGTGATATAAAGGTATATCCCAAATTCCCTTCTGACATACAAGCTGAAGTCTTTTTAGAGCCAGCTTTCAGCTTTCAAGGCTTAAGGACAACAGAGACAAAGCATCACTGGCTATGTGCATGGCAAGGACAAAGATTTCCAGCGTTAGCACAGATCTCTTACGCCAAAGGCCTCAAGTGCACGCCTTACTCATACACTACAAAAAGGACTGCTGAGCAATTACCGGATTCACATTACGCACAGATATTCAGCATATTTATAAAGAACTGCAAAGAGGGTTTCAGAATACATTACTTGAACCAGCTTCTTCAACTAGATGTGGACAAGCAATGAAGTATCTAGAAATGAGATGACAGGGAAAAAAAATGCTTCCTTAAATTGTATTTTAGACTTCTTTTGATTTGTTATTTCAGTATTATCTGTTAGGTATATACCATTACAAGAGGGAAGATTAATCTGAAGGGAGGGTGAAAGAAGGTATATATAAACCTCAAACCCTGACTGTGACAAAAATCTTGTTTGTTTATCTTTGAATGTTTTATTTGCTACATTATGTTTAAAGTGGGAGTAAATGGCTTGCAGTCTTACTCACAAGTCTTAAAAATCTTGTCCAGTTGGAATTGTGTAGTAATGGAAAGTTATCTGAAACCATATCTACCTCATTGTGAATCTGTTTCGTTCTTACACTACGAGGAGTGAATGAAGTTGCTGGCCAAATCCATTGGCTACCAATGACTGGCAAGTAAATTCTTTCCACTTCCTACAACCAGACCTCTACATTAGCGCTCAGCTTCAGTGGTGTCAGTGTACTGTAAGCTAAGGTGAAATGCTAGACAAGCAAGCCCCTGGGAGCTTATTAAAACAAATATTTAAAAAGGACTGAAATACAAGTCAACCAATAGCCAGATCCATTTACATTCATGTAAGACTGAAAACAACATTACTCCTCTTTACTTTACAAGTAGGTTTGGCTGGAGACACTGAGAATCTGGGCAAAAAATCTAGGATTTTTTTGTTTTGTTTTGTGATTTTTTTTTCCTGTGGTCATGTTTTATAGTGGTAGTACAAGATAACGACAAAACATTAGGGCACCAGGCCTTGATCCTGCCGTGTGATTGTTGTGACCTTGGAAATTAAAGACATTTTTACACACATTTAACTTGATGCCACGAACTGTGCCAGTTACTTCAACAGGACTATTTAACATGCTTAAGTTTAAATCTATGCTTAAGTGTTTGTCTGGATCACAGCCACAATGCTCGGTTTACACAAATCATGTGAACAAGATTTTGCCTAAGGTATTTAGAGATTTTAATACATTATACTTATGTTATATAGCTAGTATAAAGCTAAATCAATAAATAGTTCTTTCTTCGGTTAAATTAAAAGGCATAAATCCAAATCCCTCGGACTGAGCAGACTTTAAAATTATTAGACAAACCTTCAACCCCAAGGTCTCAGCCCTACAAGTAATGTGGGCCAGGCTAAGCATCTTTTGGGTCTACAGTCAGGTAATACAGCTTATAATGCAGCTCCAGCCCCACAGATGTATTACACAGTCACCACTCAGGAGATCTAAATAGAAACCAACTCAAACACAGTCAAAATCCCAGCAGAGTCAATGCAGTAAAGTGCTACGGGGCAAATGTAGCTAATAGCTCCACATAGCACGATTTCCCCTACATGCAAGTACATTCAGCATCACTATAAACACGGTAATTATTGCTTAATGCTGTGCTACAAAACAGGGAAAACAAATATCTGTAAATGGAAGTGAAAGAAGAACGAACGTATTCCAGGGTTTTCACAGGTTTCTGAGGGCAATACTTATCTTCAAAATACTTACATGTCCTTCAGGGCAACTGGGTAAATTTTAAAACCATAAAAAGCTTTACACTGGTGCATATACGGGACCTCAGACTTGTTTTTGATGGAATGATAATTGCTTGTACTATGTTACTTCCCAAGCACCAAACATAAAAGGAGTTCTAGTGAGCAAGGCACTAAACACAGAAAGTGAAATAGATGATCCTTGTCTCCAAAAGCTTAGGATGCGGTAAGTAAAGGCAGCTGCCCAGATCTGGGGGTTGAACTGGCTGCGTGGACAAAACCAGTTTGTTTCCTATTGGGATTACAGCTATCACACTGAGCTGTATGGCTCAAAACCAAGCAGCAGAAAGTGCTGAGGACAGGAATGAGTAAAATCTGCCTCTTATCTGCAATTTGCCATGAAATGAGGATTCGGAGCCTGAAATGCCTTTCTGCACTTAGATGTTAACTCAGGGAAGTTAGGACAACTGACTAAATCACTGATGTTTCCTCTCCAGGTTGAAGACTGAACAAACCACATATTACGTTAGCTTCTCTGGAAATGCAGGTGTATATATTAGGGGACGGAGCAAACAGGGAGCACACAAGACATATAGACGAGGAAGATGGGTCATAGACCTGAATATGAAGTTACGTGAAGTGGCACTGAGATAGGGATACTGAGGGCACAGGAGAGAACATGATTGCCTTGTGCTGTCCTGGTATTTAAAAGACCTGACAGCTGTTTTGGATTTTCCCTTCAAAATTCAAAGAGATAAGGAGAATGAATGAGAAAAAGCAAAGTAACACAGGAGAGCAAACAAATGCCACAACTTCTTTCTTGTAGTTAGCTTAGGAAAGCATAAACTAAATGGAAAGAAAAGAGAAAGTTAAATTTGAGGTAAAGAAAAGGTGAGTCAGATGAAGGACAAGTGTGGAGTAAAGGTGAGATGAAAAGCCTGACACGGAAGTGGGAAGACCCATGAATCAAAAGGCCAACCTGCTACAGAATGTCTAATGAAAACTTCTGAAAGGTCGCTGACTTTCCAACAGTTTCCACATGTGGCTGTAGACTGAAAAGATGCAGCTTGGGACCTGAGCATGAAAACTGTACAGACTACCACCACCACATACAATTCATTTACTGTCATCCCTTCCAGGAGGTTTTCTTCTTAATAAAGGGGATCATAATTTTTTTTTTTTTTTCCTGCACGTTTTTTCTTTATGCTCAAAGCTTCTTTTTTTGTGAATCTCCAAGGTTGTTTGTTGCTTTTTTTTTTTTTTCCTTAAGTGTTTTTAAACAGACAAGGGTAGTTATAAAATAAAAGCTGCAAAATTCACTTAAGATTCAAATTCTTTTTCCCAATTTAGTACTTTTTACTCAGATAAACAACGATCTATGCAAATCTTTCTACAAATTATTTAACTATATGAAACAGTGCTCTTTCTGGAATTTAAGAAATAACCAGCTTATACATTTAGTAACCTTGCACAATATTAAGTATAAATGATAGTTTTATTGAGTTTATTTTTTCTAAAACTATATATTGCTGCCAACAAACCAAAGTATTTCTAGTTTTTACCATGAACAGTTGTATGTATTCTACAGACAGATGGTAACTTTCAATAGTAACATAGTTTTGCCTATCTTTCCTAGTCCGTGATTCCCTTAAGACAGTTTGTCCCCCAGAACTTCCTTTAAATCCTAACAAAGAAATTTTCCTTAAAACTGATGGTATAGAATAATTGCCTGTTATTTTTCATGTTATTTATATAATTTCCATGGTAGCACACTGTGCTATTATATACTATAAATCGTATTTTATTTCAGAAAGAACTGTCGGTGGTGTTATTTTCAGGTCCAACTCTACTTCTGCTGATATCCAACCCAGCTGAGAAAATAACTGCAGAAGCATTTAAAATCTCACATTCACTTTTGGGATGACATCCATATTATGAATGTTATGGGAACAGCAGTACTATATGAGTAAACAGATACACCACTGAATAAACAGAATGTGCTCTGAACACATATGTAGGTGCACTTTTACATTCTAGAGAAATGAGAAGCTGGGTTGACTTTTCTGAAGCGTTATTTCTGTGGCCTTTTACAGGCCAAGTGAATTGCCACTAATTGCATTTAGATGATATTTCAAGCCAGTTCCAGTCAGATCCATTGGAAAGTATCTGATACCAACATGACTTCAAAGGTATGACACATCACACTGAAGCCTGTAACTTTTTTTTCTTTTTTTTTGAAGATGAAGAGTATACTTTTACAGGACTATATTATGTAACCTCACGCTGAAAACAGAAATGGGAAATCTAACCTTAGAAAAATTGTCTATTTTCTTTGTTTTGTACTTTAGAAGAGTCATAACTGAGCAGTTAAAAATGGATCAGTGGATATCAGTAGAACCAATCGACTATTTTTACTGGGGTACCCGGTCATTTAGATGGCAGATAAGGGATATTTGATCAATGAACCAGCAATGTGACATCTGGCGTGCAGTTTCACAGTCTTAGGGCCTCATTCTGATCTCTCCGATACCAGCATAAATTGGGATAACTTATGTAAATTAAAAGCACACACCAAAATGGTGTGGAGTCAAAATGAAGTACTTTGTGTTCCAATCTGTTTCACTCAGTATCTCATGTCTGACTTAAGAGATTGGCTCACTTACAGAGCTCTACATTAGACATATTGCCTTCTTGTTTTAAAATATGTATGTTTAATATTTAATTGAACAGAATTCCATATTCCAGTCTCTGTGTACTGTGGAAGTTCCTTTGAGGCTTGTGGTTTGAATGTGCAGTTGCAATTCTCCTCAAGTGTAATTTGGAACCACCATTGCCTAATGACGTGAAAGGACATATCTGTCGCCAATTAATCTTGGTTCTTTTTTGAGTGATTAATGAAAATACTGCCAAGCCAGTGGTGAGTTCTAAAGTGGGCTGCAGGAGTTGAGCCAGGCTCACCAAAGCTCATTTAATTTATTATATATGATAGTTGAATACTAGCAGAGGTACTGGTCTCAGCAATTGTCCACACACTTCAGGTAAGCACAGCTAATTTAGACCCGCAGCTGCAAACAACAACACACTCAAAAATTTTGCCAACTCTGAATTACTAGTTACAATGCTACACATAACTGTTACTCCACATGAGACTGTATAAATACCATAAAATAGCGTAAATGTAAATTGAGCCCGTGCTTATATTTTCACAGAAAAACAAAAATTATTTTAATTATATTATGCTGTGAATATTTGCATAATATATGCCAAGATGAGAGAGACATCAATAATATGTAAAAAAAATAATTTCACCATTTAAAAAAAATGCTTACTGATTTTGAACTTATGATCTGTTTGGACAAACTGTAGAAAGTCTGAAGTTACTTAAGGCCAACAATGGCAGAATGGAAATGGCAGTTTAAATGACACCTGGGTGACCATCACAGCTAGCTTGCAGGAGAGACTATTTTCAAGACCATTTGGCACATCTAGAATGTGGGATAGCTCTCTGAAGTAAAGAACATAAACATTAAAAGGTCAAAAATAGAACCGCTAAGTTATCCATTGACACTGGCAATGGGAATCTTTGCCATTTGGCTCTGAACCACTTTGCCATTCCACATCCTAATGACAATTACATGTCCCACACTGATATTTCACTTTCAATTTTCATAGAATTACTGAAAGTATTTAAGGAGTTAATGGAGGCATAGTACTTTCTTTAGAGAAAATACAAAATTAGATTAGAAATTAGATTGCCTTGAAAATACTACATGCCGTAAAATGTGCACTCAGAAAGCCTTCAGGAGTAATCATCTAAGCATGGTTTCTTGTGACTTGTATTTTACTGTTCCACGAGAAAGAAAAATAAAAAAAAAAAACAACCAAAGATCTGTGGCAAGATTCTGTTGACTCCAAGAGGTGCAGTTCAAAACTTCATCATCCAGGAGAGGTAAAATTGCTTCAAATCATTCTCCATCCTACGAACTGCTGCAGGGAACTGTAAAATTCCTCGGGAATGAACCAGAGGGTATTGGTGGCTGTATGACAGTTCGTCAGATATGCCGTGGCCTTCCCCTAACATGCTGCCCTGCTTCAGCCCCGTGCCCAGCACGAAGACTTCAGTATGTCCTCAGATGGCATCTTTAAGTTGCCTTTCACCAGGTGCTACCAGGGGTATCGTCCCTCCGCCAGGAAGAGTGTTTCTAAGGGCCTCTTTATGCCAGTCTGATTCCTCTTATCTTACGTAAGGGGCCAGAGCAGGGACAGAGCTCGCTTTCCCAGCTCTAAATCTATCCTATATGGCACGCAATTCTCTAAAGTACAGCCAGCTTCTGCTTTGATGAAGCACTGTGCAGTGAAGACTGAAGGATCCTGTTTTTCACCATTTAAAGATGTATGATAGTAACAAAGCTCTATGTTAAAATATTTAACTTGCAGAGAACTTATGGAAATTGTCTATTCAAGCTCAGCAAAGACATTAAATTACCAAGCTGTTCTAGGACAGTTGTGTGTGGAGAAGAGCCAGAAATGCTCTGAGATTGTAATGTTACTTACAAAGATTACAGCATGAGCCTGATTCACAAGCTTTTTATACAGATCAGCATGGTGAGCTGCAAAATGTTACCATATCAATTTCTGCAAAACATACTGTGTGTGTACATATAGATATAAAATCAGGACTTACACATAGCACATTTCCTGCCACATTTTGAATAGCATCTGTTTGTTTAGTTTGCTAAAATATGAAAAATAATACTTAACAACTACTGGTAACACAATGTTAACAAGATTTAAGAGTATAGCTCTGTCTGTCAAAACGCAGATAAAAGACAAATCCTTCTATCTCAGTGTTTTAATCAGTCAGATCAGGGTTTTGATGAATATGCAAATGTGACTGTTTATATACTATTTTCAGAGTGAAAGGAAACAAATTCAATTTCATTATAGAATTAATGACAGCTCTGTCCGCCAAGATTAATAATTGAAACCCTACACAAAGTAAGATGATAGCACTCTTTCCTCCCAACCTCTAAAGATTTTACTTTTCTATTTTTTTAATACCCCTCTCCTTTACAACTGCTTGTCCCCCTGATTGGAATGGTTAATAACTAATTCCAGTTCAGGGATACGCAATAGTCATTTTTAGACCAAGAACTCTACTTAACTGAGAAGAGAGTTAAAAAAACACTTTCTTTTGTTAATTCTGTTTTTCCTCTTCTCTAAAAGTTACTTTTTTCCTCCAAGTTTTATACCACCATAGGGATATCAATGGCCTGCTGTAATGCTGGAAGCCTTTTATTTATTTCAGTGCAGGCTATGATTTCATTCTGATTTTCACAATATATGTTGGGATTCATTTTAAAGCCCCAGCTGCTGGGATTATCAGCCTTTATAGGAATCACAGCTTTCTTCTTCTGACACACACACACTACAACTTTAGATCTCATCAAATCTCGGAGAATGGATTAAGAACATGGAACAAGTGCACTATGAAGTCTGAGAATGCAAAAAGAAAACAAAAGAAACAAAGAAAAAAAAACAACAAACCCCTAAACCACAAGATTTCAGCTATTATTTTTTAATTTGATTTCTGAGTCAATATGGGAGTGGCTGAGTCATACTTTCCAAATCCTCAGGACAGGCAACATTTCAGAGAAAGGTTATAGCAAAGAGAGCAGAACTTCAGACTTACTATTAACCCTCCCTTCTGCACCAGAACTGTAACATTTCATTTTCATATGGCCACCAGGATCTATACTGAGACTACCAAACACCTTTTAATTTTAAATCACCAAAGCAGCCATTCTTAAAGAGTAAATAAAATAGGTAGTTTGTGTATGTTTTGCATTATTTACCAAGAAAAGCTATACTCTAGTTCCAAAGACACATATTTCCTTCTGAACAGCAAAGCTCTTCCAAAAAGACAAATGGACAGAGTATTCTAAAAATCCCATTTCTTCAATAAAGCTGTTTCAGTTTCATCTTTTAATGTCGTTAGAGGTGAACTGATCATACATGCGAATTTAGCGTTGCCGTGCTCATCGCAAAGGAAATATTTTATGTGACATTAAATTAGCATTTGTCTATATTTCACCACGCAGGTACACCACCTCATGTGTCATTGATAGCAGTAAAACAAATATGTGCGTGTGTGTGCTTTAGCAGGGATGATGAATTATATACTCTGTAAGCATTTAAGGGTAGCCATTCATAATGAAGCCTGCTAGTTGGCAAGCATGCCTATTACTTACCACGCTGAGACCTAGCGATTCCCTGCAAAAGTAGTCCATGTTCCTCCTTTGTAGGTTGTCAAGATAGTGCTGAAGGCGAGTATAGGTGTAGGGGTAGCAGTAAGCAAATTGATAAGTGTCATCCTCTCGGTCAAAGCAAAAAGCAAATGACATGACATAGTTTCTCCTGTGGTCTGGGCAGCGATAGTAATACACGTTTTTAGAAGGTATTCTTTGCCTAAAAGACAAAAGCAGCAAATATATACGTTGGCATATATATTCATTGACATAAATCTGCACAAAAAGGCTATGCAAGATTCAAATTTCCTC
This sequence comes from Microhierax caerulescens, assembly GCA_035590215.1. Classification (NCBI taxonomy): domain Eukaryota; kingdom Metazoa; phylum Chordata; class Aves; order Falconiformes; family Falconidae; genus Microhierax; species Microhierax caerulescens. The sequence goes on from JAVJGJ010000030.1 coordinate 27,279,430, forward strand.
TAAAACAAAGAAAGTGGAACAGCCTGAACACCTCAGGAGCTGGTGAGCAGATCCCAGAGCCTGCGTTTCGCGGCACTCATGCAGACAGTCCCTGTGCCAGGGGCCCGTGCATGGCACAGCTACTGTGCCGGGGCACCGGGCACCACAGGGACTGCAGCTTGCTCCTTGTGACCAAGCTGGCAGAGCCACCAAAGCCGAAGAGAGCACCATGCAACCAGAGAAACCCGCTCCCATGAAGCGAAAAGGATGCACAGAAAGTTAAAACTGTCCTCCACTTCACTACCAAGCTGGTACAACCTCATACTGGCACACAGGTTTCAGCCAAAATTCTGGCTGGAGTGTGGCTAGATCCCTTGAGACAGGTCTAATTCACCAGCACAGAGACGAGGCATAATTAACGAAGGAATGTCGGAATAAAGGAATAAATGAATGAAGGAATAAGGCAAAACCAACAGAACCGTTACTGAAATTCAAGACATCTTTATATTTTTATCCTTAATAGCTGGGGGGATATATCAACACCTAGCCAATGAACAGAGGAACAGACAGATTCCTGAGATGAAAAAACAACTACCCAAAAACCAAACAAAAAGCTTCAGGTATGGAAAATAACCTAGTCCTAAATTAGAAAGCAAAACAGAAAAGGGTATTTGGTCTTGTTCCAAATTGGATTGCTGCCCTCCTTGAGAGCTCTGGCTTATCTGACTAGATAGAAATGAATATACATGATGGTAAATAATTATAATAAAGACATTTATGTCATTGCTATCAAGCTGGTATCTGTTTAAGGAATAACAAATGTCTGCCTGCCATCTTTCACTCAACTTCAATTATCCTGTTATTTCTCAACAGAAATTAGTAATAGTTCAGAGGTGGGTCAAAAACTTGTTCTGTGACTAGAGATGTTCAATATTTCTGTTTGTACCCTTTCTTAATTTTGTAGATAGATTTTTCTAGCTTTATTTAGTTTGGAGATTCTCTAGTCATGCCATGCACTTGTAATTTGATGTAACTAACTTACCAGTCACGTTTGGCAACAAAACACTACGGTTCTGCAGACTCTAACTTATTTGATTACGCAACATTATAAACAGGTCTCATCTAATAATTGGAGCAGATCTCAGCTAAACTAGGGTGATTGCGAGGGAAAACATCAGAAGATTTACAGACATAGCAGTAGTAATATGCCTCTTTATAATAGTTCCGAGAAGCTGGTCTACTGCAGAGCATCAGTTTTGGCCTTTCATTACTGATATGAAATAGAGAACAAAACCTTCTCATTATGCAGAAGAACATGCTAGCCAATTAGCAGCAGTTAAGGAGTGTGATCAGCAAGACTCAGGATCTACAAAGAGAAACAGAAAGGAATTGAGATGTTCTTTAAAAAGTACAATAAAGAGCCAATGAAGCAGTTAATTAGACTTGAAATAAGAATTTATTTGCCCCTTTTATTGCCCTAGTTCTTGAACGTTCAAGGCTTTAAGAATGTGCTTCAGCATCACATGAGCCAGCAGTGTGCCCAGGTGGCCAAAAAGGACAACAGCATCCTGGCTTGCATCAGAAATAGTGTGGCCAGCAGAAGTAGGGAAGTGCTCATGTCCCTGTACTCAGCACAGGTGAGGTTGCACCTCGAACACCTGTGCTCAGTTTTGGGTCACTCGCTACAAGAAAGACACTGAGGTGCTGGAGCGTGTCCAGAAAAGGGCAACAAAGCTCATGAAAGGTCTGGGGAACAAGTCTTAGAGGAGCAGTTGAGGGAACTGGGGTTGTTTAGCCTGGGAAAAAAGGAGGCTCAGGGGGACCTTATTGCTCTCTGCCTGACAGGAGGTTGTAGTAAGGTGGATGTTGGTCTCTTCTCCCAAGTAACAAGCAGTAAGACAAAAGGAAATGGCCTCAGGCTGTGCCAGGAGAGGTTTGCATTGGATATTAGGAAAACTTTCTTCACCAAAAGGGTTGTCAAGCATTGGAACAGGCTGCCCAGGGAAGTGGTGGGGTCACCATCCCTGGAGCAATTTAAAAGGTGTGTAGATGTGGCGCTTAGGGACATGGTTTAGTGGTGGACTTGGCAGTGCCAGGTTAA
>JAVJGJ010000030.1:27284175-27332335 GCA_035590215.1 Microhierax caerulescens
GGCAAACTTTTTTTTCTGTTCTGCTTTTTTTTTTTTTTTTTTTTTTTTCTCCCTCCTTCTCTGCTACCTTATTTCCCTTTGAAAATTGGGAGTGAAGACTTCGGAGAACAAAGACTGGAGGGGTTGGGGTGGGAGTGTGCTGCTGTGTGGCATCTGTTCTTTGAGTTTTAGACACCTAAGTATGATAATCAAATCTTTTTGTGGTACCACAATACAAATAATTAGAAAATAACAATCTTTGGCGCACTTCCCCCACCTTGTTGCATGACCAAAGCAGGGAGCTCTTGCCCAGCCAAATTCCCTATGACTTTAATGAGCAGCCTAAACAGTCTTTGGACCGCTTTTAATATGGCACTCATGAAGTAATTACTCAGTTCCTTGCCTCTACAGGATTGGGTTAGTGATACTACATATCACAGTCAGTAGACTTCAAAGTAAAATGATGATCTTTGGAAGAAAAACAAAAAGCTGCAGGTGCTGTAAAAGATCAATGGCCAAAAGAAAAAGTGATCTGAATGCAGAGAAATGCTCAAGAGACTCTGATTGCGATGTAGTGTTAGCTGTGGTGACACACTGTGGTGATCATTTTCAACTGCCATCAGTTGGCAGATGTAGGCATACAACTTAACAACTTCAAAAATTTCCAAGCCTGCGTATATTCAAAGAGGTGGGTCTGAGTCACAATCTCAGAGGAAATTAAGCCTATATTTTAAAGACGTTTGAAGCACAAAACCTGATTCTGACTCTACTTTGGAAGATTGCCTTCAGGTATTTATTGATGCTACCCAAAATGCTACATCTAGCTACTCCTTATGAGCGTTCAAGTTTTATTCTTAAAGCTGGATGTCCCTATTCATTAGCTGCAAGAAAACCAACGAACTCTATAGAGAAAATGTAAGGATGTTAATCATGCACTGCAAATTCCTCTTCTGGGAGGCAGCCCTTTCAATTTCAAGGACTTACTGGCTTGTTTCTCTGTTAGTCTGAGCCATTATTTTTCTTCTTGCTTATTCTTGTTGACAAGTGGAGCTGACCATCTTCAAAATTCCTAGCTTACTTGTGACAAAATAAGTTTGTAGGGTTTTTTTCTTGCACATAATTTTATATTTGATTCACAGAGCATGGAGTGACAGTGAATATGTCAGATAGTGTTAAAAAAAATTGTTACAGACAACTGAATGAGGTTTGGCACAGCTAACTCAGTTTCAGACACTGCAAGATAAGTCCTGCTTTTATTCTTCCTAATATGTATTAGAATGTTCTCCTAATATTTTAAGAATTTTTAACACTTCGAGCTTTTCCACCTCTACCAATATCTGGTTTCTTCTTAAGTATAAAAGTCAAACTATCGTGTAATTCAATGGCTTTCATAAAAATCAGGAAACTACATATTAAGCATACATCTTTCAAGGGTTAACATTAATGGAATCATTAAGTAACCTCTATAAAGATTGCTAGGGAATTCAAATAATACTGAGCTGTACAAAGATTGCTTGTAAACCCTGTGTTCTTTACTACTTCAAAGCGAAAGCACTGAGGTTTCTTTACTATTTTTTTCCTATAAAATTTATTTAAATAATTAACCAGCAAGAAGGAACATTTAACTTTTTTGGAGAATTTCTGCATTTTAAATGTTTGTAATAAACATGGTACTGGGTACCTGCATCAGTGCTAGTCTAACCTGGCATACTTTTTTTGAGACCAGCACATCAGAGAAATCAGTCCCATCAGCTGATACTAAGATAGTGAAAATATCATAGAAGCACATTATTACTCTTTTAGAACCTGAAAGCCAAAACCTAGAAACAGATTTGTATGAGCAAATGTTATGAGAATAATTCCCCATATTTCACACGTTTAACTTACTATGAAAGGTTTTTTTACCAAAAGTGTACCTTCAATACAGTACAGTGCTCTGTCAAGGAAAATTCAGTGGCGAGAAGGAACAATAAAGAGAACACGGCAGTGGGAAATGTCCTTTGTCCTGTGTTTGCAGAACACCTTATAGAAATATGGTCCTTGCCCACAGGCCAGTCTTCTAGGTCTACAATAATACCAATAACAAAAACATAATGAAACCATTCTACCTAAAACCAGAGGGAATCAGTGGAAGTCATTCCTCCTAAAAGTGACAAGAAACGCTGAGGAAAAGGTGTGTACCATGCGGGAAGCACAGAAGCAGTATGGAAGGGTCCATACTAGTAGATCGTGATTCTGAAATATAAAAAAATGCTGAAAACCTGTCCCTGAGTTCTGCTGTCAGAAATGAAACCATCATCCATCAGTTCACCAGAATAAGCATAACATTAAGAAGGGAAGGGTTTCTATATTATAAAATGGTAAGAAAAAAAATTTAAGTGACAGAATTACTTTTTAAGCAGCTTCACATAAGACAGGGAAACACTGTGTTTCTGGCATGAAGAGAAGTGTTCTTTCGGGTTCTCCAAACCTCAATATGGTTTTGTAGGAACAGGTTTCCTTCAGCGGTGTCCACCACTCATCCATCCCCCCTAAACATAAAACGTTCACAAAGGTCCAGTTCTGGCACAGTGCCCTCTTTTCACAAAGCACTTTAGTGTGTCTTAGAGGAGCTGTCAGCTGATAGCAAAATCCAAAATCTTTTGCCAGCAGCAGGTACAAGCGGGGTCTCCAGTGGACAAATAGTCAACTTACCTTCTTTTCTCCCTCCTGCCTACCATTATAGCCAAAGCTATTCTCCCTCCTCCCTCTTTTGTTTATTCTGTCCAGTTGCTAAATCTTAAACTGCAGTGACTTTCCTCTGAAGCAGCAATTCCAATACTGCAATTATTCTACAGAAACTCTCTTTTAAACTGCAGGGATAATAACTGGTGCTGATTTTTTCTGCTGTTGGAATATGATTTGCCTACTGACCACAGGTGTTCCAGCCATGTATTGCCTCAATAGCAGTATCGTTATGCAGAGCTTATAAAGGAAAGAAGAGAGGGAGAAAAGCTGGCTTTCCACAAAAATACTAGAACAAGAAAAGAAGAGTAAAGTCAGTCACACATGCATCGTGATCCTCTGAAGATGTCATGAATGCAAGAGAAGGACGCAAGAGCCAGCATTTCTGTCCAGAAATGCAGCTAACTGGGTAAAAACTAAAACAATCAAGCACATGGGGTCAAAACAAAAATATTTTTTTTTTAAATACTTGTATTGGCAAATGAGAATATGCAATAAGAAGCACTGAGTAAGTTAAGGAAAGAAGGAAGAAACAGCATCTCAGAATGCCACACTACCACAGTTCCAAAGTCTGGAACATGCAGGACAGAAACCCAAGGTTTTCTAGAAGCAATTGAGAAAGAGTACCTGCAAACACTGTTAAAGAAGTGATTTAAAAGAATTAAGTCAGCATGAATAACATTGTACTAGAAAAGGGTGAGGACAAGAAATGCTCCACCTCAGCATATAAATCTGAAAACCACATAACAATGCTTGTCCTAGCTGTGACCTATACCAGACTCTCTGGCTGTGAAAGTCCTTCAAAAAGAGTTTCAGAAGACAGTTTGAATATACTGACATCAGGGAGAAAATAAGCATATAAAACCAGAAGAAAGGATATCACTGACTAGGTCAGAAAGGAAGATAGGTTAGGAGACAAGACTGGCGCACACCACAAGAATAACAGATTCAACTTGGCCAGAAACAAGGTAACGGAATGACAGAATAAATAACCTTTTAGGCCCTTCCCTTCTCTACTATCTGTGAAAAAAACAACAAAGACATGCTTAAGATAATTGTGTGCTGGACAAATTTTAGGAAAGGTTGTGAGAAATAGTTTATTCCCAATTAGAATCTCTTCAAAATATGTTAATTTCAATCAGATTTTTCTCCGATACCCAGTTCAAAAGAATTCCAAAGAATTTCACCAAACAATTGATCTGTTACCATGGTATTTTAGTGTTTTCATGTCCATATTTAGCATTTTACTTCATTATTCTTTTCTGTCTCCACGATAATCTGACATGCAATCCCTCCAGATTATGTTGACTGGAAAACACGCACTTACAGGATCATACAGGGTATAAAACTGAGTCCTTGCAATGTTTGGAGCACGTGTTGGCCTGGGAATGAGGGACCAACCTCAATCCCAAATTCAAGTCCCTGAACTGCACTACTGGTAGACCGCTGGGTCAGCTCTAATAGCCTCTTAGCCTCAATTACCTAATTAGCCTTTTCTTCACTCTTCTCTTCTCCCTTTCCCATCTGTTCATCTATTCCCACCACTCCCTGTTCTTCTGCAAGAATAATTTTTAAAATCTATGTTAACTTCATTTAGGCTAGTCTCAGGTGACTCCTCCTCTACGCAAGAATAATTTGTAAGTCTCATAAGAGCCCCAACTTTAGGAAACATTTCAGTAACATCTGAATTCTGAAATCCATGTTTAAAACGTTGATGATTTCACAGTCTAAATACAAAGTTGAGATTGTTAATTTATGTCATTTTTATATGAATTTCAACTAACTACCAAAGGAAGGAGAACGGATATGAAAGAGGTTTTTTCAAGTTGAAGCTTGGTTGATACTGAGCTGCCCTTAGTAAGATCTGAAAACCCTCTGGAAGCCCTAGCCTTCCCAATGTATATCATTCCTGATAAAGATCAGAGCACCTCTGATCGTAGGTGATCTATGAGCAGGATAAAGACAAAAGAAAACAGGAAATTGTCATCATGGATCAGACTTTGTTAGCTGGGCAAACTTATCCATAATATTATGCTTTATCCTATCATCTGTCTCCATGCAATGAAGACTGAGTTCAGTAATTCATTTTTAATGTCCCATTTCTTACGCCTTCTAGCACCTTGTTCACTTTTTCTACTCTAACAGCATCTCAAATGGCTTCTGTTATGGAACTGCCAACAGCAATGTTCAGGTTTTTTCCCTTCAGTTAGAGAATAAGATTTTTGTGTGGCTTCTTCCACATATTAACTTCTCATTTATCAGGACCAAACCATCTTTATCTGAGTAACTTGTTTAGATCTCTCAGAAGTTTCTAACAGTGTGCTATAGGCTTAAATTCCTTAAATAATTACATCACTTGTAAGTGTTACCACCTAATCCTTCACCTTTCCCCAGATCATTAATAAATATATTTAGCATATGACCTGATAGGTAACTTTAAGAAACGCAGCTGGTAGCTATTTACTGTGATGAAAACTGACCACTTAGCCCTCCGCCTTTTTGTTTCCTTGTCGGTTTTTGATCTATGATGATACTTGCCCTGTCACCATATGTGACTACTTAGCCTTTGTAGCAGTGTCTTGTGACAGACTTTGTCACAAGCTTTTAAAAAGTCAAAATATATTATGTCAGGCAGTTTGCCTCATAAACGTGGTAGCTGAAACCTAAAGGTGAGGAAACATTCCCAGGAATTCCCAAGGCAAAGGTACACCTTGGCATCTGATGGAATTGAAGGGAGATAAACAGAAAAGACCAGTAGGCAAGCCAGAAACACCTCCCTTTGGCACATATTGCAATTATATATTTGAAAGACATTTCTGTTACAAAGGCAGTTACTTCATCACACAGAGAAAATGTAGGGAGTCTAGGTCAACTGTCTAAGTGATCCAATCCAGGAAGAGCATGTAGCACCAAAATACAAAGGTTACAAAAAAAAAAAAATAAAAAAAAAAATAAATGGGGACCAGTTAAAGCCTCTGGCAAGATGTGCAAGTACCAGAAGCTGCTTAAGCCTCTCGTATGAACTGAGAGCCTGTGCTGTGCCTGGTTCCCAGCACTGAGCTTACTCTTCCAAGGGCTGAAACCACAAAAAGTGTCAGCAGAGGCGTGGGAGCTAACAGGAACAGTGGGTGAGAGCAGCACAGACTGCAGAGCCCCAGGGTCATGGCTAGCAGAAGCACTCTACGTGGCTAGCAGGGAAACGTATGGCTGGAGGAGCGAAGAGCAGCTAACGAAACAGTATCACATCGGGTTGGCATAGCCGCGCTTTGGTTTCACTACCTGGCATACTTGCTAATCTCAAACGGTGAAGGAAAGTAGGGGAATACAACTCACTAGCCTTGCTAGATGAAAATACCATTGTTGCAACTATACCTCAGGAATTGGTTATTGTTACTCCGAGCATCTGGCTTGTCAGACTTAACTCTTTAGTCCTTTTTATGAAAACATTGTTTATTTTACCATCTAATTTCTTTTTGTGAGTAGGGGAAATTCTCCCCCCGAGCACTAGTAAGTTCAGGACTGGTTTCTGGGAAAGGGGTGATGTCAGCACGTTTGCATTGACCCCTTTAAATTCAAACCTGGCCCTTGTTGTTGTCCATCAAGTCCAGACTTATCTTATCCTTTTTAGTTTCCTCTCTCTCCTACGTGACATTGCTAGAGGCAGGGTGCTGGGCAAGAGGGACTTCTGGTCTGATCCAGTATGGCTGTTCCTATTTCTTTTTATGGGCACATTCACACAGTTCTAAGCATTGTAGCGAGACATGATTTTTCTTTGCTGAAGCCATTCTCATTAAAGTCTCTCACATCACGATCTTCCAGGTGTTTTATTATTCCCTTTTAAATTCCTGTTTCGACCATTTGCAGTGTGCAGATGTAATGCTTACTGGTCTAAATATAGGCTAAACCCCAGATATATGCCAACCCTCTGGAACAGAGTTTGGTTTTAATGAGAGCGCATATCTTTGTTAGTAGTTCAGCTAATTCATTCCTAAGCTTCTTCAGAATTCTTTTATACATAAATCATGTGAGGCTGATGATTTACTGCTTTTTAATTAATCAATTTGCTCCATCTTCTCAATCTCTGATAGTGCCTCATCTTTATTCCCAGAAAAGAGCAGGTCTAAGATAGGTACCTCCAAAACCTTGTTTGCTATAAAGACTGATTTATGGTGTAGAACCACCTGATTTCTTCGCATGAAAGCATATAATTTTAAAACACATACAAGATGCAGCAATGTGAGGGCAAATAATTTAAATTCAGCATTACAAACTTTTTATTTTTTCCCCAGGCTACACATCTTGCACACACACAAGTTTTACTCTCCATTCTCCTCTATGAGCTCCTTCATATTCCCTCCTTCCCCCTTCCTCTGTTAAAAAACTACTTTATAACATCCTCCTATTCTCGAGCGCCGCCGAGTAACTCCAAGCATGCTCACATTTCTCCTGCTACAGGGAGAATCTCCAGGTCTCCCATTTATTCCCCACACCAGCATGTGGCCTGCTGTTGGAAATGGCAATACTGCATTTCCAGGGCTAAACTTGCATTGTGCTGTGCAGACTTGCCTTGTATCTCTTCATTTACCCCTTTTCAGAGACATCACCCAGAGCTGTATTAAACACAGAGGAGGGAAAGAAAAGTCTGGAAGCAAAAGTCTACAGTTTCTTAGCGAAAAGGGGAACAAAAATACGGCAAGCCCCTTACTCTGGCTCACAGACCGAGAGCCCCTGCTTTGCATACATCCCAGCCCCCCCAGCTCTCACACATGCTGATCTCAATCCCTCACTCCTCTCAGGCCAGGCTCAAGAAGAAAACACATAGATGGCCACCTAGGTTTTGGTTTTTTGGTTTTTTGGTTTTTTTTTTTTTTTGTTTGGTTTGGGTTTGTTTTTTTTTGGGGGGGGAGGGATAAAAAAACCACCTCTAAGATTATCTTGTTGCTTCAATTCTTTGCTACCTTATTCACAGTGGTCTTTTTGCCAGCTGATACCAGTTCAGAAATAACCGACACAGGCTTTCTTCCCCAGGTAATAGAGATGAACCCAATGCAAAGGTGTTGGCCTCAGTCTACAGGGGAAATAAAACACAAGTCCCTCCTCCTCTCTTTTCAAACGTTCCTAGTTGCTGACCCACAGAGTATTGATCTAAGAAGAAACTAAGTGTCCTGCCCTCCTGGTCACTTCTTATTTACCGTACACATGGAAACATGCAAGCTGAGGGAAAAAGCCAGGAGCAGAGGGACCAGGCAGCCAGAAGCAATTGTACACACATGGGATTTCTCATCCTAAACACAAAGTTAAAAAAAATGAGATGCTGCAATGGCTGGTGCTGTTGAAGACAGGAGAAAATGAAAAATGTTATGTGTTGCACTAATCTTGTTTTTCCAAACTGTATGCGTGATATCAACCAGGCCACTCCAATTTTTCACAATAATAGTCCCAGCAGCATTTTTCTTGATAGCCCTTTAAAAAAAAACATTCATTTTAGGAAAAGTCTGTGGTTTTTTGGTTGTTTTTTTTTCCTCCACCTGAACAGTCAGTGTCACAAAATGGAGCAACTGCAGTCCTTATGCATATTTTAAAGTAGTGTCCCATTTCACCATGCTGAGTTTGTTTAGACTACAAGAGCATTACCTCCTTTACCCTCTTCTGCAATATAACTAGACATGATGGTGAGAGGAAGGGAAATGTAGGATACATTTTGTTAAATTACGCAGTTTTATTTAGCCTTGAAAGACTCTTCATATTCTTTTGCTGCTAAAGGTAATGACAAAGTTCTAGACACTTTACGTCCTCTTCAGACTGTTATAAAACACAGTGAGACAACGTACACTGCTCACAGGTCAGCAAGGAGGCTGATACGCTGTGAGAGTACAGTACGAACTGCAAATGCAACGTGACTCACAACACACAAGTTGGTGATCACTAATGCAGTGCAGAACGTTGTGCCAATAAAAGTATTTTTTCTGTGCTCTCAGGAACCTTAACCAGTTTAAACAATAGAGGAGCCTTCCCCCCTCAAAGATTCCCTAAGCCAAATCTTCAGCAAACTCTGGGAAGAGGTATGGAGATTTATAGCACATCGTTTGAGCTCCAAGTGATATGTATGTACCTGCAAAAACTATGCCTTCAATGATTTCTAGGCACACACTGTAAGGCTCCAGAGAGGTTACTCTTTAAATCACTGTTCAAATGTTTGTATTTCCAGAGCCTGATCGATGAGATTATCTAAGCAGATGCTTCACTGCTTGCTAGCCCAGACCCATAATCACATATTCCTAATACTGTGAAATAAGTGTGATGCCGCAAAATCTCAGATGAGCAAAAAGTGGGCAGACAAAACCCTAAGAGAGAGTTTTAGGTCACAATCTCTAATGATAAAATTAAGAAAAGGAAATATAGAAAATATCCAGAGATGTTGGGACAGCCTTCTGTGTTTCTCAATATTTCTTGCACTGATAAGCATTAATAGTTCTAATCTGTAATTTAAATATCAAGTCATACATAAAAGGCTTCAGCAAAAACTCTACATAAACCAAAATACTATCAATGCTATCAGCTTTGTCTGTCTGCTTTGCAAACTAAGTATTAGTAGGCAGCAGTAATGCTCCTCAGTTGTTTCATGCTTTTATACTGCTATTATCACCAACCAGCATGTTAGACCACTCCGCATACAAAGCATTAACCTACAGAGAAGAAGCCAGTAGGACTATCGTGGCATTTTACTTTTATTTGAGGTAGGGTTTCCAGATGATTAGTTCACATGTGACCCAGTTTCACATGTTCTGTTTCACATTTCTGAAAGTTTGGCTCAAATACTAACTTTCATTTCAGACAAGTAAGGCTTTGTAGGCCTGGCACTCATGTTAAAAAAAAGAGTCTATATTGCAATAAGGCTGAGGTATTGAAATAAAGCGTTTAACATCTTCCAAATACTGTCAAGAAGCAGTAATATTTATGCTGAGACAAATAAAAAGGCAGGTGCAAATAAGAGAAAGCAACATACGTGATACAAAAAAGTTTTATAAGCAAGTTGTCTTCAAAATGCTCTGTGTACTGTATATTTCAAGAAGAATAACAGGACATTTATCAATACACTTGTACTAAATGTAAAAGTACCTGACTTATAATTTATACAGCTATCAAGTAATAACCTTAAATACTTAAAGGCTTTCAAGCAGGAGTTACAACTTCATATCTGTTGCTTTTCCAGGCTATACCACGTATCAAATATTGTCCCTCTGGTCTTTAAATGGGACGAGAACGTACTGAGATCCTATATACATATATAAATGTGTGTTAGCTATTATGGCGAGCATTTTAGGAAATTTAGCCATGCAGTACTGAAATAAGATAAAAAGTAAGGCATCTTTGTTGTAATAAAAGGGAAAAATTCATACACTTTCATTTAATTAAAAAAATTGCATCAAGCTATTATTTAGCACACTGTTAAAGAATGTTTTGCAATGTTTGTAGAAGACTGCATCAAATTTGCCTACAGTTGTACATTAGCTTAGCTTTTAAACAGATGTACAGTCCTGCCGAATGTGAACCATAGTTTTAAATAAGATACATAAATTAGGGTTAAGCATGAACAGACAGGAAGGTAGATGCCATTTCCTATACCATTAATGACTATAAAAATTCAAGGATGGTGAAGAATATATACTGAAAGGTCTTAAAAGTTAACAGCTAACTTTAAAACATACTACATTAAAACATATGAAAAGAGAAGACCAAAAATTATTTACATGTATTTTCATATTATATTTAGACATTACTATTTATAAAAATAAAACCATGTATATGTATTATTTTAAGTCCCACATCTCTAAAAAGGAAAATATAAACAAAACAAAAGCCTAGAAGCTCATTAAATATATTTACCTGTATTAGAACTGGGGGAAAAATAGGATAAATATTATGGCTTATAGCACTTTCAACTGGATGTGATCATGGTCATATGAATCTCTGATTATGTCATATAAATTTCTGAATGCCTCAGAAACATTAAATGATGTTCATTAGCTGTGAGGGACTGGCTAGTTAAACCATTTACAGCAGATATAATACAGGTTCCATACACAGTAATGTTACTGTAGATAATGTGAATCTGCAATATTCCTGCTGCCGAGACCACTGGAGTCAGGAGATGAGAGTGCCTGGTTTGTGTTTGTCCCATGCTGACTGTGGGATGTGGACACACATTCTCAAGGGAATGAAGCAAAAGGCCAAGCCATTCTCATAACTCAAGCAAACCAAATCTGAACACAACTTTAAATGACAGATCAGTTTGCACAGTTGCTGCTCTCAACCAGTTTCTAGCACTCATTTATTAACATACAGTATGGCTTTAAATGATAAGACACAGCCGTCTCGCAGACAGCCAGTACAAAAACTGCCTATGACTTATTATTTTAAAATTACTAGGACTAAATTCAAGAGAGGCAATATAAATGGATTCATACAAAAAAAAAAAAAAAAGTATTGTTTTAAATACAACAAAAGCTGGAAGGTAAATTAAATTACCTCAGGAATACACAGGAATAGCACACACCAACAACAACCCAGTGCTTTTGTTTTACAACTATCTGTCCAGAGCGTGACTGGCCGAAGGCTCTGATTTTTCAGATAAATACACTGAAATTCACCATCTGCCCCACAAAAAACACTGATCAGCTGAGGGCTGTTATAGCCACACAGTGTCCCAGGATTTGCACAATCAAGGCAAGCTCTTGTAGGAGAAATGCTGCAAATCCAAAAATGAAGACCTAAGGAAAGTTTTATAAATGCAATGTTTCATACCTCCTGAATGATGACAACAAGATCTCTTCTCTCTGACATTTGTCTGAAAGAGAGCTAATGGAGCTGGCAAATTCATGAGAGATAAGAAAGGCACAGTAACATTGCCTATTAGAACAACAGATCGAGCTGGAAAAAGCAAGCAAGTTCAGCCAGAGGAGCTCATGGGCCTTAAAAAATTCTGCTTTTCCCAACTCAACCAGTTCGTTTTATAAAATACATTACCTTTAACCCATACTCACTTCATGACTGAGCAAGCTTGTCACAGACTAGCTACGCCTTTGATTCCTTTTCAGTCTCTCCCAAGCAAACACTTCTAAACGACTCATCTTGCATCTCCACTCTTCCCACCAGAGCCGTGTCTCATGATTTCCTCCCACTTCCTTCCACCACTGTAACACATTCCATCGACAAAAAAAGCAAAAACCTACCACAGACATCCTTTTGGAAACCATGGCTAGAAGAGAAGTGCAATGATTTAGAACACCATCCTAAAATCAGAAGTGTTATCTATTTACTCAAACCTCACAATCAGAGTAAAGACCTTGCGTGTAGCTTGAGTACTTGACATATCCCCTAAATTGTTAGCCGTGTTCCTCAGCCATTGTTCACTCTGGGACTATCGCTGTTCTGGAGCTGAAGATTTGACTCTCACCTCCACCTCCCAGGCTGCAGGAGTACTTGAAATGCCTCACAAAATCATCCATGCATTTTTTTTCCCCCTTGAAGGCAGAACTTTATGGGCTAGCCAGCTGACTAGGGGAACTTATACATAAAACTTACAATTGACACTTGTACTGACAGAGACCAGTGATTGGCACACCTGACTTAGTACTTGCAGGCGTTACTAAGTAATATACTAAGCCAACCTAAACAAACACAAGCTCATATAGTAGTAGTAAAATTAAAGACCTCTTTTCTATTTTCCACTGTCTGGCAGCCTTTACCCTGCATATACTCCTATATTAGCATGTAAACATTTTTATTCCATCCAGGAAACTGATCCTGTCTCTCACAAGCCTTTTAAGACCAGTTTCAGGCATGTAAAGAATAATGAAAAGTTCAGAAATTTATTTTGATTTCCTGCAATATGCTACCCAACAGTTTTCTGTTGTGTTATATGACCTTTCTGCCTAGCTAGTGTTTTGCTATTGATTTTAATTACTCAGTTTAATTTACTGCATGCCAACACAAAGCTGTTTACTCCTACTTGCCAAAATGTTGTCGTAGTCTCCCAGAGGAGGGCAAAATGAGAGAACTGTATATGTTTTACAGTTACATGCTATTCATTATAAAGAATTTAATAGATTCACTTCATATAAATGTCACTGCTCTCACATGTAGCCACCGAACACACCAAAACAACATACAGGAAGGAAAGTGCCAGGCCAGCCAGAGGAGAAATAGAATATAAAAGTCTTAATTTATGAAAGGCTTTGACTTGAAGCAGTTCAGATTTTCTACTTTGCCATTCTTCTCTGAACGAGCGAGGGAGTTAGGACCATATGTTCCCCTTCTGCATAAAATAATCATGGACAGAAACAAATGAGTCCTAGAACCACACAACGATTACAGATGCAGGTAAATTCTACCTTGCCCCCATAATCCAATTGCATGATGAGAAAGAAGGAATGCTAATTTCTGACTGCCCTTCTCCGTGTCCTTCTTGTCTCACATCACAGAAGTGAGCTGAACAAACCACTCTGGAGAGGATCCTACAGATATTAGCAGAACATTCTTTCAAGGGAATAACAGAAGCTGGCATAATAGAAGTTGAGTGGCACACTGGAAGGTAACCCAAGCTCACTTTGGGGTAACAGCCCAGTCCTTTTACCCAAGCAGCACACTTACCAGTCCAGCTACTCTGTGGGTAGACAGTCAGATAGGGATAGCAGGGCTGGACAAGTGTCTCTGTCTCTTACTATAGTTTGGAAAACTTGTATATAGGCAAATGAAACCTTTTTTTCCTCAGGATAGCAAACAATAAAAAGAAAAGCCAATTTCAAAATCTTCCTATCAGCTCAACATTCCTGCTAGACATGCAAATTTGCAAAGAGGTAATGTACTTCCCATACACTTATTTTGAAACCTACTTTCTTTCTCTGATCCCTGGCCATGGAATCCTATTGTACTGGGAATATAGATACCAAAGAAATTACCCAAACTTGCTCCGCTGAGTAATAAGAACGGGTTTTGGTGCATTTCATCATCATCATCAATTGAAAGCGTGCATTATACTGACTACGTTTTATAGTTTTTAAACACTAGGTTGTCTACTAGCTCTTTCAACTATATTTAAAAAATAGGACCACCTGATGATAGTACTGTATTATAAAAGCTTCACAAACTTCGCTCAATTGTAGAGTGCTCTAGAAGAATAAGATCTTTGGATGAAGTTGAATGTCAAGAAGATACATGCTAAGAATATGAAAACTCTCTGTTTGAGTATCTTGTTTACAGTGTGAGAGTGAATCTCCTGCAGAACAATAGAAAATTGTCTTTTGAATTAGGAAAAAAAATAGTTGAAAATACTAAAATCATTAATTTTTCATACTGCTTTGTATTTGTTCATTGTGGTTTCGTGTTTACCATAATATCCTTCCAGAATTAGAGATTTTAACCTGAGACGCTCACCACCACAAAGCATTTGAGTAAGTGTAAAGTCAAACTCTCAAAACAACACTTGTTCAAAACCATAAAGATTCATGATCAAAATAGGTGTAGGTTAAAAATTTCTTATGACCTTGATGCAAACCATACACTGAACAAGTCTTCCCTAAAATCTAGGCTTAAGTTTTCTCAGTGTAGGGACAGATTTTCTTTAAGGCTTCCATAAATCTACCCAGAGTTGCAATGAAGCAGGAAAGCTTATTATTACTTAATTTTCCATTGTACTTTGTGTACATGAAAGATCAAAGTGGTTTTGTATATGAGACCTCCTTAGAACGTTAGTGAGTAGTTTAAAACTAAATCTACAAAAAATTCTCAAATCTAAAGTGTGTCCCCTCCCTGTCCAAAAAGACTTAGTCTCTCCTGAATATGAAGCTGCAGAAAACACCAAGGACAGAGGGAACTTCGTCTGCTTTGTTCCTCTACAGTCACAAGATCATCGGACAATTCAGGTCAGAAGGGACCTCAAGAGCTCATCAAATCCAACTTCCTGTTCAAACCAGGACCAGCTATGAGATCAGACCAGATTGTTCAGTGCTTTATCTTGTCAAGTCTTGAAAAACTCGAGGGGTGGAGACTGCACAACCACTTTAGGCAGCCTTTTCCAATGCTTGACTGAATGTTTTAACTACGAGGACAGCTTATCTCCTGCCTTGTAGGATTCACAGCCCTGCACAGTTGGATGGGATTAGAGACTTCCCACGCCAAGCAGAGACTTGGAGACCGTTCCTGTCTTTCAACATCCAGACACTGGAGACTGCGGCAATGCCACCTGTTACACATAATACCTGTAGTTATGTTAGTAGCTAGGACATTCACTCAGCTTGAAGAGACCTGTTATGATTCTCATCTCTGCCTGAGAAGTCTCCCTTCAGAGGAGGGACTAACCAGCCTGCTCATGGCTCAGCTTGGACAGGAAAAGCCTCTGTTCTTGTATACATTACTTCATTTTACTCTAAGTTACTGTATTTGTGGGGTAAGAAGGGACTCAGTCAGCCCAGTGGAGATCACCTGTTCAGGGAGACAGTAAAGTTCTCTCTCCAACTACCTTACAAATCCTTGTTTTCTGCAAAACCTAGAAAGTCCTCTGTGCCCTGATCACACTCATCAGATCAGGCACCACAACAGACTGAAGAATGTCCAATGAACAGGTCTTGTCAGGACACATTGCACAGGACTTGGCTACTGACATTATTACAACTGAAGCACATATGGACACATCCAGTCATAGATCCTGAAGTATCCAGGGAATTCAGAAGTCAAAATGTAGGATCTTATAGACAGCAAATATCTGCAAATTTGCAAAGCTAGACAGCAGCTCTGAATGGACTCGGACAACTTCACTTCTATACTTGGGTTTCAAGAGCTAGAATCAGGCAGGATTCACACCCGAGTCCTTGTGAAGATCCATCTTCTAGACCAGACAACCAGCAAAAAGTTAAAATACCAAATGGTAAAGAATACCAAAACTCAGCAGACTGAGAAAGCTCATTAAGAGTCCTGTATAGCTTGAACAAACGTGAGGCAAAACCAAAGCAAAAATAATCCAATATTCAAAACCTGATTCCCAAATTCTCCAGGTGGCACTGTGTACAAAACTATACATCTAAACTTAACATCTAGTCTACCAATACCCAGCATTATTAAAAATGCCAAATCTGAAAACATTTACCAGCAGGTGTAATGCTTGATATCATTACCAGCACTAATCTAAAAGAACTACATGCCATAGTAAACCAGAGAGACTGCTCATGGCAATAAGCATTATGCCCAGGAAAGTTTATAGTTGCCAGCATAAAAAATGACATTCTATGTTTTTTTCCTAAATGTAACAATAATAAAAAGCCGAACTACCCCGTGAAAATCTATAGATTCTGAAAACATATTTGGCCTTTCTCATTTCCACGTGTGCTCTGTACAGATCCAATGAGGAAATGGAAGTCTGTTCCCCCAGATCTGTAAGAAATAAATTATACATACTGCACAGTGTATTGTTCCATCCTGCAGATTTTTTTGACCACTGGTAAGTCATTTTTAAGTAGCATGAAGCCTACTTTTCTACATACTTTCTAGGATTTACAGTCCTTTGCTAGATTGGTGTGTTCAGTTACAGCCACGATCATCAGTTATTCATTTTATTCAGCAATAAAGAATGCTAAAATATTTTATTAATATTAGGAAAATATAATCAATAATAAGTTATTTTTTTAAGACCCTGATGTTTAAATTATTTTATTCTCTTTTCCAAGACTCCGTAGGTCTAGTTAAATAGAAAAATGACACTTTTCCATTGCTCCAAATTTTAGAAGTGCCCTAGATTCTTTTGGCAACTGAAATAGCAAATCATGAAATGATCTTCTTTTGGTTAATATAACTTATCAGCCTACACCCTGCCCCATGCAGACGGCACCTGTAACAAGAAGAAAACATCTTCATATGAGGCTCTACATCCAACATGACAAGTGAAGTACATTTTTCTTAAAAGCCCACAAGTATTTGCAAGGTGACTCTTGTGAATCAGTGACTACATTTCTGAACACACCTTTCAAACTGCCCATCTTTCTGGAAAGATAAGTCACTCCTCACAGCTGCAACGGTGTGGTAGAATGGACCTTAGCAGATCTGTTTTCAGTCTTGACCTCTACTCGTGTGCTGCTTTATGACAATTAGAAAGTAACTTCATCTTTCCAGGTCTTCATCTCCTCCTTTTAATTAATAACACTTCCATCTTTTAATGTAACTTAAACCAGATATATTATCTCACCTATATATTTAAAATCACAAGTTTGTCAAAGAACTATTTCTGTAACAACAACAACAAATCTTGACTTTAAAAGGAGCAGGTCCTTTCTGTTGTTTTGTTCCTAAAAAGATAAGAGCCTTTTTTACAGATTCAGTAATTTAATGAAGACTTGTGTGAAACTTTGGGACATGGACTCCTTGATCCAAGACCAGTGAAAGTTGTCTTATACCTGTTTGACAATTCTTTACAGGTCACAACTACGAACTTCTTAATGGGGCATAGACTACTAATGAAATTCTAATATTCTATGCCTTTTTTTAAGCATAACCACTACATTTAGGATTTTTCCCTTGAAAAATGATTACAACTTTCCCCCATCATTTGTTATGATAAATCAACCTTTATCCATAACCAGCTTGGTGACCTTTACAACTTCTGAGCCCAGAATTTCCATTTCAATGGGCCATGTTTCTCCTCACAATAACCCCAATTCTCTCTCCTTGTTAATAGGGTTGCCCCTGGTGCTGCATTAGCTAATCCTTTCAAGAAGCCATCTAGCAGGACCAGGAATTGGAAGTTCAAAGGTCACCCCCAAACAGATATCTCCGAAGTGGCAACATGAGATGAGCAATGACAAAGAGAATTTTTTTTTTTTCTTAATAGATTTAGCATTCTCTGCTGCTCATGGAATTACTCTCTATGACCTTGTAGCACGTAAACACTTCCAATTTTTCACAGTATCTAATAGTTATGCTGCTAAAGAAGCTTGACTCTTAAGATTTATACTCTTGTTGTATCACATCTGAAAATATATTGGACTATTCTGTTTGTTTATTCCTCTTCTCCTTCCTTACTCACAATAATACCCTAGATAGTTAAAAATGGTATCACTTTTCTTATATAAAAGTGGGCTGTCTGCCAAGTTCTGGAATTTAGCTCTCTAACTAGCCCTAGTCTTCTTTAGTATTTAGAAGATACAGATCTGTTATTTTAACTGGAATACATTTCACTATATACAGATTCTTGGCGTATGTATATTATAAGTGCAATTGCAGACATCATACTGCTCAACTTGATGTAAACAGTTACATACTACCTAGGCAATGGAGATGTGCTTTTATAAACCTTCAAAATCAAAACAAGATAAAATTATATAAAAATTACCATGTTCATTAAGGATTGCCAGGCTTTCTCCCAAGAAATCAAAGACTTCTTAAAATACCAGATACCTTTTGGAAAATGCCCAATCCCTCAGATTCAGAGAGCTACAGAGCAAAATACTTTGTGAACACACACACACACACAGATTATGTTCAGAGGGTCTTGTTACAACATTTCTCTAGAGACTGTAAAAGACAATGTCTTTTCCCACTACAAAACCTTTTTATACGTTCTGCTCAGTCTGGTTTTAGAAAGAAAAAAGGCCATTTTATCTCTAACAATCTGCTTCAGAATAAGGCATTTATCTAAAATTAAGATGCAAACCAGGCATATACACATGCATATTGAAATTTACTGGATGCTGTCACATCACCTGAAAAAAAAACCCTATAAAGTAACTATCCTGTTTTCTGCTGTTGCTGTACGGTCTCTAAAATAAAGCTAATTTTCTTACCAATACACATATACACACTTCTGTTAGAAGTTGTTTTGCAAAGATGGTCTTGTGAGATTATACTTTGACATTTGTACTACAAAGCCCAGTTTAGCTTAAAAAAACCAAGCAAATAACAGGTGTTTATCTTTAAGAAGATACACCTATGTAAGAATATTTTTAACAGATTTTCTTTACAAAGTTATATTTTCATTGACATTCATAATTTCACTTCTTAAAATGCCACAGCTATCTTGCTGGTGCAAAATAACCTTGTATTATACAATTTCTGTAAAGAAGTAAAAATGGAAAGGTATGTTATAATAAATTGCAGAGGTGAAGGAACACTTATGTTACTGTTTCCATTGCAATATCATAGCTTTGCTAATGGCAGCCTGCTGTGCAGTTAAAAGAAAAAAAAAAAAAAAGGAAGAAAGCAAAAAAGGAAAGAAAAGAAACTGGTTAATTAGAGTACAGTTGCTGCTTTATTGCAGCATTACTGCTAAGTGCACTGAGATGCCTTCCCATAGGCAGGTGCCCGTGGTTGTACAGCTCATTTAGCCTGGGTGAGTAATGTCAGTTCAGGAGGAGAGAAAGGCTTGTGTCTTCAAACTTTCAATCTGCCTCCATTATCTGTGATCAAGGTGGAACCACAGGGGAGTGGAATTACTGGCAGGTCTAGGACAAGTGAAGAGGCAGTGAATCTATAAGACATATTAATCATCTTTCCCTTCTCTTCACTGGCGCCAGCCTGTGCCTCCGACTCCCCGGCGCCAGGCAAATGGATTCTCTGTCCCCACAGGTACAAGCGAATGCCTTTCAGGGGCAAGTCATCAGAATAATAATTACTGACACTGCTGAGATCAGCCTTAACCAGTCCAAAAGGGAAGAGAAAGTATTATGGGAGAAACAGATTTCCTGAACTTTCATATCATATTTATGGCATTAAGATATTTTTCAATTACATTAAGGACTTTCAAATTATATAATTCCAAATCTGTTTCTCAATAGTGTACTTGCATCATCAATATAGTGTAACTATTTAAAAATTCTTACAGCTTCTCTTTAAAACATAATTTGGATCCATTACTGAGGTGTGAATACCGAAAAGTGCATACCACACCACTGATATTACAACAAGTGTTATAATTCAGTTGATATTAAAAAGAACATGATACTTATATGTGTAGCATTGCTTAATTCTGAAACAGAACAGCATAGCATAGTTTTGGTATAGCTATTCCTAATTATAAATATGAAATAACTGTTAATATGAGGATTATTACATACAATATGCAGTAATAGCCACATGTGTACATATATACACACATAAACCCAGACATATTTTAAAGGCACAGGCATAACACAAAATGAACTCATTTAACACATTATGACTAGTCTGTATTTTATTATAACATTTAGTATTTTTGGTCCCTTTCCGCCAAAGCATTATTTATACACGCAAACAATAAAATACAGTGTATCATCAAACCTAAAGAGAACAGAATAAACCCAAGCAAAAAGCTAGTTCTGTTTCAATTCAGTAATTGTACCAAATTGTACCAACATCTACAGAGATCAAAATAAGAAAAATGGTAATTTGATAGATTTTATGCTATAGATTTTATGTTACAGCATACTGTACATTGCAGCATAGAATATGAAATATTTTCTTGGTTTTGATTAAAATCAGTTTAATATCTGACTATCGATGATACTAAGCTCAATATAAGAGTAATACAGCAAAATGTCAAATTACTTGCCAGAATTACATGACAAAACTGGCTCATTAACATATGCTGATTGATGAGCCCTCCATGTAAACACAAATCTTGACTTCAAGAGTTTACATCATAAAGTATCTGACCTTGAGTTCAGCTTGGAGTTCGCCATGCACCTGCAGCCATCTAAGCAATAACAATGCTAATATTTGTGTATGCTGTTTTGTGTTAAGTACCAAAAAAATGTAAAAGATACTGATTCAAACAGTAACATGTGTTCATTTATTTTCTAATCAGCAATTTTGAAGTTTACTGACAGACAGTACAGAGAAAGGGAATGACTTGAAAATGCAAAATCAAATCAAATCACTGCTTTCTTGGTGATCAGCTGCAGCAGCAGCCTCCAAGTCAGCCAACTGGCGTTTGCTATTGATTTTTCCACTGGTCTTAAGTGACTTTGGACACTGATCAATGTTTTAAAAGAGAAATATTAAATCTCATAAAGAAAAATGCACATCTGACTAAAGAGCAGCAATGAAAGTAAAAGTTTGCCAAGAGATAAAAGGATGTACATATTTAATGATATTCAGGTTCACAGAACACATACAGCCAGACTAGAGGCAAAATCAAGCTATATTATTTTTTGTAAGAAATGAAGAATGAGAATTTATTTCACATGCTCTCAAAACTATTTAGAATTTTATCTGCCAGCATAAACAAACACTGCCCACAGTGATTACTGCTGTTACAGATATATAGACCCCAAGCAGTTACAAAATGGCAGTGGAAGTCTGTTGTGAGATTTCTGAAATAAAAACTGCTTCTAAAAAGACAGCTCATAACTATTTTGTTATTTGCATACTCTATTGTAATTTGTCTTAACCTTTTTGGTTAAGTTTGGTTTGTTTTTTTTTTAATGAAGGACATACATTTTTCAGGATATTTGTCATTAATTTAATGAACTGTAAATATTTTTTTTTCAACTCAGCTGTGTATAAAGGGGAACCCTGATACAAGAAAAAGCCCAGCTAAGACCCTGTGGATAGATACAGTGTATTCAGATATCAGCTGGCGTGACAGCGCCTAATCCTGAGTAACGTGCCCAAGAGCCAAGGGAATGCTATTTCTCTCCGTTGTTCCAAACAACAGATGCTGTCAATTAACTTTAAGCAGCGTCCAAGAAAACCCTTTTGTTATATTTTGCAGTATTATGCAGAAAGTGTCACCTCTGGAAATGAGGGAACAAGCTGTTTTTCATTATCATTCAATTGTCCCAATCAATCTGACAATTACAAAGAGAAAAAGTCTTAATCACTAGACACATGCTAGTTGCTGCTAGTTTTACCAGCTGCAACGGAAAAAAAAAAAAAAAGAAAAAAAAAGAAACCCCACCCGCAAACAACAGAAACAACAAAAAAAACAAACAGAAAAACTCAAAAAGGGCTTTCCTGCTTAGAGATATAACCCAAAAAACATACCTGCATTAGGGTAAAAGATAATTAAATACACAGTGTTATGATAGGTGTGGGAATAGCCATTGCAACAAATTACTAATTAAATCATCTTATGCTGCTGATTTACTATGGCTTTTATATAAGTACCATTTGTTGTGTACAAAGAAACAGCCATCAGCATGTTATTCATTTGAATACAAGAAAAGTTGTTCATCAAAGTTGTGACTAGTGCATTTCCATATAATTAAAGTACTGTATATATAAGCAATATAAGAGCTTTCTGGGAACTGGTGAGAGAATGAGTATAAATACAGATGGCCAGATTCATTTATTTCACTTGAAGGGCTATGGGAAGGCACCATCACCAGCCAAGATGTGGGCAAGGCCGGACGTACTGCTTTGGTGAATATCCTCCTGAGTCTCAAACACTGAAAACAGTAACCTCCACTAGGCTAGAAGACTCCTTTTATCATCTAATCTGAACTTGACCTCACTGATGAGGAGCACGTGTAAAGTACTTGGTGCACAGTGAATGCAACAATATTGTACCTTGTCTATGAGAAAAAGACACCCACACTCTCAATAGCTGGTCTATCAGTCGTTTGCTGAACAGAACCAGTGATACCTTCACCTGGCCTGCTCATCCCACCAGTGTTCCTGAGAAAACAAAGGGTAGCTTAGCTTTGTGCCCCAACACTTGGGGGCATAAAGTCCCTACATAGTGCATATCTGGACAGTAATCAGCCTGCCAACAGGAGTTTGAAGGATTTAATCTACCTGGAATTTCTACAGAAATAAATACTATCTCATGGCAAAAAAAAAAAAATGTACAACCCTTTTCAGCAACATTAAAATGTTCTCTTTCCTACCATCACCCAGAATAGAGCAGCAGGCAACAGCTTTTGGAACAGAACTGGCATAAAGAGTCGCTCAGTGACACATGCACTAGATGGTGAGTGACATCCATTAGAATAGGTATTCCAGTAAATGCCAGATATGTGACATCGAAAGTATCTGCCTGATGCAAGTCTTTCAGTATACGCCAGTTATGTTTTGTCATCTCTTCTCAAACAGCTCCACTGTCACTAAAAACACAGCGAGCATTCAGTGTTCACAGTATTCACGACCACGCTGCTCTGGCTATCAGCATCTGGCCACTAAAGAAGTGCCACAGATGGAAATTATTCCAGGACTATTGGCATCCCTGCTGAATCCTTCTGCCTGATGCCATTCTTGAAGGAAACGGGGGCAACAAAAAGCACTGGTTTGCTGATGTTCTCTCTCAAGAAGCTACACATTGCTTTTTTGTACATTTATCAAAAAGGGCCCACTTTCCCTCATCTGACTGCACAGGATCTTACAAAAAGTTGACTTACTCTTACAATGTCATCCCTGGGCCCTGTTGCAGTTCAGATTAAAGATTTGTGTGTGCTTACACTCTGGAGGCCAAGACTATGATTCTGGTACATAAACCTGGATTTCAGGTTTTGTCCTCAGGAAATCTGCTAGTCACAATAACTCCAAACCATACACATAAAGATTGAAAGATCAATGCACAAAAGAGATTCGCAATAAGCATTAAAACAAAATACGTATCTTACAGAAATCCATAAGGCTTAGACGAGAAGGAAATGTTATACCTGAGGCATGAAGAAGAAAGAACAGGTAAGCCTTTTTTTATAAATAAAGAGAACTCAGGTGCTGTATTTGGCAACACACATAGAGCTTTATACGCTCACACCAATAAATTTATGAAATTACAGTACCGGCCTATGAGGTAAAGAACATCAAAAGGGGGAAAACTCAGAGAAAAACAAGTAATTTCATTTCTGAGCTCTCTAGAGAGGCGGCATGAGGACGCCGTGGGCCCTCCAAAGGCCATCTGCCAAGGGTGTAAGGAAAGTCTCCCATCCAGAGCCTATCCAAAATCACGAGGAGGTGCCGATACAAGGGACAGTTGGGTCCTGAGAGGTTTCTCAAGAGGTGGCAACTTTGTGACTGGCTGTAAAACTGCTCATTCTTCTTGGTGGACTCTTCACAATTCTGATCCGAACACTTCATGCCAGTTTTACCAGAGACATACCAGATAAAGCTGGTAAGAGGTATTTGTCTCCTCTAAGCCCTTTCAAGGGGAATTTTTCTACCTCACTCATGATTAATCTTCAAAATTGATAGGAGTCACCCTTGAGGGGGAATAACAGTTACTCTGGGTTCACTAACCCATTAAAGACATTTTGTTGCTTTAAAAAGTTTTTATTTTATGAAGTAAGGATTTATTAGCTACACCAGTAGACAGCACAGATGCCACACAGAACTTTATTCCTTGTACTGAAAGTCTACTCTCTTCAATAAAGTATAGAAGATAGCACTTGAATTTTTGTTTTTAAAATAATAACACCCTTTTTAATATTTTTTTAAAAAAGAGAATGCATTTTTGGTGTGTACGTCTCTGTTCTGAGCAAGTACAGGGAAATCAAACTAATCAGCCTTTTAACAGATCTTTTGATTTGATTTCTTGTTTGCCAAAAGCTGAGAAAGTGGAAGGCTTCTTGATCATCTCTCTTTGCAGAGGTAAACTGCCTATGTTATAAAATTAAACCCTTCTTTAAGATAAAATCAACATCAGAATAGAGCTAGCATATCTCCTCTTGCATTTTATCTTGATAGAGAGAAAAAAAAAAAGTATTTTTCCTTGTTATTATATTTGATCTGTATAGGTGTCTGTTCCATCTTTCAAGATTACTCCTTTTTTAAAAACTCTTGGGTTTGTGTTGCTTCTTTCTTGAATGTTATTCTTCATTCTACTGTGTAGAATTTACAGAACAGGGACAACACAAGGCAGCTAGCACTTACTGTCTATATTAACAATTATGAGGCACTCAACTGGAACTACGCAATTTTTATTTACTGTTGGACTAAGTGTGCTTATGTAAAAATGCAACTTTGGTAGGACTTAAACTATTCAAAACAGATTCCATCCAGAGGAAGAAGAAAAAAAAAAAAAAAAAAAGAGATGAGGAAGAATTAGCATGGAAGAAACACCTTGGTTTGATTTATTCAGAATGAAACACTAAGGTTGTCTTAAAACAACAACTAGTTTTGAAATGTATCAAGATGTAATTTGCAAAAGTTACAAGTTTTTAAAGAGAAAATAGGCATTTTAGAAGTAAGCAACGTGAATAAAATCATGCATAAAGCTTTATTTCTACACAGAGTGCTGGGCAGCCTTACAAGGCAATGAAGACTAGTGGCCCTCTGACAAGACCTGACGCTTGGCATGGTCAGAGGAGGAGGTCACATATATTGCAGATTGGAAGTGAAACTAGAGCAGTTTCAAAAGGGGGAATGGAACCATTTCAAGACTATGAAGTGTGCAGAGGGGAAAAAGAAAATCTATAAGGAAAGGACAGTTATTCTTTTGTTGTTGGGTTGGGTTTTTTTTTCTTTTAAATTGAATAAAAATCTTTACGACAAGATGGGGACAATGACCAAGGGAGAGCTGCTGGCTTCCTGTGGGAACTCACAGCAATTTCAGGAAGTCAGTGTTGGCAGCCAAATCTCACCCCATGGGTTCAACTCAGATTTGTGCTACATGCCAGCCCTCGCAGACAAAGGACAGTGGGGTTTAATATGGGGGAAGTTTTTCCCTGCTACTTTAGGCTACACATCCAGAGACAGTCACACTCAAAGAGCCAGAGGAACAAGAAGCAATTCCTCATCTCACAGTGCTGCTTCTTGGCCTTCACCAATATTTCATTGCTGTCACTAAGGAAGAGATGCTGCTATGGTATCTGAGAAAGATATATATAAAAAAAAAACAACAAAAAAACCCCAACCTTCCAGAAGCCAATTAAAACATAGGCCAAATGCTTAGGGAAAATTTCTGTAAACACAGAAGGAGAGTTCCAACCTTTTGGAAAGTGGGTGTTTTTAATAAACATGGGGGGGAAGGACTGCATGACAGACAGCTGAGAGGAGTCAGAACCCTACAGTGGCTTTCCAAAGATGAGAGGGTAAGATCCAGCCAGTGCACGATCTGAGTCAACATGGCAGGTTTGGGTGCTGTTATCAAGGTAGAGACTAGTGAAAGTAAGAAATACAATTTTTGAATTACTAGAGCAGCTGGCTATCAGAATGCAGAAATACTCTTTTTAGGAATATTTTTTGAATTAAGAGGAAAAATGGCACTTTGGCTAGAATAAGGGTGTGCGCTTCAGGTGACCCAGGATCATTTGCTTAACCCACCAGAGATGAAAGGGCAGACAGAAATACATTTTAAAAACCCACACGTTATATAGTACATTTAAGTAAGAATGAATCTGGGAGAAGCTTTAGAAAAACTCTTAACAGTTATTTAGGAATCTGTACAACACGCCCAAATCATATAGAGATCAGACAGGAAAGAATATTCCTCGGTATTGTCAACAGCATATATTTGATAATCTCCTCAATCTTGGCCCACTCCAGGGGAAACCATACACTCCAAATTCATTTACTGTAATGGATGTACCACTAGTCAAGACAAAATAAAGATGAAAAAGAAACAGAGTCCACCCTTTCTGTAGCTAAGGGCACTAATCAGCTATTGATGAGTCTTCAATGATAGCAATAAACCAAACATTAATGAAGAATGCCGACTGTTGATTTATTAGCAAGATGTTCATAGCAGAGTGAAGAACCGTTAGAGAAAATGTCTATTCAATAGGAGTATAATAACATGTAATAGGAGTACAACACACAGCTTTAAGACATTCTATCATGTCCATCTCTAGTAGACTATATGTGAACTACTGTGAAGATGACCTTACTGGAAAGCACACAAAATACAGGATGCATCTCTGCCTCAGGAAGCTAATTAAAAAGAAAAAGCTACAGAATAAAATACCTAAAAATACCTTTCGCTAATTCAGATCTCTGGCTGATAACAAAGCAAGACAAATTGCAAAGATCTGATACAAGCTGTTAGAGTGTATTTTAACTTCATTTTTTTCAAACGATACAAAGTATTTTCTTTGCAAAATTAGATTAAGTATTTTATTCCTAATAACTGAAAGTGTAATGTACTGTATTTTATGTTATTATAGAATTGTGTAAAGGTTATTTTGCTGCTAGTTCAATGCATATTTTCATATGCAAATGACACAAATTAAATTATCTCAAATAGGAGAAATTCCAACAGAATAGTATTTTTAATATAAATCATCATCCCCTCAAGTCACATTATAGATAGAGAATTGCTTCTGTATTTATATCTTTTTCATTAAAAATAAAATGATTAATTTCACAAGTTAATTTACTTTCCCCACCACAACACCAAAATTGAAATTAAATATTCTAATGCTTAGAGATATTAAAGACTCGTTTATTGAAAGCAGCTTATTATTTTAGAAACATTTTCTTGATAAGTGCATGTTGCCGCTATACTACTACAATATTTGTAATGATTTTATTGAACAAATTGTGCATTGTTGCTTGGGTTTTGTTAAGCTTTATAGAACTCATATTTGTCTGCTCAGGAACACACAAGAGACCTTACGCTCATCTCTACTCTGAGCATTTTTCCAGTTGTGACTATTTGAACAGAACATTCCAGCAACCTTGGTCATGGAGTTTACTGAAAGGTCTGACTGTAGCACAGCGACTGTCCCTCCAGCGGGGCTCAGCACGCTTAATGGACATGACCTGCTCTCCCATACACCATGTGCAAACTCACTTTTACTTCCACTTAGCTTTCTTTCTATTATAACATGATCATAACCTTGAAAGATGAATCAGTGAACCATAGTAATAGGTTTATAAGAATAAGACAAGGAAAAACCTTCAGCATTTTCATAGCCTCATCTTTTTCCCTCAAAAGTAAAAAAAAAAAAAAAAAAGTCTTCCTTTTGTTTAATAATATAGCTTATTCTTTCTTCTATTAAAAAAAATGATAGTTTTGCTCTGTTTTTTATATTGTGCCTAACTAAGGTCAAAGAAAGCTCAGACTGGGCATCTCTTTGGAAAAAAATTATGTTAAAGGAACAAGAAATATATAAAGCAGGGAAATTATCCTACCAGCTAGACAAGAACCTGTGTTTGCCAATCCCAACAACACAGATGTGATTAATATTTGATTCAGACTAATTAGTACACAAATCCAGAAATTCTGAAGATATTTGGAATGGCTTAGACTGTGACCCGGAAAAAGAATATAGATAGTGATACTCCATGTTAATATGCTCCACAAATTATTACAGTCCCACCCACGTCACCTTTTGAATCTCAGAAAACTTGCAGGTGTAAATAGCGATAACCAGTAATGCCAGATGCTATTATTCATCTTTCTTTTATCAGTGTTTTCCTGGAAACAGAGATTATGGACCTCACTGGTTGTGTTCAACCTGGAGAAGGAAGTAGTTCTATGGTGTTAGAATATGCATATATCAAAGGTGTAAAATGTTTTATTTTACATATTTCCAAAGGCCTGAAATAAGATAAATTTAGTGTAAGACAATACTTCCAGAAATATCAATTTCACATCAAGACCACAGAAAGCAAGTCATTCCCGTAATGGAACAAAATCCAACAAGTCTAAGGCAGAAAGTAAGCCCTCCTGCTACTTAGATAGCTGCCTCTCCAAGGATTGCTTCCATGGTAGTCTCGTGTAATTCAGACACATATGGCAGGTACCTCAGTGCTTCACAGTAAGATAAACATTTATTGCATTATAAGCAGAATTATTTGGAAAACAGATTTCTATAACACTGATTAGTAAATACTGTTACCACGAATCCTGTGAAACACACATTCCTCCCCCCACCAAAGTATTGCAAACCTTGAAGCGTCAAGGTTTACAAACCAAATCAACCAAGTCCTAAAGCTGGCCTCCAAGCAATGACATATAAAATTTATAAATAGATGAATAAATTATAAAAAAGAAAAACAATGACCTGAATAGCCTTTCTTCTTCACAAGACAGAGGGCTGTACAAGGAGAACTCTTTGTTGGCCAGATCAGACTTCTTGCCAATTTTTGACACTGTTTCAACTATACAGTCTGGAATAACAGTGTAAGAGCATAATTCTTAACTAAAAAGGTTAATATCATGACTTAGATTTCTGTTCTTTTTTAGCCTGATGTTGAAACAAAAATTCTGATAAAGACAAAAAAAAAAAAAAATCACGTAAATGCTAAATCAGCAATGTTGATGGTCAGTGGTGGAAAACTAGTGGTACTTTCTAATAAAATGGGATGATGAAGAAAAACAAAATTTGACCTCCAGTAGCTATCAAACAGACAGTATAGCTTTTATTTCATGCTTCCCAGTCAGCAAGTGAGAACATTTAATCTACATAATTTCCTGATTTTGACTGAGGAAAAAAATCCTAATTTTTACGGAAGCAAAACCAATTCTGTTACAGAAGGAAATTCAAGTAGTTTTACTATCAGCTGACAGACAGAAATAAGAATAGGAAAATAAATGGAAAAAGAGCCATTCACTGAATAAAGAGTGCCATTAGACTCTAAACTTCCTCACTTTAATGAGGCAGTGACCACTGACCATCAACTAGCACTTCCCATCATCACTTCTATTCAACATAGCTAACAAATTACAGGCTTGAGCTTGGATGATGGATTTCTGCATGTCAATAAAAACACGTAATTGGCTTTTTTTTTTTCTTCTTCTTCAGGTCAGATTACCAAGAGATCTATACACACTCCCACAAGTACACAGAGTTTACAGAAAAAAAAATAATATTAAGTCATAGATCACACTTTTGCATTCTCAGGCTACATGTTCTTCCAACCACATCCTTCCTCCATCTGTTTGTAAAACTGGATGCTAAAGTGAACCAGAGGCTTTTATAAAAAAAACAAACAAACAAACACCCAAAAAACCCAAACCAAACAAACACAAACAAAAAAAAAAACCCTCCACATGCTCAAAAATACCCCATATTTGTTAAACCACCTCAGCTGCCAAGTTTATAACCTGATTGTGTAAGCAGGTGCAGCAACAGAGAAGAGAGGAAACGTACTGGCAGGAAGGTGGAGAACGGGAGAAGAACCCCTCAGAAACAGCTCTGGCCGGCAGAGAAACTGTGTGAAACCAGACCTGTGCTTGTCCAGCAACTGACCACAAAAGCTACATTACCAGTTAGAACTGTACAGTTTTCTAAATAACCTGCATCAATTTCTGTTCTATTATAAAGCCTTATAAAATTTATGCCAAATGCATGCCTAGAAAAATGTTTTAATTTTTATTATATCTACATTACTGTATTTCAATTAAAAAAATCCTGTGAAGCCCAGCATTCGCATATTCGTTTTTATCAAATGTATAAAATAAAAAATTAGACATGGAGATAAATTATTTGAGAAACATTTTATAGGTGTCTGACTTTTACTCAAGAAAATAGCTTATTAATAAATATTTCTTTGTAAGATAACTAGATTTCTTTCACGGTGCAAGGAAATAGAAAAGATATTTAGAAACTACATAGGGAAATTTTCTCTCTCATGTTTTCATTACACATCCTATAACTAAAAAAAAATGTCTTTTTGTTATAAACAAAAAAAAATTTGTCTTTGAATGAGCCAATATTTCAAAATGATAATACATGACAAAATATATCAAAATAATTATAAAAGTGATTCAGAGAAAAATGACTGTACATATTTTAAGTTAAACAGCAAGCTGTTAGTCTAACCAAAAAAATCTTCTGCTTCTCATTCATTTTTCTTCCTAGATTTTAAAGAAGCACAAAATGGTTGAGGTTGGAAGTGACTTCTGGAGATTGTCTAATCCACCCCCCTCTCACAGCAGGTTCAGCTCATGCAGGTTATTCAGGAATGTGTCCAGTGGACTTTAAACATCTTCATGAATGCAGACCCCACAAACCTCTCTGGGCAACCTGTTCCAGTGTTTGACCACTCTTACTATTTAAAAAAAAAACAAAACACTTCTTCCTACAATTAAATGGGATTTCCTGAATTTCCATTTGTGCCCACTGCCTCCTTTCCTGTCACTAGGCATCAATGAGAAAAACCTGGCTCTGTATTCTCTAGTCTTTTATACCAGGTATTTACTGACATTGATAAGACCCCCCGAGCCTTCTCCACACTAAAGAGTCCCAGCTGTATCAGCACCTTCTCATATGAGAGATGCTTTGGTCCTTTAATCATCTTCATGGGAATGAGCTGCCCACTCCAGATGTGCCTCAGCAGTGCTGAATACAGGAAGAGAACCACCTCCCTCATCCTTCTGGTAATGCTCATCCTAACGCAGCAGGATGCTGTTGGCTGCCTTTGCCACAATGGCACAATGCTGGTTTATGTCCAACTTGCTGTCCACAGGGACACCCAGATCCTTCTCTGCAAAGCTACTTTCCAGACAGTCACCCCAGCCTGTACCGCTGCATGGGATTATGTATACCCAGGTGCAAGATTTTGCATTTCCCTCTACTGAACTTCATGAGATACCTGTCAGCCCTTTCCTCCAGCCTGCCAAGGTCCCTCTGAATGGCAGCACAACCACCTGGTCCATCAGCCACATCTCCCAGATTTGTATCACTTGTCAATTTCATGAGGGTGCACTCTGCCATGATGTCCAGGTCATTAATGAAACCATTAAACAGTACTGGTCCATGTATCAATCCCAGGGGCCCTCCACTAATGACTGGCCTCCGGATGGACTAGCCCATACCTGTTGAATTCATTTTTGAGAATGTTACTGAAGACCATGTTGAAAGCCTTGCTAAAGGAAAGAACAACAACATTCACTGCTTTCCTCGAATCCACGGAACTAATCATCTCAGGCTATCAGGCTGTTCAAGCATGATTTCCCCTCTGTAAATCCATGCTGACTAATCCCAAACATGCTGATGTACTTCATGTGTCTGGAAATGGCTTCCAGGAGGATTTTCTCCTTTAGTTTCCCAGGGACTGAGTTAGGTTGACTAGCCTGTAGCTGGTTCCCTGGATGTTCCTTCTTGCGGACAGAAGTGACATTTGCTTTCTTCCAGTCTTCAAACCTCTCCCAATCACCACAACCTTTTAAAGGCAATCAAGAGTGGTTTTGCAATGATATTCACCAGCTCCCTCAGCATTTGTGTCGTATTCCATCAGGTCTCACAGATTCTGAGTTTGTTTAGATGTTCCCTAACTTGGTCCTCCTCCACAGAGGGCAAGTACTCCTTGCTCCAGACTTCCTCACTGATCTCAGGGACCTGCCAATCCTGAAAGCTGGTCTTAATGGTAAGGACTGGGAAGGTGGCATTGACTTCCTCAGCCTTTTCAATATCTTTATTACCAGGTCCCTCATCCCACTGGGTGAGCCCATATTGTGCCTAGTCTGCTTTCCACTCCTGACACATCTATAATAGTCTTTCTTGATGCCATTTATGTCCCTCACCAGATTCAGCCCCAGACGGACCTCAGTTTCCCTAAACACAGCTCTGAATGTTTGGAAAGTATCTCTGTATTCTTCCCAGGCCACCTGTCCTCGCTTCCACTTCTTGTATCTGATGGGGTTTCTTAGATGAATGAAAATACTTGAAATTACTGGAAGCTGTTAATTTAGATAGAGAACACAACTGAAATCATGAAATGAAGGTTCAGTACAAAAACATGAACCCAAAATTCTCAGGTTCAAGATAACTGCTTCTGCAAAGTTGTTTTGAGAACAGTGTTATAAGAAATGTACATATTCAATTGTTGCTTTTAAGAAAAACGGATGTTTTGACATTAGTATTGGGTAGGCCAAGATTTTAGTTTCAGATTTTATTTGCAAAGCAAAAAAATGTGATCACAGATAGGAAAAGGAAGGTACGTTAACAAGCAACAGGGAGTTGATTAATACACAGCTGAAGACCTAAAAACGCCATGAATTTCCTGGCAAAAGTATGTTAACAAGCAACAGGGAGCTGATACAGCTGAGGACAAAAAATTCCATGAATTTGTTGGCAAACCCATAGAAATGCACATGTTACTGCAGGACACTAAATGCACAGTCCTGTGAGATGCTGGGTCTCACCCCAGCAATTAAACTCTTTGCAAACTCAAGTCCTGTTCTGGGTTCAAGATTGATCAGTTTAAGAACCCTATTTTTATTATCTTTAGCACATCGTTTACACTTCTCAGAATGAGTCTATTTCCTTTAATTACAGTTTGGCAAATCATTGCTCCCAACTGTTTGTTCAAAGATGCTTTGAAAAATAAGCCTTTAAGTTGCAGAAGAAAATTATTACAGCTGCATAGAGTTACAGTCAAAAATCCAAATAAGAGCATGGATTTCTCACTGAGTGATTCATCATACTTCTTTGCAGAATCTGAATGAATTTTCAAGGTGTAACACATTCTCAAGTATTTAGTATTCCAGATAGGCCAAATACTCAGTGGCATGAATTAAAAAACAAAACAACAACAAAACACCAAAAAACAAACACACACTGTGCAGGTATACATTTGTATAAGAGCTGCTGCATTAGAACAGACCAAATGTCCATCCAAATTGGTATCCAATCACTACTAATGAATAGGAATAGGTTATGAGGATACATATAACAAGACTAATAAAAGTATTACGAGAAGAGTCAATGTGCAAAAAGGTTCCAACAACTGACCTTTACTTTTCACGTACAATCCACAGGTAAATGTACAGGAGATATGCAAGAATCAGGAATGAGGAAAACAGTATGATAATTACTAGTGAACAACACGATTTGCAGAGCATAGGTAATTTCAAAGAAATAAGATTACTGTTTCATAAAGATGACAGGGCATCTATACAAAACAGAGTTATGCCATCTAAGGGATCCCTGAGTTAACAATAAGGTTACAGAGATTCTGACTTGGGTCCTGGAAAGAGTGCGCTTTATCAAAGTACTGACCTTGAACAGAATAAATTCCACTTCTCTAGGAAGGCTAGAGGTTAGGGACAGCACCGCATAAAGCAACTGTACTGTTTTCACTTGTGTAGCTAGCTGGGTACATCCAGGCATGAGGATCTATCCTTCATCAGGCAAAGACAGGAACTCTAGCAACATACTGCTCCTTAGGTTTCACAAAATATTTGGGTTCCTCTCACACAGTATTTAGAGCAAAAGCAACACTATACAAATGTCATGAATCTCCATTTTCCTTAGTTACATTGACCACATCGATGGAGCCAAAAAAGTTTCTGTATGCGAGGAATCATTCCATGAAATATTTCTAGCATGGAAATTTACTCTTCTTTGGCACCTTTACCAATACACTAAGAAGAAAACATGGCCTGCTAGCATCTACAGAAGACATCAAACTTTGAGAATAATGATGTGGAGAAATCACTGGTACATACATTTTAATATAAGATATGTCATATTGAGTTAAACCAGTAGTCCATCTAGCTCAAAACTCTGTGTCTGTGTTTGGCAAATACCAGTTCTGCAGAACACAGCTATGGTTTTTAACATTAAATCCAAGAACCTATACCTAAGAAGAAACATTAAAACACACTGCAATTATTTTACTCAAGAATAAGGAGACACCGAGCAGAATGAAACCACCATGGTAATAAGATCTTCAACGGACAAACAAGAAATGGCAAGAAAGAACACAGATCACATACACGTAATACATTCAGGTCTTCACCACCAGGCAGAACAAAGCTTTGATAGCCACCTTCCAAAAAAAGGCTGATAGAATAAAACAGTTCAGAAGAGAATATTTTTTCACGTCTCTCACCTAAAGAATTTCTACAGTAAAGTCATTGCTGATATTGGAGAGTGTAAATACACAAAATTGGCTTTAACTTTGCACGCTGGTAAATAGCATGGTCGTGCTCAGGCAGCAGTAAAAACCCAAGAAGCTATTATCTACCTGTATGGCTGTGCCTAGGAGCTCACACTGACTGCCCAAGTGGTGATACTACCAATGGTATCCAAGCTAGCTTGCCTACATACACAGGTAGCTCTACATGTCCTGCAGTAGCTGCTGTTTGACACAACTAATAAATAAATAAATAAATAAATAAATGAAATCACCCTTTACTTTAGTGAAAAGCTGGCTAGGAGACATATTGCTACATTTTGAAGAAGGCAGCGTTCATAACTTCAAACTGGATAACAGCTAGCAAAGGCCTGAGGTTGAAAGATGAAACTAAAGTAACTCAAACTAAGAACAGGGTGTGCATTTTCAAACATGAAGATTATTGACCACCAAAAAAACCCACCTCACTAACGAATTTAGAGATACATTTGCTCCCCTTCTATTACCTGACATCTGTAAATCCAGACAGGAAGCCTTTCTTGGAGATACACTATAACCCAGACCAACAGCCTGGGCTCACTGCAGAATTTATGAGACTATTACTCTAAAATCTGTTCTGTGAGAAGCGATACCAGATGACCACAGCAGTACATGATATTCTTAGCGTCTCGGAGAGTAGTGCTTTATGCATTCTTATGAGTGCAGATATTGTTTTATTCCCCTGGTATTTCTTAGACTTCCTAGAAGCAGTTATTCCAGTGAAGGAGGCGAGGAAATACACCCTTGGACTTTTTCTTGTGTGCAGCCAATATAATTATCAAGGTTATCAGTATAGCATGCTGCACTGTTCACAAAAGATGAGCTTTATCCATGTAGCTCAGAGGATTTTGGTAGGGCAGATTTGGGTAAAAGGGAGAGGCCAAGCAGGGCTGACAAACACAAACCAGTAGGAAAAACGTTTGCACCTGGGTTCCATTTACTGGCTGTATCTTTCGAGATGAACCAAGACAAAAAAGCCTCTTATCTTCTATTTACAATGTATCTTCTTTAAAAATTATAAATTGTTTTAGCTGGAACTGTCAGCACTATGCTGACAATGCTCAGTTTTATTGATTTTATGATGGAATATTATCTGCTTTGCTGATGGTTTTGCAGAGCTGTTCCTAATCCAGTGATAGATGTTGGCAAACTATCCTCAGGAATTTTAACATTCTGACAGTTCTTGCAGTCTGAATGCAATTAATAAAAAAACCTCTAGCAAACTGCTTAGTGGAACAAGACTATGGTTTAAGTCACTGC
This sequence comes from Microhierax caerulescens, assembly GCA_035590215.1. Lineage (NCBI taxonomy): Eukaryota > Metazoa > Chordata > Aves > Falconiformes > Falconidae > Microhierax > Microhierax caerulescens. The sequence continues at coordinate 27,319,891 of JAVJGJ010000030.1, forward strand.
ATTACAGTCTTTGACTAACAAATTGGAATCAATTTGTAAGGATAGAAGAGGAGATTATTTTGGCATTTAAAGGATATTTGGAATGAGGGAAACATAAGATGCCTCTTTGTGTTCCAACATTTAACCCATTGTCTCCAAAGGACCCGTTTTATTACTTTTGGGATTACTAGTTTTAAGTTCTCCTTTTTTGCCTTTCCTGTCTGTTCGCCTGTGTTTACCCTCCTCCATCTCTCTTAAGACTTGCAATGAATCTTACCAATAACTTGGAAACTAACAAGTAAAATTAAGACTTGCTACACAGTCTTGCTTTGTAGCAAAATAAAACCAGGAATAGTAATAATAATAATAATATATAGGAAGCAGTATTTTAGTACAAATAAATATTAAAAAACAAAACAAAACAAAACAGTGTTGCTTCACATTTAATGTTAACTGTGACTTAAATCAGGTTCTATAAAGCCAGAGCTGCTGATGGCTCTGGGATTTGCAATTATACTTAGCAGCAAATGGAAACTATAGGGGTGAAGACTACATTAAGACTAACTGATGCATATAAACAGAAGAGAGGCAGAAAGACAACTAAGAAACATTTTTGCAATGTACGGCAAGAAAGAACATTTATATCGTGTTCTGAGTCCACCCTTCATGGCTTAAATAGAAAAAAAATGCAATTTTGGAACTGTGCAGATGGACTGAAAATGACTGTGGGAACATTAGATTCTTACAATTTCTAGCTACGAAAATGTCTATGGTATCTCACTGGTTTTATTTTAATATCATAGCACACAACTATTCTAGATGAGAATTTTCCAACTACTTGACTGATCAAAGGCATGACTGTTAGCAAAGAGCAACTAAACAATGTATTACTGTTTTTAAACACTTTGGAAATTCTATAGATGTAAAAAGCCATCCTGCTTCAGCTTCATTTCCATACAAGTGCACAAAGCTAGCTGCCAATAAAAATAAATTATCTGGGAAGCAATCAGAAAACTTTACAAACATTAAATAAAATGCCATAAGGTAGTGTACCAGGAGTACCATACCATAAGGTACCATAAACACTGAAATATATTGTATGTCAAACTGTGTTAGCAAATATGCTTCACTAACAGTCATCAAGGAGAAAAAAAAATAAAAATCACAGTTTCTATTCCCCTAATCCTTGGAGAAGAAAGCATTATATAAATACATGCTTAAAAACCCCTGGTATATCACTGTTATTCCAATATTTTACCATTATTGCTCACAGTATCTGATTTGTTTCCTAAATACATGCAATGAAATTAATATTTAGAGCTGTGTAAACTCTGACTTGGAAGAGAAAAAAATTCAATGTTAGGTTGAAATTAAGGTTGAACACTGCCTGGATTCAGTCATAGCTTTCTTAAACGCTGCCTATGTCTTCAATACTCAATACAAACAATATCCAAATCCTTCTCTTTACAACCGCAAATATTATCGGATAATATTGGATATGTTGATAACACATCCAAGGTTCATTTGTTGAGATAAGATATCTGAGAAAGATGATGGAGTTACACAAATGAAGGTTTAAATTGAGCTGGGGATGTCGGGATGGGAGAGAAAGAAGTGAGAAAACAGTAGTCTCACGCCTAATGCCCCACACGCCACTATGATTGTGCCAGCGCAATATGCTGGTACATGTGATGAGGTCTTACCGTACAGCCCCACTTTTAAAAGTGTGTGATTTGATAACTAAATGGCAAACCCTCAGATGGGGAGAAGCTGAGCACACTATTAGCACCTTCAAATAGCTGAACACGAAAATAGGCACACACACATTTGGATAAACTATTCTGTATTAGTATGAACCTAGCAGAGGTTCCTATATCCTCTCCAATATTAAATATTTCCCCCCAACAATGTTTCATATTTTGATATCCGTACAAATTAAAGAAATCTAAACATACAAAATAACCATCACAACTAGTAGCAGGACCATAGCTCTGTTCTACAGGACAGTTGGTGCATCACGACTTCTCCCACTAAGACTTTCAAAAAGCATGTAAGAAAAAAATCAGAAGCCTAAAGTAAAACTACAGCTGTGTCCAGGTATTCCGCCTCACTGGGAATGCCCTCAACCCTAGCTGCAAAATAAGAACAATGTTTGGACGCTTGCCAGCAGATGAGACTTGATACTATTCACAGTACTCCTGTTGCAGCTTCAGTATGATATTTGGGATCAGACCTTCCTTTCAACAGAATATATCCCTAAGAAAGAGTCCAAACACCTCAGCTGCAAAATCTGGGGCACTATCCTCAGTTCCCACTGACCTGTAAATTGCCAAACAGACTTTGATTTGCATGCGCTTTTTTTCCCTCTTTTTTTAAACACAGCTGCCTTGAGAAGAACGATGTTAAAGTAACATACTGCTTCAAAAAATCATTTGCTAATGTCTTCATTAAACAATTGTATTTGAATACTTAACAGCAATTGTAAAGTTTCTGTTGGATTTTTAGGATTCCTTTCAAAGCAGGATTTATTTTGCTGGTTTTATGTTGGTGGTTCTCTGACAGCTTACATAAATACTCCAAAGGATACAAAGGACTTTAAAGTAACTTTCAGACACTGATTTCAATGGAACAGCAGCAGGGAAAAAATGAACTTGTGTGTGAAAAGTTTGAATCTTCTGACATATATTTTCTTACATATGCAAGTAGGTTGAATACTGCAATTGAATAACTGCACAGAAAGAAAGATATGAACACTTGCTTTTTTTTTTCTTTCCCCAGTGATAATAATCTAACAAGGCTACTTTTTTCAATCAAATCTCATTACTAAATGAAAATAGTCTTTTATACTTCCTTAAACAGGGATCAGAAAATGGTAAAGTCAGCATCAGAATTCAGCAGTGCTGAAATTTGCCGTACTTATTAAAAGCACCACTACCAGAAAGAGGAAAGTGGGCTTTGTTGCCACTTCAGCATGATTATTTTTCCCAAAAGATTTTGATTTACCCCCACAACTATTTTCAACAAAAAGAAAAGTAGAAGGGAAATAATAGCATTTTTAAAGCAAAAATTGTAGCTTCTAAAATAAATTTCCCTAAACAAAACATTATTTGTTTTTCAGATTTCATATCCTTGATTAAATCCCAAAGATAAACCATTTCAAAGCATCAGCATATTTCTTTGTTAAACCAAAGGGGCATCCTGAAGATATCCTCATGCTTTATTTCTGCTTGGCTAGACCCTGGAATCAGCAAAATATGCAACTAGCATAACCTCGACCACTGCCTTGCACATTCAACAGGGAGCTGTGTTTTACAGTGTTTTCCCTGAAGTTATCTATGTCAGTTTTCCCATTTTTATGTGTTTAGACTGTTAACTACACAAATAATTTACAAATGAATCACTTCTGGTTTGCTGTAGAACAATACATTTTACTCCTTATTTTCTATTAAAAAAATTACAATCAGCAAAAATCTTTCAAAAAACTCAGTACAGGCTTGAGTAATTGGGGGTGGGGTGGGTGGGTGGGTGTGGAAGTGCGGTGGGCACAACAGAAAACAGAAGGAGCAAGAGAATAAGATGACACCTGATGCCAGAGTGTTTATGTTCAAGTACAGCCTAGGATGGAGGGTACAAATCAGAGATTACATCCCAGTAAATTCCTGGATCAGAAGAATATTGGTTATCAAAGTTGAATTCCTATCCACAAAAAAAAGTGCAATGCAATATAACAATAGTAGGCAAAAAACATTAAGGAATCATTTCAGAAGAAGAGAGCTATGAATCACTAAGAAACAAAAGGCATGTGGTTTGACAGAAATACAAACATCATAAGAGGTCATTTCTATGACAAATTATGAAACTGTTTCTTTGACTTTTGAAATGTGGCAATTTCCATTACCCCTATGCATAAGCCAAAATGCAATTTTTCTACAGAAAAAAAAAAAAAAAAAAAAAAAGGCAAATAAACATCACCAAACACCGGAGAAGCGCATTGCTTAATAGCTAGAAAAACCAGAGAAACTTAAGTTGCACACCCATCAAATTAATGCTATTTAAAGAAATCCTCTCTAGAAAACCAGTATAAGGCACATTCCCACAAGAACCAAGAGCCTAGCAATGGGTGCTGCTGCCTGTGGTCCTAGCTATGATAAAGCCAACAAAGTATTTGAGCCAGTGTCTTCCCTATCTTCAAGAACCAGTCTCTGGAATATGAATCTTCTCACTGAAAGTCTATCCAGAACCTAGGAAATTTTGAACCAGTGAAACCTTGTAGAAATATTTGCTTAAAAAACAAAAACAAACCAACCAAAAACCCCACAAAAAAAAAAAAACAAACACCAAAACAAACATCCACCCACAAAAACACCAACAGTCCAGGTTTAGAAAACTCTGCCTCTTCCATGTTTAAAATGCTTCATGAAGAAGTTCCCAGATAGTTCTTCCTTAGATGAGTCTGTTTAAATGGAAACGCTGTATGATGCTGCATAAATGGACAGAAATTACAGACTCCAAGCCCAGAATATTAAAATCCAAGAAGAATGAGACATCATGAATGCCAAAAAAAATCTCTCCTTATTTGGAAGGCCAAACAATTATAACTTTTTTTTTTTTTGTTAACTTGCACATTTATTTTTATTAGCCTTGATGATGAAATCAATAGAAACTAGCGACTGAGGAAATCTTGATTCCGGCAAAGTTAGTTTGTGAAACAACCCTTTAAAAATGAAACCCTTCCTGTACAACTTTTACTAACAGTAACAGAGCATGTAGGGCTAACAGCATAACAAGCTGAAAATAAGCTCTCACAGATATTAAAAGAAGATGCCAAGAAGGATATCTGGACACTTGTCTGAATTCACATTCTCACTTGGCAACATTCTGAAGGCAAACCTAATTAAAGGTTACAGTTGGCTACATTGCATTATCCAGATATTACAAGACTATAATTGTTCTAGGCCCAGGCAAGTATTTAATTTCTACAAAAAAATATCCCACAGCTAGATTAAAATTTTTCTATTTAAGATAGTGAGCTTAACACCCTCTCAAATAAAATAAAAAGCAGAAAAAGTAACTGGGTGAACAGCAACGTAACAGCTTGAGAAGTTTTGCTAGTTCAATTGCCATCACGATACACAGCATGAAGCTGACAGTATTACCAAAAGCAGAAGTATGGTGCATACAGAAAATCAGTTTCTCATCTGAGGAATATGAGATAACTATCTTCTTTTGTTTCGTGCAGAAGCATTTTTTTTATTTTTTTTTTTATTTTTTTTTAAATGCAGCACTGGTTAGGCATGTTCTGGAATTAGGTGCCTAACACTGTCTTTAATAGTCAAGATTGAAATGACACTGAACTTAAGAATGAGGTTTCATTGTCTACTGAACAGAGTATAAGGCTGAACATTACTGTGTAGTGCCGAACACATTCAATTAGTTTCTTTGCCCAAATGGATCTCAATTTGAATCTTCCACTTCTCAAGATGCAGGTTATCTTTTTGGGTAAGCTCCTCTCATTCCCTGCTGCAATGAGTACCAAGATTTCCACCCAAATGGGACAGGAAGGAATTGGGCCATGAAGCTCGAATCCAGTCTACTTAAGCATCTGAAGCCCACCAGAGTGCTGAGCAACTCTCCAGCCCCCTGATTTTTCTGGACTACCTAACCTTGAAGACGCCAAAAACTAGTAGACAACTCAGAGTTCTGGAATTAGGCATTAATGTCCTGAGCTAAACATCCATGATGCGATTTTAGCATAAATACCTGAACCTCTCTAAAGTCTCCCAGAGACACTTGGAATGTCACATTTGGTCAGGACTATACACTTTAGTGCTGATGTCTCATTTTCCTGTAGCAGCATAAAGGTTGGATTACTCACACCAGGAGTAGGAGGCACTGGATTCAAAGCTCTGAATAGTCTGAGGGAACCAAATCTGTATTTTCCATGTCCTGGGAGAATGACTAACTCTCTGCCTCCAGCCTGATGACTCTAAGTGAGTTTCCAGGCTCCACTCCGTGCAATATACATATATATATTTTACAAGAAGTCTTCACTGAATAAAACTGTTTTGAAAATAATTACTTTCTTAAGACTCCAAAGATACCCAAAGGGGGAAAAAAAATAGAGAAAAACTTCTCAACTTCCAACATTCCCAGTAAGAGCTTTAATTTCTGAGATACCAAGGAATAAGAGAGAAAAATGGTGCTTTACTGTAGGGTTGGAAGTGGTTTGAGGGCATATGCCAAATTAAACTGCTGACAAGAATTTCTTGTGCAATTGGCACAGACTAGCTCGGTGTGTCCATGCACATACATCAAAAACATAGGTATTAGGAGCGTGCCAGTGGAAATCTAGGTATTGAACCGGATTAGTGCCTTCACTGTTACCTAGGATTTTAAAAGATCTCAGCTGCAAATAGCTCCTAAGACCTAAATTTTGGTAGACCTAAATGTAGCCACGTTCTTGTCACCTCATTGTAGTTACCTCAAGTTTCACATTGATCAGCCACATCCAGATGAAAACACATGGCAAATGCCTAATTGCAACTAACAGTTTAATAGTTCATGCTGAGACTGGTATTTGATTTTGCTGTCTTAGAATAAAACTTTTAGAGCTGTTTTGTTTGCTTAAAGAGAAAAGGCTTATTTACGCACAGATTTTGTATCTTTAACAGACACTTGTATTTCAAGAGGCCAGCTACGTTTACAAATTCAACTATGTAAATAAAGCGTCTACCTGGGTCCCTGAATAATGTGTCTACAGATATATCAATGTTTTTGTTATTTTCTGGCTGGATATGTTTCACCTCAAGTGATGCAAAGTAGATCCTATTTTACTTTGTATATCACCAGCAAAATTCTCAGTTGAATTTTGGCTGCACAGTATTTGTTACAAGTGACAAAGAGAAACAGGCAAAAAGAGTTGCTCTGTTTTCAAGAGGAGATGGAATCTGCAGAATCTGCCTACAACAATATAATTTTTTCTGTGTGTTTCTGTGCCACGTTGTCTTTTGCACTAGTGATAGGGAAGTACAAGTGTGAAACAAGCTGCAAACACATGTGCTGCCCCTTTATCAAGAAGTCAGTGTTCTGTGACCCAAATGTTTTAAGTCATTTTAGATTCAAATAATTTAATAGATTCAAATAATTCAAAAAAGATTTTCAAATACCATGCATTTGTCAGGATGACAGTTTCTGAAGAAGTCTGTACTGAAATGGAGACACCCAACACAACTGAAATATATACTAACATACAGAAATTACAGTATATTAAATACAAAGAACAAGGTTACAATAAGAAACAGTATGAACTTCAACATTCATGGTTACTCACGATACACCATATGTCCTCCACCACCTAGCCACAACAGGGTGCCCTTTAATTACTCTGCTAATGTGCTTTTTGTGTCTAAGTGCTGGAGGACATATGGTACCTTTCACTTGTAGCCATGAATTGTGTGTCTTTAAGGCTTTCTGTCAAAATTCAAATGTCCTTTTAATTGTATACAAGTGTATACATTTGAATCCTTATACTGTTGAATACCTCATAGTGCAACATACTTATACTCCATTTCAGGAGCAAATTGATAAAAGATTGAAATCTCTTATATTCTTATTGCACAGACATACTAAAAACAAACAAAACCACATCACCACCTACTTAATGACCTGGAAGAGGGAGGGACAGGCAACTAAATCACCAGTTATAGAAAAATGACCTTCAGTTTCAAACTTTAATGGCAGAGCTTACACAAAGAAATTCTAAATGAATGAACCATACTTCTGCTTTATTCTTTAAGATTGTATCAGAGCACAGCTTTGCAATTTATTACCTTGTGCTGCTGTCCATTAATGGACAATATTTTTAATATATTTTTTTCATTTCAGGTTAAAAAGGAAGAAGGTTTTGTCAGTCCCTTCAATTTTCCTGCAAGTGACAGTTCAGATAGGAGCCGATGAATGAAAATGCCATTCTGATGTGCCTAATGTATTGTAGGCAGCGATCAGATCTTTGGTATAAACAAGGTGCAACACAGGCTTCAGTCTTCCTGATGAACATGGTATTCCTCATCTTAAAAGGTGTCAGTGTCTAGACAAAGAGGATGACATCCTTTAAAGTGCCTTTGGAAATCAGACAGCGATTCAATGCACCCCGGACTCAGATGGTGGTGATGTGCCTGATGTATGTACAGTCAAGACAATTAAGTTACATTAATCACATTCTGAGTCAATTAAGGTTCCAGAGAGATTTGGGATTTGCCTTATGTAGGAAGAAGACTCATTTTATGTTCCAGTTACAATAAAGAATTTCTCAAGCATCTCCTGTGTTCAGGGGTTTAAATCAGAGACAGCTACCGCACCAGCCACTGAATTCTACAGTGTTTCTTCCAGACCCCCGTACATTTTAATATCAACTGCAGCCCACGAAGATTTTTGAATACTGCTGCTCAGACTGTACAGATCAAGATCAAATACTGTGTTAGAAAACGTAGGCTTAAACTACACCATGCCATTTTAAAGGTTAGGAAACTTACAGACTGTTCAGTTTTACAGTAAATAGTAATCAGCTAGAAAGATACAAATGCAGCTCTACGATGGGTTAAGTTTACTTTTTCAAGCTCAGTGCTGCCTGCTGCTACTTTAAAATAAACCTGAATCTGATGCTTGCCTTTGATCTGCAGACAAATACGAAGTGCAGTTCCTCACCTGGAGAAATATTACGTACAAACTGGAATTCCATTTGGCTGTTCCTACTCTGCATAGCACGAGCAAGCCCCCAGATTAAACTAGTTTCTGAAAAGGACCAAAACAAAATAATCTCAGGATTAATCACAAGAAGAGAACTTTCAAGGACACAACTAGCTTCCCCTGTATAGATGGCTACTTTACTGGCATTTTTAAACTGCCATGAATGCTTATGAGAACTATCATCCTTTTCTGCTGGGTTTTCTCAGCGTACGAGCTCTATTAGAAGCAAAGGAGCAGCAGAACTACGGCAGGAGGAGATCAGGTCATTGGGAATTATGTGGGCAAATTCCACAAATTCCTACATAAAATGGAAACTCTATTACCATTTATGATTCAGCTTACTTGAAACTATGCCAACTGATTTATAGCTGTTTGATAGCAATCTGCCGAAATTCACAGGATAAAGCAAAATGTTTACAAGATAATGCAGCTCACTGCCCAAGATGGCTAACAGCACATACAACTGAAGATTCACAGCTATTCAGGAAAAAAAGATACAAAGTGCTGTAAACAATTTTCTATGAAATAGCTCTCAAAACACTGCCCAAGACAGATAAAACCACTAGAGATTATAAACAATTGTCATAAATTGCAAGTTCGTACTTTCAGTAACCTTCCAACTGGCCAGTCTTTCCACAATTGCATTCAAAAAAATATTCTGTTTACGTGGGCAAACAGCTCAGTTTTCATGTTTGTGACTTCTGAAGGTGATCCGAGTTCAGCACGAGGCCAACCTGGGAGGTCAAATTAATTACAATTGTCTCTTGTTAAGCTTTGTATATTGGAAAACTGCAACTATTCTGAATTCATATACAGCACAATAAAATATCATTTGAAGCAGAAAAAATGTAATTTTTATATTTTTTGGAGGATTAATCTCAAACAAAGTACAATAGATGACTTTGAATCAGAGTCTTCTCATGGGAGATCAAGGATTATGCTTATGCTAGCCCTGGGACAGCAAGTCAGATTTCTTCAGACAAAGGTAAGCAGCAAAAACAAAACTAAAAGGGAAAATTTAGCCATACTCGTCTTATTATTTCCTATTATTGTGTCTAGACCTGACAAAAATAAAAAGTTTTGCCTTAGAAAAGTGACATTATTAACCTTTTAAAAATGTTTTCAGTAATGACTGCATAGGACAGAACTATATACCACTGACAAACTCCAAGTAGAGAAAGTTTTAAGGTTTCACAGGTTTTCCTGGCATATTCCCATTAACAACTGAGAGTGCTCAAATACAGTGTAGTCACCATACATATTAAAACATGCTCAAACAGTTACATATACAGGTCAATCAAGCAAATCATTTTTGTTGAAAAGAGACCTAGCAAATGAAATTATATAGAGTATTTTGGTGTTGGGTTCCACACATAACTCAGTTTAATAATGAAAATAGCTACATTTGTCTATCTTGACTGTCTCTGTTCAACAAATGTCCTATCAAAATAACGAGCATTATCTGGGGGCAAGGTTAGTTTTCTGCAGTCACATGTTGAATGGATATGGAGGACCAACTCCTGGCAAGGGTCATCTTCCACCAAAGAAATCCATACTGGCTGGACGCTTTGGGAAGCACCACTGCCTTGTACTTTTTTATTTCCTGTAGGAAACAGCATTTCTCAAGCTACCAACTCCTTATTGTTCATAATCTCTAAACTCATATTACATCTAAAAGAAGATTCAAGTCATTGGCATTTGCAATAACAGCAAAGATGCAGACTACAGTTCAACTTTGTAAATTGCTTGTTTGTGAGATTTTATGGATGTGCTGGCAAAATTCACATTTTCTCAATTTATGCAAAATGTAGGATCCATTAAACAGGACAAAAAAGCAACTTTTCCTTAAATAAAATGCTTCTGTGGGTTCGGCTTGACTTGATATCAATGACTACATTGCACCAGCTACTGATCAACAATTAGAAGAAATTAACTTAGCAAAAAGGCTGAGTGGTCACATCTGTGTAGACAGAAACAAGCAAAACTATATTCAGGTAGGAGGATATCTTCAACTATCAGTGTACTTACAGTGACAGAAGCTTGGATAGCCTATTAGAGTGGAAAAAAAAAAAAAATGTGCCTTTCAGTATTAAAGAGTTAAGTTAGTAGCTACAGCTTCCTTCCCTGCGCATCGCCCCCCTCCCCCAGGCTGTTTCTTTTTGGGGTGGTGGGGTTTTTTTGTTTTCATTAACTGCTAAACATAACAATATTTTTTTCTCTCTCTTTTGTCCACAAAAAAAGAAGTTCCCTTGTGGTTGATTTTCATCCAGTTTCTTCATGAAAGAACTATCAAAGAAAGTTACAGTGTATATTACTTTTCATTTCAGAAGGATTTCAGCAATCCCTAAACCTCCAATGGTATCTTCTTGACAACCTAATCTCTTTGTAGTGGTAGCTAAATTAAACCAAACTGTCATCAGTGAAAGCTCTCAAGAGTAACTCAAGGATATTCAGCACACATGATCTATAAAAGTACAATAACCAATCTTTAAAAAACCCACCATTTAAGGTAGAACGCTTAATTAAAGACCACAGTCTTCACAGAAGATTTTTATTATTTTTTTTTTCTATTCTCATCTTTAAAATGTCTTCAAAACTACTTATTTCAAGTTTAACTTCAAAAATTACTTCTTTGCTGGAAAAAAAAAAACAAAAACAAAAACAAAAAACCAACCAAATCCAAAAGATTGTAAACTTTTAGAAAAGCAAACTGTTGTTAAGTTGGGCATAAAAATAACCAGAAAATACTACAAATCATATTTCCATACCATTAGGGTAATGCCAGACACATATCTATGCAAGCATTTCCATGAGATTACTTTTTTTTAATGTATGCACTCCTATCTCCACAAGCCCGTTTGAATCCTGAAGCACATGTGCACTTTCAAGCCTGGGCCCTATGTATCCCCTTAGGTTTCTTGCAGACCTGCAGAGCTAAAATGACAGACCACGTATTTTACAGTCCACTTCCAGCTGTAAGATGCACCTTTTCCAGAAACTACCTGACAAGGAAATCTTTATCTCAAGACTGGGTTATTAGAAAGCAGAACAAACTTTTCTTCTGAAAGCATCATACAAAGCGTTCTGATGCATCTCATGCCTGTTCGTTGCATCTTTGCAGTACCACAGTTCAACAAAAGCACACCGTACTTTTGTTTTGCTCGTTCCACAAGCCATCTGTGAAATTAAATAGGGACTTGCATTCTCACAGCCCTTGGTGGACCACAGCAAGGGACCACCAACCCTCTGCTCTCCCTCCGACTCCACCGGCTGTGTTCCTGCAGGGCAGTGGAACTCGATTAACCAACTACGCACGAGCACCACAGCCTTCTCGCTGCTGGAGCAGAACCACACAACTCACTGCTGCACAGCTGAGAGAGGCGTGAAGTTATTCAAACCTTCTTAACATAAAACAACCTTTTTGAAAGAAGGAAAGAAACAGATTTTTATTCCTACAAATGGAAACAGAGGAAAGGAACAGGTATCATATACATTTTACTTTAACTGCATACCTCACTTAAGCTTACACACTTGGTGAAAACTTCGAATGCTTGATAATGGGAGCAATATACACACCTGGGCAGGACAGAATATCTGGCCAGAGAACCCACTGCTCCAGTCTGCCAACCCATAATTCAGATACTGCCACTTTCACTTAGTTAGGTGCTCGGACAATATGAAACATGTTGCTGAACCACGAGCGGGGGGGGGGGGAAACAGC
>JAVJGJ010000030.1:27332435-27349859 GCA_035590215.1 Microhierax caerulescens
CCCCCCCCCCCCCCCCCCCCCCCCCCCCCCCCCCCCCCACAGATCTGAATTCAACAGTGAATGTTTTGCCAGCTCTGTGCATTTTCCATTCAATGAAAAAAATATGGCTATTTTAAAGTATCAGTAATATTTGGTTTTGTGAAACATATTCAGGGTATTTTCTGTGCCTTGAGTAGAAAATGGGATATATACAGCGATGAAGTTTACTACTAAACTTTAGTGATAAACACTGACTTCCATATCAAGAATCCCTAAAACAACAGACACCAAATACAAAGTCTGAAAAATATCCAAGCTCCAACACTACTATCATGTTCCTAGTTGTCTAAGACTAGAAAGATAAACCCATTATAGAGTAGCTATAGGTTTTGTATAGTGATTTTACCACATGAAATGCAGCTTTCTGGTTGAAAATCGAATTCCTTGCTGCTCGCTGTACATGTATCTTTAAAGTAACAGTTTAGAAAAACAAATTTAGAAACAATTTACCTATATTCTTAGTTAAACAGTGGTTAATAAGATGACACAGTTCTAGGACTGCCTTGGATATAACACTACGTAAAACAAGGTGGGGCTGACTACTATTGGGAGCAACATTACATATCACCTCTTTGTGCCTCTAAGTTATTAGTCAAGGGTTTCAGGTTTGGGGTTTGGTTTTTTTGTTTTGTTTTGTTTAAATTAGAATTGGAGAAAATGACAAATAAAACTCCTCAGACATTTTGTTATGAGACATCAAAACTAACGTGCATGCAGTCTTGTTTTGAGGTTGCAGCAACTGATACCATTTTCAGAAACATGGACGCACTTTCTACCATTATGAGTAGAACTGAATTCTGCTAATCTCTATAGCACAACAGAACATATTTGTTAAGATGAGGGGACAAAACAAGGAGAATAAAAACATTTTATTTTCCCATTTGTAGGAAAATAAGTCAAGAAATGAGGCAGATACACAGAATCCATCCCGCAGCGGGCTGCTCTGCAACACCTGCCACAGCCCAAGAAGTAAGAGTCAGGTGGATGCAGCACCCTGAACTTCCAACTTTACTTAGCTATGTAGGTGACAGCTATTTAATGAAACAGCATTTTAAGACCATGAAGCGAACATATTGGGTGTTATTAGTACATTGGGCCTTCCATGCAACTGACAGAAGCAGTAACTATTAAATGGTCTCAATCAAATATAACGATTTGTTACTGATTTGTCACCTGTATTTAAGTGTTAGTTGCTCTCCCTATGCTCTGCTATTCACAGTTGGGGAACATATAGCCAGTGTCTGTCAACCTAAGGTTATCTCTGAACTGTTGTCACCTAAAGTCACATTTAGACATTGTAGCACGTAAAATACCTTTTTCTCACTCATCAACACTTGGTATTACAGTGTCAGAGCTAGACAGGATATTGTACAAAGGACCCTGACTACCCAAATTGGTTGGGTATGTCAAAGTCATTCTGTGGCAATCAAATGAACATATTTATCTATAGATGAAATAACTGAACATATATTTATTTGAGTTTTGATTCAGTCCTCGTCATTTCTTCAAGAACAAACAAAAGCTTTTATCTTGGACAGCAAAGCAGATACTAAAAGCAATAGCAAAAGAACATTACAGTAAAAAGACCCATCTTAAAATTCCATCCAGGCTTTATATAATAAATTACTTGAAAGGAAAAAAAAGAACACTGACATATTTACTTCCATGTTAGAAGGAGCCTCACCACACAACTTTTATTTTAAATAAAAAGAAATACTGTAAAAGTTAAATAATTAAGAAAAATCTTCAAGCCTCAGTAATTCGAAGGGTCCCAAAATCCCTTTGTGTTTCATGCTGAGATGCACAGAGTGTTGTTCATATTTAATTGAAAATGTATTAACATTACAATTTCAAAGGATCAAAAATAAAAGGAGTTTCCTGAAAATTTAAACCAGGCTTTCAGTGTTTCCTGTTGTGCAGAAGAAAGATCTATTCTTAATGGAATAAACTGTAGAAAAGGACCTAAGAAGGGTAATTTCTTCATTCGTCAGGGAAGCTGGTGGGAAGTAAAATGGTGTATAATTAGTTTTGGTGGGTTTTCTTTTCAAACATATTTAAAACTTTGTGAAGGCTAATGCTCCCACACAGCTGCATTCAAACGCAAACTTTATCGGAACGGTGTTTACACTAATTTTAGATCCTATTAATTTGAATTTACAAATACTAAAGACTACTCCTTTGAAATCCTCAAAAAGGTTTACACTTTCTTTTTTATGTTTTAAAACTCTTGCTTATTGTAGGATTACATATTATTTTAATGTTAATTATTTTTCCTTCTCAATAGATCATGGATATCCATATAGCCTTAAAGAGAAACCCTTGATTATATATATAAAATCATATATGCAAACTAAAATGTAAAAAAAAACCAACACCAATCCAAGAAAAAAAAGAAAAAAAGAAAGAAAAAGAAAACACAAACCCACCAAAAACAACTCAAGATCCTATTTCTGAAAATTAATCATACTAGGTGATATTTACAGCTAGAGAGAATATGAATGCATCAAATTTAAAAAAACTGCTGGGGAGAGCTGCAGTCAAATAACCCAATATTTTATTAACTTTTTTTTAAGGCTGGTTTCTTACACCATGATGCTTGTTAAAAAACTGTAACTTCATAATGACTAGTTACTCATTGGTCATGCCATTTTCTTAAAATGTGTAATCGATAAGACAACTATAGTTGGGAAACATCACACTTACCAAACTAGACTTTTACTTTGGACTCCAATTATCTGAAACTTTAAAAGGTCTGATGCATAAGTCAGTCAGAACGCCTTAAATCAATACTGGTAGAGTGAGCAATTGACACTTCTTAGCACCATAAATTAAATGATTACATCTATCATTTTTCCTTTATGATGTAAACAAAGTTATGGCAATAGAAGACTGCCACAGGATCAATGTCTCCTGCTAAGAAAATAAATTCTTTGACACTTATGCAGCAGCAGGAGATTATTATTATACAACAACAGCCTATGCCATTTTCTTAATTACAGCAACAAGCATTAGTGCTACTGTTTGTCCTGGTTTTGGCAGCAATAGAGTTAATTTACTTCCTAGTAGCTGGTACAGTGGTGTGTTTTGGATTTAGGACGAGAATAATGTTGATAACACACTGATGGTTTCGTGGTTGCTGAGCAGCGCTTATACCAAGTCAGGGACTTTTCAGCTTCTCATGCTGAAGCACGAGAAGCTGGGAGAGCATACAGCCAGGACAGCTGACCCCGACTGACCAAAGGGATATGTCGTACTGGGACTTCATGCTCAGTATATAAACTAGGGGGAAAGCTGGCTGGGGGGCTGCTGCTCGGGGACGGGCTGGACATGAGTGGGTTGGTAGTGACCAATTGTTTTTTGTTTGCATCACTTGCTTTTCTCGCATTTTCTTTCTTTCCCTCTCTCTGTTATTTTCCTTTTCGTTACAGTTTTATCACCATCATTATTATTGCTATTTCAACTGTTAAGCCATTCTTATCTCAACCCATGAGTTTTCTTACTTTTACCCTTCCGATTCTCTCCCCCATCCCACCAGGGGGGGGTGGGCGAGTGGCTGTGTGGGGCTTAGTTGCTGGCTGGGGTTAAACTGTGACACTGTTATGAAGAAGAATTGCTAAATTTATTTTACAGCACACTTCCTTCCATAGCATACTTTTATTGCTTCAGAAGGGGAAGGTGTTGCTTTAAGGTGCTGTTGTTTTATGAGAACATAAAATGAACAGAGAAATAGGCAAGGGAGTCTACCCAGAAAGCAAAGAGCAGGCAGAAGCTGATCCACACTGCTTTAAATCCCACATTGGAGCTGGTCAGCAAGCAGCTAGCGTGAGGTCAAACCAATTTGTTGTACAGAGGCATCACCACCTTAATCGGGGAAGTCTTCGCTTCAGTGACTCTTACATCTCACACATCTGACATGCGTACAAGCAGCGGGATGCCACAGGAGCTGCTGTCTGTGACCCCCTCCTACAACCTACACAGGAGCCCCTATCCGTGTATTTGTGTCCTTTTTAAAGCTGTGCCAGCATACTTGGCTAAGCATCTAAGGAAAGCATCTGCTGCACCTTGAACGTACGGTAACAACTAAAGTACACGTTCTCACACCTGTACTAGCCACCATAGACATCTCTCCAATGCATTACCACAGCACTTTTACCCATGTGTCCAGCCTTACTAACTACTGATTTTCCCCACTCATTCCCATTCAGAAGTCACTCCTCCAAAATGGAAATACAACTGGTCAGCATTTCACCTTTTGCTAACATATAGGTACTCGTGATTTTCTCCGCCGCTTGCTGTGAGCAAACTACAAACGCAATGGTGACACTAGCACCCAATAAAATTTCAGTATCCCACCCTACAGGTGCCAGTTTTTATTTCAGGCACATATTTATGCCCTGAAACTATAGATCATAATTGATGTTCACTGTTCACAGAATTCCATCCACACAGCAATGGTAATTTACTTGCTAATATCATAATACCAAAATCATGCATAATAAATCTGGAAGACACCAGATTCCAGCCACCTCTTTCTAGTGACTGACCTGTTCTCCATCACCTAAAGCCAGTGCTAATACTAATTCTTCATGTGAATGAAGAAGATGAATGAATGAAGAATGAAGAGCAGAGAAGCTCTTTTTCCAGGTAGGCACGCTGGAACCACTATAGACCACCTTCTGCCTTTGAACATGTTCTCCCTTCCCTGTGTAGCTCCTTATACAGACAATTTCAACAGGGAGCCGGGGCTTCAGCCACTCTGGGAAAATCCATCTTACTGTATTGGCTCAGGCTTTGTGAGGTGCAGCCTCCCAGGCCATTCCCTGCAGTGGCATACAGCTTCAACTGCTTCTGCTGCCTTCCTGACACCCCTTTCCTAAAAGCATCATCAACTTGGAAAAGCTGAACACCGAAAAGGGAAGAAATCAGTTTAGCTATCCATCCCTTGTGTTACAGCCGTTATTTACAAGATTATACATGTAAAGATACCATTAGGGTTTATTTACATGACAGCCACACCATGATCTGCTAGCAAAGCAGCTTATCGTAAGTGCTCTCCCCCTCTAGCCAAACTAATAACCAGCTCCTGAATTAACCATGCTAAAAGGGTATAAGACCACAGTTACCACTGTTAGTTTAATGTAAAGCTCTCTAGAAAGCACATCCACCTTGCTAAATCATGCATGGTAAAATATTATCCAGGTCCTGATGAAATTAGGATTTTAAACTTGACAGTAGGCCAAAAGGAGTAAGTCTTACAAATATTTCTGCAGTTTTCCACAGTCCACTCAAACAATAGCATTGAAGGTGCTAATGGGAAGAACAAATGAAAACTAAAGATCTCAAATCGTAAGACAGATGCCAACAGTTTGGTGCAAGAAAGAAAAGTAAGCAAATAACTTTTTTGAACCAGTAGCCTGTAGATGAAAATGCCCAATAGGTTATACATTATACATGGACTTTATCATATCTAGTTAAACAGACACTCTGCAAAACTATTGCCACTGTAGCCATTTTAGAGGTATTAAAATCATTCATCCTTTCCCTTCATAGTCCCATATCTAAATGTATTCTTCATGTAATCTACAACAGAAAATTAAAGAATCCAGGGATCTCTATCTTGTTTTTCATTTACAGACACCAGACAAATCTTATAGATTTGCAACTCACAAATCTCTGGCCTTTTTACATGTGAAAATTCACAGGGGCATTTGAAAATAATGTCCAAACACCTCCACATTTCTCTATGGGTTAATAAGTAGTTTAACATAGTAACAATACAATGCTGACTTGCCAAGCATATAATTTAAACAAAATTCCCAAGAACATATTAAAGTAGATATTTATCTCCCTAATCAATAAAGTCATAAGTTCTTTGTGCTTTATGTGAAATCACTGGTAGTTTCTATTCAGATAGATTATGCCAATTTGGATGTTATGCTCCAGAAAAGGAGGTCACATTACATTTTGACAATTAGATTACTAGACTAAGAGAAACAAAATATTTTGATCGCATCTCACCCAGCAAGTGTATCACATCTCATCCTGAAAAAGCGACAAGTCAAAGTTTCAGCAGAATCATATTACACTGCTCAGGGATATTAGAGAGGCAGCTTCCATTACGAATTTCTGCCATCACCTAATGAGGCAGCAGGCTTTGGGACACAGTTGCCACAGAATACCTACTTTTTTGTCTTTGGCACTTAAATATGAGACTATGTAACAGGAGACTGAGCCCTTGGGAAAAAACATGCAATTTCCACAACTCAGCTGAGACCTCCTGCTTTCTTGGTAATGAAGCAGACAGACCAGGCAGGGATGAACCTGGGAGAAGATTCTTAAAGCAGATGACATAGTGGAGAAAGATTTACCTTTCAACTCTTTCCCAGGTTAAGAACTCTTTTTTTTACAAAGAGCTCAGTAACTTAGGTACTGCTTACAAGCAGGACCTTGTGGAGGTGACTAATGACGAGTCTGACATATGTGACTGGGAACATGCGATTCGACTAAGGCTGTGCTCCCCTGCTCTCAACGACAATACAATCAGAAGGTATTTTTACTGTGAGCCATTTCTAATACTTCATAATAAAAAGAAATTCCATGCTGAAGAAAGGCATCAAAAGCTCAGCCTTTAACCTTGAGGTAGTTATGCCATCTGAAGCAGCTGACAGATTGACTCACTGGATTACACACATACATGCTCATCTCCCCAAAAAAGATTTGGCAACAGTTACAGATGTCCTAAAGCAAGACTTTCAGTTTATAATGATTCATGTAGTAGCTGCATTCTCAGAAATTAAGTATTGTGTAAGTGATATGGCTATTTTGCCAAAGTGGGGTCTGAGCTATGATGAAATAACCAAGGGAATAATTCTATTATGGCCTGGCAGCTGGATAATTGCAAGGAAAGAAACAAGTGTTTTATACATCTGAGTCATCTTCTACTAAACTAAATTATTTGAATGTGAAGGCTGTGAGAGCTTTCGTTAATGAACACATGTGAAAAACATTCCTAATGTTAGTCCAAAAAGACAGGTAAGGCAAAATTTGGCTGTAGCAAAACCAAGTTATATGTAATAACATTAAATAACCAGAAATACTATTTTGGTATCAAAGACAGTTTCAAAGACAGTAAAAGTTGGTTCAGGCAGCGCCTTTACCCCGTCTGGTTCGTTTTTATGAATATGTTGAAAGAACAAAGGGTTGCAACTAAGAAATACCATGACTTAGATATTTTAGTGGACACTTTTATCCCTTAGACAAAGAAGAAAACCTTTGTCTGCCACAGGTAAGAGTTCTGATTGTTCTATTAAAGCTAGACAATTATAGTCCAGGCTGTTTTTTAGTCTATCCAGTCTGGTCTCACTGGGATCTGAAGTTTGTATTGAATGCCAGAGGTTTGGAATGCCCCACATCTTTCTTTTGGGGCAGCTATTAAAGAAGTGCAAGCACAGGCCAGATGCTTGCTGTTTGGCATATTTAAGTGTTTTTCTAAATCGAGCCTGCATAGCAAAACACACACTGACTTTTCAATCCGACTGCAGAGTAGAACACACAAATATATTTAAGTTGCATTGGAATTTAAATACATGCTTATAAAGTTAACTATATTCCTACAAATTTTGCTGAACAGAGACTTCAAGGATTCTGAAAAGTCCAATTTATTCATAGTTGCAGCTACAAAATTAGGAGATGTCAACAATTCTGTCACCCTCTCAACTCTTGCTGTAGCAGGTTACTGACTTTTACCTTTCTTAGCGATAGCAAAAGCAGTAGGCATAGGTGCCAACGTTGGACCAACACCAATGACAAGCAGTTAAAAAGCAATATATATTTGGCACCAGACATCAAAAAGGTTCACCACTACGACACTTAACGATCAAAACTACATTTATTGTGTATAGTCAACTATCATTATGAAGCAGATGAGAAAGAAAAATTTCTTTTTAGGGCATGGCCTTCTGGAAATTGCATTCAATCATTCAAGTGCTGCAGGGAACATTTTGGGGATACCATTATCCTGCTGATGGGCCTCAAGTTATGCTTTATCATAGGGTCTTGGCATACTGTGATCTCCCCCCACCCCTAACTGGTTAGAGACCATTCAGGCCTCCACAAGGAAATAGATTAACATGTGAGAAATAGGTCAACAACCACAGAAAATGAACAGTGTGGCATAAGCCAAAACATGAAAAAAAAAAAAAAAAAGAGTACAGAAAGAGGAGGTGCTGAAAGGTGCCTCCTCACCATTGACAGACTTGCTCATGATCAGGGTTTCTTCCCAGCTGACCTGTTTCACCTTGAAGCAGTCAACATTTCTGGGCTGTGTCATTCACTTCTCACTTAGAGACATGCTATTCTTCAATAAAAATAAAAAATCCAGGCTCTATACATTCATGTCTCAGCTTCATCATTCAAACTCCACTCATCTTTGCTTTGTGATAAATAACATATTGCTGCACATTTACAGACTAGTTACTGGTAGCTATGAATTTAAGCAGCTTATCTTGCTGTCTTTTAAGGCATTTGGTCTGTTAGAGGGGACAACTACCAAGGGATGAAGATGATGTGTTGAAATTGGGTGCAGGTACACCCCTTGGGTCAAGACTAAAGTCTCTGTGCAGGTGTCATTACAGCTAGATGATAACACCACACTTGATTCTTCATCTTATTTTCAACAATTCCACTGATCTAGCCCTGTTCTAATCAGCCTATTCCATACTGTGGCTGAAACCATTAAACACACACATTTCAGTCTTAGAGCAAAGATGTAGTAATACCATGCTTGAGCATGTTTTGAGACAAGCAACACTGGACCAGCAGTTTTAATTGCCTTGAGTTGGTGAGCATCAGTTATAACCAAATACTGTCACAGCGTAAATGAAAGTGCAATGCGTATCTGAGATAAACAGAAGCACAACTCAGCTGCAAATGAGCAAAACCTGTTCACGAGGCAGTCTTATGAAATAATTGAGCACTTCTATGCATGACATTTTCACTTGGACTATTAGCAATCAGGTGCATCACCTGATTTGGGAATTACAAACTTGATTTCTCATGTACGGTGGTGAAAGCGTACCCTGAAAACAAAAGGCCATCTCAACTAGTTTCCACCTCACTTTTCCGCATTGCTCCAGCTTGTTCCTGAGCTCCCTCCCTGTGTGTCACCCCCACTGGCAATTCTTAGTTTTGACAAGTTTTACAGTTGTTAGTAACAATGCTATTTACCCATCATGCTAACCACAGTGATGAATTCTGGGCCTCTCATGACTATGCCTGTATTGCTTTTGCTCTCAAAAGATTTTCCTATAAAGTCTCAGCTCTTGCTAATCACTCCTGACAGATTCCAGCACTCCAAAGCTCTTAATTCCCATTCTAAGAATGGGAAAATATAAATTTCTACCTGTCAACATGCTAACAAACATTTTGAGCACGGGTCACCAATCCAAACACAGGTCTCTCTCAGGCAGCTTCCATTCCTGCCATGGTCCGCTCAGACATTTCCTGTAACCATATTGGTCTGAAACATCTGTGGCTCCCAGCTACCCTCTACTTGAAACACTAATCTAAGACCAAAGAGACTATTAAACTCAAAGTTAACACTTTCTTTGACTCAATCCTATGTAAATTTAAACTGCAAAAAGATACAGTAGCTCTCTAGCGAGTTTAAACATCTTTATTGCCAGGATAACACTGTCGTCCATGGCAGCAGCAAGTTTGGCCCGTGATTCAGCTAAGAATAGACCCCTATTCTCATATTAAGGAATTTCACTGTGAAAAAGATTGTTCATTTATTACAAAATTATCTTTATACTATAATAATTCAATATCTCCCTACTGGCAACAGATCCAAATATTCCAAACCATTCTTAGAACAAAGTTGTTGGGTTTTTTTATATAATAGTTTTTTAATGTTGCTAGTTATATATATGACCTCCATCACCATAGCTTTAAACTATTTAGACCCTGAAGAACTAATTCTAGAACATCTTTCTGGCACAGCACACTATGCTTTATGGACTGGCAGTTCAGGAAAACACTGAAGATTAACCAAGAAATAAGCACCTGGCAGTCACACCTGCCATCTGAGTTCAAGTTCATAATCGGTTATTTAGAAGCTTCAAGAAAACCATGTACCAACCCATCCTTCAGTGGGCACTACGTCCAGCCTCACTACATACTCTTAGAAACTGAGCAGGTCACTGGGTGCTCAAATTTCTGGTATGGGTGAGCTATCTAATGCTTTACCATACCACACGAGTACTACACACCATCATACGCTTGGATATGCATGTCATCTGCTTTTGAAGGAGACATTCCCCCTGCAGTGGGATGTGTGTCCATCCAGGAAGCAGCCCCACCACACGATCTGATGCACATACGCAATCTTGACATAGAGGATATTCATATGGAATATGAGAGGAGATACGGTCAATTCAGTCCCAAGAGATGACTTGCAGCCGCTTGAGGAATCTCCAAGCAACCTCAAGGAAAGCAGGTAGCACAAAGCAGGACAGCCAGATCGTTTAACGACAGAGGAAGTGGGCAACCATGATTTAAATTACATTTAATAAAAAATGTATTCCATTAAAGACATGGTAAGTCGAGAAAATGAATAGAACATAGCTGCAATTCATTAGTTATTTATACACTTAAAATGAGAAGACTGATAAAAATGATAAGTTATTATACAGTTTGAACAAAGTTGCTTAATAAAGCTGTACATCAAGTGCAGCGCCTAAGATGGCTACCTGCTCAGTTACAATTCTAGCATCAATACATTAAATAATTATTCTCCTATAGAGGTATATACATACTTTTTTCAGCTTTGATACTTCGAACTAAATGAATTTCAACTACTACTTGTAACTACAGGATACGATCAAAAGGTGGCAGCAGAATTGTCAAGTATTCTTCCCTACACATACTTATTTGCTTCAATTTAAAAGCAGACACAAATTTTCTTGACATCCCTAATAAAGGAAGAATTCTCAAGCCTTATTAAAAACTTGTATTTTTTTAATCACTTTGTTAGAAGTTTTGTGCATGTAGGAACACAAGTTTGTAGTTACACTTTGCTGAGTATGCAATGTAAGAAAGGTTCTTTAACCTGCTTGTGTTTGTACTTTCAGTTTTCCTGGGATCAACTCGCTATGCAGTCACTATGACTAGCTAATATAAACAACTTAAACCGACAGAATATCTTAAAGCGATTACATGTTGTACCATGACATATGTACAAGCATTAGCATCACAGCCAGAGTGTTACAGCTGAAACATAAAAAGGAGCACAAGAATAAATCACTAATTTTCAGGATGTTCTTGGTTTTGACTACAAACACGTAATTCTAGGAGGACACGTGTTCTAGTCAACAAAAAGTTTGCATTTAAAGAGAAACATTTAACACAACTGTATGAATCAACGAAAGATTGCACGAGGTGCTTTGTCTGCTACTGTCATTCTCTGCATGTGAACAATAACAGAAGCTGGCAAAACTCCAGCAGCTGTGTTTAAGTGTCTGCAATTTTGCACAGATGCCCAGTAACATTCTGGTCAGCTCAGGTACCATACGTAGCACATGGGAAAGCATGGACAAGCACAATGGGTAGAAAAATGCAGGGCATGTCAAAATAGCAGCAAGCTTGCAAAATGAAATATTTGAATCTGAACCTATCCCCTTTCTGCATATGCAAAATATCTGCATAGCGAAATCTCCATTGTTTATTTTCTCCGTGCGATTCAAGCAACGCTGAGAAAACAGAAGGCAGGATACAGTATTGACGAGCTGCTCTTCTATACATTGCTTTCTCATTATCACTTAGTACATGGCCTCCTTACTTGCTGCACGCTGTACAGAAGGGACAATCAAGCATATTTGTGCGTTAGTTTGTCAACAGCAGTCATTTTTGTAGTACCCCCACGCCTCCCCAGCATCCCATTCAGTTAAGCTTTGCTGCATTCTGGGAGGCAAAGCAGTGGTAGAATGGAGCTACTCCTCCTCCTGGCTACAGAAGTGCAACTTCCCCACCCAGTTGCTGGGCCTACCCACCAAGGGCTACATGGGCAGAGCTGGACGTTCCCTGAATCCACAGCTTCAGAGCAGGTGGAACCACTGTTCCCAGTTTGTCCTCTGGTGGAACCACTGCTCCCACTTAGCCCTTCAGCACTCCTAGCAAGGGTGGTGGAGGATACTCCCTGATCTAAATGCAGTGCTGGTAAACGCTCCTCCAGGGGTAGGAGAGAGGGAGGTAGTAGCACTGTCTGGGACATGTAGAGAATGTAAAACCACCAGATTTCCAAAATAAGTAGATTGAGCCTAAGCCACTTTCTGTCAGGATGACAAAACACAAATCTTTACGCATTCTGTGGTGAATTTTAAGGCATTACACCAAAGAACTTAAGTACTAGGACACTCACAGATCACTTACATTTGTTAACGTGGTTCAAATAAAAAGCCTTATTTTAAGTGAAAAATAATAGCATTTAGGTCCAATGTTTTCCTTGGTTAAAAGCAGTAACATCACTGTAAAAAGATATAAAATGTAATACATTGCATAACTCCACTTTCAGTTAATTATGTTGTAATTTAATGCATCATTCTGGGGTTTCTTTTCCCCCCTTATTGAGCCTTCAGACAGCACTGAAAATGCTTTTGCAGAGTAAATTGAAACCAACATTGGAAGCTGTATCACACTTAGGAGTGAATTCCTTTACGACGAAATGGTACACCTCATGAAAAAACCTGATGACACATTGATGCTGTTGGAACAGAACTCCTGAAGTTGCTGAACAATGACACATCCATCCTTTCAATTTTGGAACAACAGTTCCGTAACTCATTTACGACCTTACATCTCAAGCAGGAAAAAGAAAAAAAAAACCCAAAACATAATTGCAAATGACACTGTAACAAACTATTAAACTAATGACAAAGAAAACTTTAACAATAATGTTTTCTGTTTTAACAGCGAAGAACAAAAGTAGTTAAAATTATACTGCAGCTTATATATTGCATTCTTTTGCTAATAATTTTGGGGTTATAACCAGTCATAGCAAAGCACCTGAATTCCTGGTAATCAGTGGCATAAATGTTAACATCTAGAAACAAAACAGTAGCATACTGCACAGATCTCTGTCACCTGGGGCTTTTACTACTGGCAGCCATTCACATTCATCATTATCCCACTGCTACTGTGATCCTTTGCACACAGTTATCTCCGTAGGACTTACTGTAATTGAGATGAAGAACATGAAATAACATCAGAAGAGGAAAAGACCATTGGCCCACAGTACTCACTTTCCAAATACTTATCACAACATAAACATACAGACTGAGAAAGCAAACTCCTTTTTGAACTGAAACTCAAGTTGCTGTAGGAACACAATACACATACCACAAAATAACAAAACCTATGTCACAGTGAAGTCAGTTAACAGCATAGATAGGGTTCCTCTCACAGACTGCTGACTTTGAAGAAGAAGAGACTGTCTTTAAAACAAAACTATTAAAATAATTCAGTAGGCCAACTTCAGCCCTCCTTACCAACAGGGTACTGTAATTCCACTGAAATTAAGAGAATAATTTTGCATTATTATTTTGCATGAGTGCTAAAGGTGGAAGAATTTAGCTTGGCACATCACACTATCTTTAAATCACCATACAATATAAATGGCTCCCTGAAAATTATCCATTCAATAGTTACGTTCCATATGTTACTGTATATTTTGTGCCTTTATCTATATGCAGTGTATACTGATCTGTACAATAAGAAAACACAGGAATCCATTGTGGAGGGCCTGATAGGCATTGAAAGAAAGTAAGATATTCAGACAACCTCCCGCTAATTTAATAGGCAGAGTTAGAATTTATAGATCAGGGAGAAGTCATCTATTCAAACAAGGAATGCATAAAAGCCAGAACTGAAATGACAATCCTAAACTGGTTATTCCAGAGTGGGTGCAGAGAAGTGTGATGGGACAGACAAATCTGATTCACAGCAAGGAGCAGATCTAGTTGTACAGTAGCATGTAAGTGGCGATGAGAGATCACAAGCTTTCATAAAGTTGTGACAACTAAGAAAAAAATGGGTATCGGAGACTGGATAATGTATAACTTGAGATACGAACCAGAGCAGCATGTCAGTGTTCCTACTGGTAAACTCAAATATTACACAGCCTGCACATCCACCTTACATCCTGGAAAGGACTTACCGGTATTTATGTTAATTGAATATTTAAATTCTGATATATTTTTAAATGATCATATATTTAAAATAACAAGTCACTCTTCTTTGTTTATGCTGTAATGCAACAGCTGCGATAACATTTTCAGTTATCTGGTGCATCCACAAACCATAGTCTCTAAGAACACAAAAAAATTAGAAGTAAAAATAAACAACTGGATTAAATCAACAAACTATATCAGCCATACTCAACAGAAGAAAAACATTTGAAGCAATAAACCACAGGAAGTGTCCAATCGAAATCATGTACCCTGCAGGCAGATTTTGGCAGGTCACCAAAAGTTGAGACATGTACAGATTTTACAAAAAATCCTCAGCCTTCTCAGGCACCCCCACCTGGTGCTGCCTGTGGGTAGCCCAAACTCCACCCCAGTCACTGCACCTGCAGTTTTATCTTCACCGGTTGCAGCTTTCAGGGTGGTTAAGTCAAATGGAAACACAAGATACAGAGACTTAAGTGGAATTACCCCACCCAAAATAGAGCAACAAGGAAGCACCTCAACTGATTTCCATCCTTGCAACGATACAGGAAGAAAACCTGGGCTTCTGGCACACTGACATCCTAAAACACTGAAGCCATTGTCATCCTGTTGCCTAAAGGCACTACCTGGAATACCCATGCCCCCACTCCCCCATCAAGGTGCATTCACTTTAAGAGGTGAGAGAATCATAACTCTAAAATCAGTTATTTCCTGGGCTGTCTAACAGTAACTCGTGAGCCTCATCTTACACAGCAAACAAGGAAAAGAATGCACAAATAACGTCTCTAAAATTTCCAATGGAGTTTACTCAAGACTGAAACACATGTTCAGTCTAACCTAGAGCACAAAGCAGGGCCTGCTGCACTCTGCACAAGCTGCAGACTCCAAGTAACTCTCAAAAGATAATCCTAAACAGACCCCATTACAGTAAACTCCAGCAAGGGGTAAAAAATCTATAATTAATGATCACTGTCAATTTAGCATCTCCCACGAGCGATTCCAGAAAGCTGAAGTCTTGACATTTTGAAAGTTATCAGAATCAATTTAATTAGATGAAAAATGGTTATTCTCAGTATAATGACCACTCTAACTCTTACTAATGTACCCAAGAAAAGCAGAATCTAAGAGCGTTCGAAAGGACTTACCTGTTCAGAGGCTGATAGGCTCTATGAAGTAGAGGATAGGACATAGATATGGTGCAAGCTAAAAGGCTATCAGGAAGGATTACAAAAGGACATACAGTCCTAACGTTTCATAATAATTAAGCACCCAGAAACAGTTATCACAGCAATTACTATACATGCATGATTGATGCAGACTTTTCAAGGTTTTTAAATTATACTCTAAATGATCATGCCATGGCAATTCCAGAAAATGACTGGCCTTTTTCCCATTAAATTAAGGTCCAAAAAGAATGGACTGGGGACAAAAAAAACCCCACAACCTAATCAGGTCTTTAAATAGATAACACAGGACACAGGAATGATTCGAAGTTTTAATGAGACTTGGTGCAGAAAGCAACAACAAAAGCCTGAGGCAAAACCTCACCAATTAGGAGACTTTTTATCTCGCATTATGTTTAACTTAGAAACCTTTGCATCCCCACAGTCTACAAGCAAAAATCTCTTTGCATAGCAGGTTTCAAAGATTGCCTAACAATCAATATTTGGGAAGAGCTACATGAGAAATTTCCCTTGTGATTTAGCAATGACTCTGATTCCCCAAGGTCTATGTTACTGACATTGCTGCAAATGTAGTGCAAGCAATGAAAAATGGAAGCTGCACATACTGCGCTTTCCCCGTTGCCTTTACTCAAGTCATAACTCACTCTTGCATATACTGTAATTTAACCTGTGGAGATCCCAGAGGGTGCTGCATAAACACTGTGCAAAAACTTAACCCGATCATTAAAACAGTATAGCATATTTTGCAGATTATTTAATATTTTCTAGTAGATAACTCAGTTGAACTTTCTTGAGTTAAGCAAGGCTTCATCTAATTCATAAATTAAGTTTTCATATTAGGCAAATCACCGGAGAACTTTGGCACCTGAAATGAGCCAGGAGCCATGAAAGCCATCTATGTCAAATTTCTGCATGTTTTCTGGCAGAACTTAATCTCTTCCTCAGTATGCCCCTTAAGGTGCCATAAGTTACTTTATAAAACATAAAATATACCACCACTGGTTATAAACAGGGAGCTGGGCACCTCCTAGAGTTACCCTTTGAAGAAAAGCTTGATCTCTGGGTAAAGACTTTGCTCACTCACAAACACTCAGCTGAAGTCTGGCACACATTTAGACCTGGTACCCACCACTCAAATTGTTAGCAGGTATTAGCTGTCTCATTACATTAGCCCCTTATCAGGCTATGTTGCATCATGCCAGCATATAATGTGATTTAATGGAACATGACGTGACATATGTGATATGACGTGATGTGATGTGACAGCTACCATTTAAAGGGGAACACACCTATTTTCAAATCAGATGTCCATTATCAATTAAAGCTGATCTGGTGATGGTCAGACATTTATGTGTCAAGCCCAAGCAAAACTAACCGGCATGTGTTGCCTGCACTACTGAACTGATGAGCTGGGAATCTGCCAGCTACCCAAATTATCCTTGGGTAATTTGACAGATCTGTAATATAAGCTCTGTGTATCAGTTCCATGTCATATTTGCTCGGTACTACTGAAAGCATGTTTTTGCCATTTTTCTTCTTCATCCATCATAATTAAAATAACCTAAAATGCTGATTACCAAGCTGTAACTTCAGTTCTGTTGTTATCAGCTGCTGTGCCTGGTACGTGAAAGAAAGAGAGGACAAAGAATATTATTCTGTAGCTACAGTGAACAAAGTGCTCAGAGCATTGCAAAAATGGTCATTTAACTGACCAGATACAATGTGGAACTAATATGAAAGTGAGTAAGGGCAGCATATAGCGTAATAAAACCTTTTTGTATTCACTTCTGCACAACAATTTTTCTCCCTCAGTAAAGACATTAAGTGCTCATGTCATGGTTTAACCCCAGCCAGCAACTAAGCCCCACACAGCCGTTCACTCACTCCCCCCTGGTGGGATAAGGGACAGAACTGGAAGGGTAAAAGTGAGAAAACTCATGGGCTGAGATAAAGGCAGTTGAACAGGTAAAGCAAAAGCC
>JAVJGJ010000030.1:27355324-27385653 GCA_035590215.1 Microhierax caerulescens
GGGTGGGAATGACCAACAGACAGAAAACCATCACAAATTCAAATACTTCTAGAGCACACTTTAATTCAAAGCTGCCTAGCATACTTGTTGCCTGAAAAGCTTCAGCTATATTGGAATTTCAAAACACCTGTTTTCAGAGCAGCATCTATTTCCTGTTAGTATTTAAAAATATTTGAAAGTATCTACTTTTATGGGTGAGAACCACAAGCAGAAAAACCCAGACTTCTAAGCTTCCTTATGATTCACATATAGATCTTTTCTCATAGGTCTGCAATATCTTGCTACTCTAATTCATGCAGGTGATCTTTACTGCCACTGATTTAAAAGGGCAAACTGAAAGATGAAGGGTTGCAGTACAGGTCTATTGCATCTTAGATTTCATATCCCCCAAAAAAAGCCAAAAAGTTTTGGCAGCATCATTAAAGTACCTGCTGTTCTTAAAGTAGAAAATGAAGAATACATTTCAGCTACTCTGACTACACAAATCAGTAGTTGCAAAGATCATATGATTGTTCTTTTAGTACAGGAAAGATTCTCAGTAGTTTTACTAGAACTATTCCTGTGTGATTTTTTTTTTTTTAGAAGACACAAAATTTAATAATTTTAACCCACAGATTAAAGTGCCTTTCTTCTTCCAAACTATAAATCCTACACCACAGTAGAAGACAAAATCATATCTGTCTCCATTATGACGTGAAATGAGACAGTTTTTATACTATATTGACAGAAATCTTCATCTCCAGGGGCCTGCATTTGCTCTTACTGAAGTTAATCAAAAAAATCTAATTGGTTTCAATGAGAGCAGGATATAGACCAAGGCTCCATTCATGGGCCTTTCTGGAAGAAACACAAGGAAAACATTTGTGACCATTATCTCCCCTCTATAACCATTTATCCTTTTTGGTTTGCCCCATATTTCAAGATTTTAATAGTTAACATCATTGCTGGGGCTAGAAAGAAACTGCCATGTGGGAAATTTATTTCTTGGGCACCTATGAACGACTTTACACTGCCAGATCTCAGAGATTGGTGGCTGGCTAGTCTTCGTCTCTGTTCCACAGTGTCAACTTCTATGTTGGATATTGTTCATTTCCTGAAAAGATGCACAGCATTATATTTGGGTCTTGCATTAAGCATGTATCTGATTTTTATACATGAGCCTGAAGATGCAAAGCATTATATTAACTGGGTTAGACTGTCATGAAAGTACTGAAAGTCTTTATAATTTATAAGGTCAAGCCATAGTCCCAACATACTGAACTCTTACAGCATTCTCCACTATTCCTTCACAAAAATAATTGTGCACATGTCCAACCTTTCAAATAAGTATCTATGGAAGACTGTATGACCATTGACATATCCGCTGAAAAACAAGAGAAAGAGGTTTTACCACTTTCTAAAACCTAGTTTTGCAAAATCAGGGCCAAATTGTACATTCTTGTCTTTGGTTGAAGCTGCAGACATTTAGTAATTCTCACCTTCTTAAAATGCCAATTCTAAATGGCCTCTGAAATTCTGTAGGAATTTCTAAGGCGTATGCAACGCAAGTTTGATTCCTAATTGTATTTCATAATATTCAGACATATAGCAGTTTAAAGGCAAAGAGGAAAATAAAAATCTTCAGTTGCAACATCCCAGTAGTAAACATTTTTGCAAATACATGAGTCTAGGACTCCCTGTGTGCTGAGCTTTTATTCTGAAAACGAGCACCACTGGCCAGGACAAAGCTGGAGCAAGGACAAGAGTATGCACATTACATGGAAACAAGGGAGGGAGAAACATGGAAAAGGCAAAGATGTTTTCACAGCACAAGTAATTTCATATAAAAATATCCTGCTTCTATTTTAATTTTTTCCCCTTGAGATATTTCTAATTGTTGCTTTCCTCACCCCTCACCCCCACCCCCAATATACTTGAAATAAAGCAGACAGTATCAGTGAAAATTTATGCAGTAATTCAGTGAAGAAAATTAGAAGGGAAGAACAATGGTCCATGGCCAGACAGGAACGGGGAAGCTCAGCCACTATCCCCAAACAGAATGACAGAAAAGGTCAGAATTCACACTGCTTACATTAATATTGCAAAGCCACATTTTCAGAAATAGGGAAAAAAATTGAAATTAATTCATTGTTTGCTGGTTTCCATATCCTCAAATCCTCTCAGCAATCAAATCTAACACTAGTACAAGGTGACTATCTCAAGTATCTTTCTAAAAGATTGTCTGATTACTTTGTTCACTCAAACCAAGTGTCTCCACACTGCTAGAAAAAGTATTTTCATAAGTACAACCCAGTTGCAATCTAGTCACATACTAATAATACACAGCTCTTTTCTGAGGCATATTATTTACATTATGGATTTATTATTGTCTTCTGTTATGTTGACACGAAATAATCTTTCATCTCCTTCTGTGTTAAAGGAGTGCAAGCGTCCTTTGCTCAGTAAATAATTCAAAGACATATAAATATTTTAAGAACAATAAGCAGTAAATTTTGGAGCAGTGGAAGAGAAGTGGAATTAGTTATTTGTAGCCGAGATCTTGATTGCAGCAGCATAATTGTTTTTCAGTTTTCATTATCCTACAGTGAACCAAATTTCTCCCTTTACTTTCAGGCACTGAATATTTAGTTTCATCTGCAAGAGTAATTTTTATGAAAAAAACACAGAAGCATTCAAGCATGAACTTCCCATGCTTTCAAAATTCCTGTGCAAAACAAAAGGAAATTTACTTTTAATAATTTGTTTGTCCTGCATACATCTTAAGTATGGCACATTAATCTTTTTCATATATATTGTGTTTATGTCTCCTCACAGATTACTTAAATATAATTAACTAGCGCTAAATTTTCAGTCAATGAGTTTTTTCTTTATCAAGTTGAAAAAACAAAGAAAAAAATTTCTAATTCTTTTTATATTCACATAGAAACTACAGTTGAAATGATGAATCAAAACTGACCTACAGTCAAAAATAATAAAAGTTTAGAAAGCCAAATGATGTGCAGACACAGCTAAAATTCATTTGGGAATCACTTATTGCTACTTATTTTTCTATGATCTGAGGCTGGCCCTCAGCTCTGTAATGCAGATCTCCAAATCCTGGAATAAGACAGCCTCTAAGGCCTCATAGGAGCTCTACATTAATATTGTCAGTCCATTCGCATGTCATTTTCTTTTCCCTAAAAGATTAGCACAAAATTTGTGTACCCCTTTCTCTTCTCAGTGTTAGATAGGCCT
This sequence comes from Microhierax caerulescens, assembly GCA_035590215.1. Classification (NCBI taxonomy): domain Eukaryota; kingdom Metazoa; phylum Chordata; class Aves; order Falconiformes; family Falconidae; genus Microhierax; species Microhierax caerulescens. Next base: position 27,358,559 of record JAVJGJ010000030.1, read on the forward strand.
GTTCTAAAACACATGAAAGAAGCAGATCTTGAACCTCTCTGCAGTAGTGAATTTAAGGCACAGCTGATCCGGTATTAATTGTAAAATAGAAAGCATGACAAGTTTCTAGAAAAAGATATAAAGCTATAGATTGCTTTGGTTCATTGCTCACAGAACAAACAGCCCATCTCTGAGCAGTCAAGCCCTGTTGCTCCCTCTCTCTCTCTCTGAAAGGATATTTTATAACTGAGCATTTGGCTGCAGTTCTTCAACATGGATTTGACAGTTGCAAACCTCACTGCTACAGACAAGTGGCTAAATCCCCACAAATTTACAGCTTCAATTTAAATCACGCTTCTAAATCACAGACAATGTAAAATCCAGAGAATAATCTCTGTTTGATCAGATGTTTTCTATAAAGATGTTTGCAGATATACTTGTGTTAATTGGGGTTTTTCTAGCCATTTATGCACATATTAAAAAAGGAACCATGGCCCATGCTTTAGTAAATTATAAGTGGGGATCCCATCCAACACCCTTCATCACACTACACTGCATGATAAATACAGAACTTGGAAATCAGGGAACTCTTTACAGATGAAAAAGAAACATTTTGAGGAGGTGAGATGGCCAAGAGTGTAGAAGTTAGGGATAGACTTCACTTGATTTCTCAAAGTGATACAACCTTTGAAAAATCTTTGTCCATTTAAAACAAGGAGATTTTATAAGATATGGGTTAAATCCATTTTCTCTTCACCCTACTGTGCCTTTCCTTAGCTTTCTCCTGAATATGGCTTGTTATCTTTGGGTTTTTTTCCTCTTCCTCTTTGTTTCAGAAGCTGAGGGTTATATAAAAAAAAAAAACCCAAAACCCAACAACCAAAACACTCTGAAGTCCAGTACAAGCTTAGTAGCTTCCCCTGTGATCTTGATACAAATCAAGGACAGACTTGACATAAAACTGCTAAAAGACAGTAGCAACAAAAATTGGAAACATCCCATCAGAAAGGACAGGAGAAATAACCTGTTCAATCCTCAGAAATATCAGAGATAAAATTTGTACATTTGCCTACTCCCAAACATAAAAGCAACTATTTCAGTGCTGCACCTACCTTTTCAAACATGTTTCTAACCCCACAAGAAAGCAGACTGTAAACTGGTGAACAGGTTCAACAACCAGTAAAAAGAAATTAAATTATTGATGTGAGCATTTATCGAATTACCTAAATTTATCTAATTTTCTTATGGGAATTTCAGCACGCTTTATTTTCAAATCCAGACCAAAGCACTGGAAAACACCTAACCAATATTATTCCAGCTCCAGACATCTAAGGCCAGACAGGTATTTTCCCCTCATATAGCACCTTTACAGGCCCTTGCTTTGGTAGCTTCCAGAACATCTGTGGAAGATTGTACCCGGAAAACTGCAGGACCAGGTGGCTTTTAAATTTTGACCAAATTTCAAACTTAACTCCCTGTCCTGGTTAGTCTACCACCTCTATCTTGTAATTTTTGGTCAGACACTGTGTTTCAGATGAGTTTTATTACAACCAGAGTGACTGTTGAGGGCCCATTATATGTATCACAGTGAAATATTTGAAAAAAGATTACTGTGGGAACTTTAAGAAATTATCAACATAACCATGGATTTTGTTTAGATTACTTTATGAGGAAAAAACATGATAACAAGACATCCTAATTGACTGTATCCCATGGACTTTAAAAGTGTCAGAGCAATTTAGCCTTTAAAGCACTACATAAAATATTTTATCACATCTTTGCCTCAGTAACTTTAAGAAATTATCAACATAACCATGGATTTTGTTTAGATTACTTTATGAGGAAAAAACATGATAACAAGACATCCTAATTGACTGTATCCCATGGACTTTAAAAGTGTCAGAGCAATTTAGCCTTTAAAGCACTACATAAAATATTTTATCACATCTTTGCCTCAGTAACTTTAATAAACTACACAGCCTTCAGGGACCAGGCTCCTTATAAATTAACTGCCTTCAACTTGCTGCACAAGGGTCTTTATCTCTTGTCAGCTTAATTATGTGTTTAATTTTATTTTTAACATTTTTTAAAATGACCCACACCAAGAGAAGCCTAGATTGTTTAATTAAACAAATGAATATGGTTATATCTAGCGTGATCAAAGCACTCATTTGTCATACTAATGTTTTATATGGAGCCGATAGTTCCATTGTAGTACTAATACACTAGTTTAGACTAAAGTTTATCAGCTCACCTTTCCAGCAATAATTTAAACTTTAACTTTGTTCCATCACCCTCCTACAACTAATTGGCTGTAGCATTTCCCCAGTGTCTCAACAGAAGCTAGACTCTAATAAAGTTATTAAGCAATTACTAATGAATTATTGCTTATGCATGTGTGTTCCAAATTTACACTCTACTACAGAAAGCAGCAAATGAGTGTTTTGGTAGCAGAACACAGTTGCACAACACTTTTCAGCAGCAAAATTTCTATTTTAAATATGGGACTAAAATAAAAACAGTATTAGGTGTTACAGATTACAGTAAAACCTGGAAGGATAGACCTTATCTGAGGCTTGAGGTGCTTAAGAACAGCATCACCACTAGCCAGCACCTGGAGCAAAACACACTGTCAACTCAACACAGAGGGAACGAAGGGAGAGGCTCGGGAGCCAGGCTCCAAGCTCCGAGTTGCACAGCATCAGCCTCCTCCGATAGCGTTCTTTCCTGTGATCCCCAAGCAAATCCTTTCGCACAAAATTCATCAAGAGGAAGGGCATCACTGCTACAGCATTGAGGCTCAGGGCATGCAAGTCTTTCTCCCAAACCCCACCTGTCCAATAAGACCTTCAACCCATGCCTCCAAATGCATTAGCCACTTATGGTACAGGGTAGCATAACAGGGAGAGAAGACTCAGATCTTTCTGCTGAGTTAGTTACATGAAATGGGAGGAGAAAGGAGGGAAATAAAGATTCCCAGTGCTAGCCCTCGGGACAACACCTACAATAGGGGTCTGTATCGCACTACACGCTCCCAAGGACTGTTTTGCATTTTACACTGAAATGTCATAAAATTAGAACAAAATAATTAGACATTGGGTCATTCTAACACCCTGTGGCAATACAGAGCGACAAGGTTGCAGTCAGGCATTCATTCACTCTTGTTTTGTTGCAAAAAAGTGAGAAGATCTGATGGGAGAATAATCCTCTCACCTTTCTCTTCCAAAATAAACCTCTAGATCAGAGACCTCACCCAGGAATGAGAACTTGAATCCATTTGAATAAAAATGGGAACTGAAGCCAGGTCTCACACACCCAGGGGAAGCGCTCCAAACACTGAACTACTGCATATCAGCAGTGCAGAAGGAAGGACAACAGCAGCACAGTATTTGGGGTTGGAAACAGAGGTATTTGATACCTAAATTCAGTATGGCTTCTCAAATGCAAAGTTACAGCGAAAGGATAACACACTCGAGGCACCAAGTATTTACATCAACTGTATTTAAGTTACCAACTTCTTCCACATTTGAGAGAGTAAGGAAGTACGAAAGGGAACTAATGGGATTTTGAGGAGACCCAAGCTCAAGGAAGAACTCTGGGAGCTGGTGGGAAGGCACAGCAGCAATGGCACCCTGTCTTTCTGGAAGTTGTATCTCATTTGGGGGGCTCTCCATATTCCCACTTTCCTCCTAGCATCAAGCTCTTTCCATTGTACTGTTATTAGTATTACAGTCTCGTGATTTTTCAGCCAATAATTTGATTTTTTTTTTTTTTTTGACTGACCCATGACCTGTGCACGCCAGGACTGGCGATAACAATACGATACATTTTCCTGCTTTAATATTAATGTACCTTATTTGTCCCTTGCAGTAAACTCCTTGGAAGTCATAGTCATGTAACAGCAAAGGAAATCAATTGTTTCACATATACTGAAGGCCTGTAACAACCTTCGTTCACCAGCCATGTAAGAGTCCATGGAAGCCATTAACAGCAGGTGTATATCTGGTGATATGATGAAGCAGTAAGCACAAGCTGTTTCCCTAAAAGACCATACAACAGGGGTCCTCAAACTGCGGTCCATGGGTTGGATACGCCCCCCCCAGGGTCCTCAATCCAGCCCCCACAGTATTTAGAGAACGCCCCCGCCAGCCCCACCCCCCCACCCCCACCAGGGGTTGTGGGGGGGAAACCAAGCAGCCGCAGATGACTGCCTGCCACTTAATCCGCACGCTGGCCCCCTGTTTAAAAAGTTTGAGGAGCCCTGCCATACAGTATCTGGTCACCAGGTTCACCACTTCTAGAAAACAGAGCAGTAAGAGTGGCTAATGGTAACAAAATCCTTCACATCACTGAAATGCCAACTATCACAATGGCTAATTTATACCAGGGCTTTTTCTAAATATGGATTTGAAACTCAGGTCAGTGGAAGCCAAATATATATTTTTCAAAACCTTCAGTACCAGGATGACACCAGGCAATAGATAGGAACAGCGTATAGTGATGCAAGTTTGATTGATGATGGCTGCACTGTGCATATGATATGCACAGCAACTTCAGAAAATGATAGAAAGCACCTAGAAAAAGTCCACTTTGAAGGTTAAAGCTGACAGAACCTTTATATACGTGGGAAGATGCCAGTGGAAGAGCAATAACTTTTAAGAAAGCCACAAGAAGTAAAAAGCTGAAAAGTACAATTGCAAGACCTTGTGGAATTTATGGCTTGCTTGGTTAATATGTCTGGCTGGCTGACTGATAGTTCCATTGTGGTAATAATACAATAGTTTAAAGTGAAGTTCAACTGTCCATCTTTCTAGACAAAATGTAGAACTTCCACTTTGTTTTACAGTGCCCCTCAGACCAACAACAAATAAGTGCCAGTTTTCCCAAATACACTGCAGGTGCTAATAAGTTATTAGTCAGTTGGTTTTTGCCACGTGCATCTAGGCATACCAGTTAGTACATGAAATTTAAATACATATTTATACTTAATAGGAAAGTTTGAGATTGAGAAGGATTTTAGCTAGAATGCTCGTTTATATAAAAGCCGCATTTTGGCATTTTCTTGCAGGTGTTTTTTGGAAGCCCTTTGGTTTTGGAAATTTCATTTGTTTCTCTGCTTTTGTCTTAATTTGAAACCATTATGTTTTACTCATTACTCTCCATAGAAATGAATTAAGTTATCAACGAAGCATTTCTTTCAAGGCAGAAAGAAAACAATCTTTTCAAGATTAAAATATCAAAATCTTGTTTTAGTATAAGCACACTGTGACAACTACATATTGCAGGGGTAAAAGCACTGACCAAGCAATGGACTAAACCATCAAATGAAAGAAAATACTTGATTTGAAAGGTACTATCCCAGTTTCTCCCTAGCTGCATTAAAGGTACGATTGACAATACCCTCTTTTCAAGCTTCTTGAATCTTATCCACTAAGAGTAGGTTTCCGTTGTTGGAATTATGATTAACAATCAAATCCAAAACTCCCCACAATAACCATTCAGACACTGAGATGCTCCTTTGACTGTTGTGTGAATTCTGACCAGATTACAAACTCATAAAAATCACAATTTGCTCATCTCTGCACAACTGCGTTAAAACCTCAACTAAACTCCCCAAAGATTAGTCTTCTAATTTTTGGCAGAGTCATCATATTTTCCCCTTAGGTTCAGCTGCTGCTCTGGAAAATAAGCCAAAAGCCGTTCCTTCCATATTCCCAATTTCTCTATTCTCAATGATGAAGCACTGTGGGGGAGGAAGCCTTCTGAAGGTAGAAGACAAGAGCTAGATCTAAAGAATTAAAGGAAAGAAGAAAAAAGGGACACAGACTGTTCAAGAAACAGCTTAAAGATAGTAGATTGTACCTAATGGCCTTTCCACTCCACTATGGAACACCAGAAGTGGGTTTACAGCCGGGTATCAGAATGGCTTAGCCACTTCAGCCCCTGCATGCCTTTGTCTCAGAGATGGGTATTCAGATACCCCACAATCCCTGCCTCAGAAGTACCGTGCTGCTGGCCAAAGGAAAGCGCCTCTCATCTGCTCATGAGACATATACAAACCAAACATCTGGTGTCATGCCTGTACGCCACAGGGTGTCCAAATCAAGACTGTCCAACATCCTTGACCATTTACATGGAGGTGACTTGTGCTGTCTTAATAGTGCTCCCTTTCTATAGATTACTGTAGCTATATTTTTATATATACACATCTATGCAGCCCATTAGATTAAATAATTACTTCGTATCTATCAGGTGGGGGTAAGGCAATCCTCACCTACTGCAGCTAGTAAAAAAATAGTATACTGTAAACTACGTTTGCTTTTATACATCAGAAGAATCAGAGTCCCACTCCACCTGCTAAGAACATCATTATTTCAGGTAACATGGTACGCTACTTTTACTTATAGCGAAGGAATGGTTTTCTTAAGCAGTAGTCTGCAGCTTTCAGAAGTTAAGTGTGTCATGTAAAGTCATCAGCTATTTTACTTAAATTGAGAACTCCATTCTAGGTCAGTACCACTTAAATGTCCATTTTATTTCTTCTATGCCTTTCTCATTTGCTGAAAGCTTGAGCAACAGCACACCTTAGGTTAATCCTAACATTTTAATTAGCTTGGAGCCGACAGCTATTTGTACTTTCAGTAACAAATTTTAGAGCCACTGGAAAGTAGATTAGTCTGTAATTTAGGAAAGCTTGTTCATGTGTTTCACTTCTGTGTGAAAGACAGACATGCTCATGAGATTAAGCTCTAGCCTGACAGAGAATCTGTTTTTCCTAGCACCTATTTGCTTCTGATGTCATAAATCATGTTTAAACCCTGACTTACCTGGCCTGCTGGTGGCAAATAGTCAGCATAAGACACAGACTCATTTGCAGGTAGAATACTCTGAGTATTCCCATTTTTGGAGATACTGGCTAGCTGATGAACTGATTTGGCCTTCCCTAATTCTTTTTTTGTCATGCATGTGCTGCCCCAATACAACTGCCTATGGAGGCTGCTGTGTTTACAAGCAAATTAAGTTGGTCTCCCCATCTTTCACACTCCTTGCTTGTCTGCCTCTACATACATATTTATAGAAGAAACGTATTACCAGTACTCTTAGTTATGTTACAGGACATCATTCATGACAGAAAAAACTAATGTACTCACATTATGTAAGTCTTGTTGGAAGGGTTGTGGGGTGGTTTTTTTGTGGGTTTTTTTTGTGTGGTTTGTTTCTTGGGAATTTTTTGGTGTTTGTTTTTGGGTGTTTTAGATAGATAGATAGATTGATATCTATCTATCTATCTATATATATATATATATATATATATATAAGATATTGAGAGGAAACTGGTTCTCTAGATACAGAAAGTGGCCACGGCAGTTTGACAGGGTCATGTCAGATTTAGCCAGTGCAATAAAATTACACCCCAGTCATCATTCTTCAATATATACCCCAGGGAATAAGAGATGAAAACCTGTTCCAGAGCATACAAATAGTCTTTCTTTGTGACTCTAGACACTACACACACACCTGGGCGGTGGTGGTTTTTTTTCAGATGTCTTACAATATTGTAAAGTTATAATTTCAACTTTACTAATTCATTCACTGCTGCACCATCAGATTTGAACCTCACATGTGCTTCCATAAATAAAATAGGAATGCTTTTGCTGTTACAGACGCTGGAAATGACTAGATAATGCATTTCACAGCCATGCCAATGGTTATTTTCTTTCACTCATCATCTTTTGTTCACTGCCAGTTATTTCAGTTGGCAGATGTAGTTTCACAATCCTCTATAATTGTATCTGCTAGCATTGCATAGCTGAAAGTTCCTCCCAAGAGGATCTTTAGATATTTCTTATGTCCACTGCAGGTCTGTTTCCCATTAGTTATTTCCTTACAGAATAATTTCTTCAGTAAATGCCTCTTATCCAACTGTGGAAGGCTTTATCTGACTGTGATAGGAAATGGTACCACACATACCCTTTTCAGCTTCTGGCTAGCCTGGCACAAAAATGAAGTGACAGTGCTCCTCAGTAAGAGCTCAACTAACCCCACTGCAGATGTTTCTATATTTTCTCTTTCTATAATATTTGTTCATATTCCCACAGGCGTTGGCCAGAGAAGAGCCTATCAGAGGTTCTTCCTAGCAAAAGAGAAAAAGGAGTAGAATGATGTAGAATATGCTAGATCAGATCAGTTTAGTACCCAGTAAATGCACATCTAAGTACACATTGATTTAAAACATTTTAAGAAATTATCCAGATATTTTGACAGCAGGTACAAATGAGTGATACATTATAGATGTTAGAACAGATCCAGTAATTCATCCAAAGTAATTTTTCCACAAAATACAAGCTTTTTTACTTAAATAGGGGTATTTATTTTACCCTGACCCTATAAACAACCAAACACTATCTAATCAACATTTAACATTTTCCCCATCATTTAGTAAAGGTATTTTAATCCACTTTTGGCAATCAATTTTATTAATAACAAAAAATTCTATTTCTCTTGCTAGAAATATTTTGAAACCCCATACATATATGCAAACAGCGAGTACATAATTGTAAATACAGTGGAAAAACTTAAAAAACAGCCTTTGCTAAAATGTGATTTGATTTCTTAGTTCTATTAATTACAAGCACTTATCTACAGCTGGTAGTCAACGGTTCCTTCACTTTATCCAATTAAAGATGGGTATAAAAGTCTAGAAAAACGTGGAAATGCTATTAATATTGAAATATTAAATAATACTGCTGAAACCTTATTTTTTTGAACATATAATGAGGACCTATTTGAATTAGAACCTATTTCTTAAATCACTGAATCACAGATTCATAGAATGGTTTAGGTTGGAAGAGACCTGTAAAGATCATCTAGTTCCAGCCCCCTGCCATGGGGCAGGGACAGGACCCACCAGACCAGGTTGCTCCAAGCCCCATCCAACCTGGCCTTGAACACTTCCAGGGATGGGGCATCCACAGCTGCTCTGGGCAACCTGTGCCAGGGTCTCACCGTCCTCACAGTAAAGCTTGTATCTCCCTTATATCTAATCTGAATCAGTCTGAAGCATTCCCCCTTGTCCTGTCACTACAGGCCCTTGTAAAATGTCCCTCTCCAGCTTTCCTGTAGCCCCCCTTTAGGTGCTGGGTGGCTGCTAGAAGGTGTCCCTGGAGCCTCCTCTGCTCCAGGCTGAACAACCCCAGCTCTCAGCCTGGCTGCACAGGAGAGCTGCTCCAGCCCTCTGACCATCTTCGTGGCCCTCCTCTGGGCTCGCTCTGACAGGTCCATGCCCTCTTATGTTGGGGGCCCCAGAGCTGAATGCAGTAGCCTAGGTGGGGTCTCAAACGGGCAGAGTAGAAAAGAAGAATCTCCTCCCTTGACCACACTTTTGATGTAGCCTTGGTTACGGTTGGCTTTCTGGGCTGCCAACATACATTGCCAGGTCATGTTGAGCTTCTTGCCCACCAGCACCCCCAAATCCTTCTCAGGGCTGCTTTCAATCCATTCTCCACCCAGCCTGTGTTTGTGCTTGGGGTTGCCCCAATCCATGTGCAGGACCTTGCACCTGGCCTTGTTGAACTTCAAGAGGTTCACACAGACCCACCTCTCAAGCCTGTCAAGGTCCCCTTGGAGAGCACCCCTTCCCTCCAGCACATAGATTGCACCACACAGCTTGGCATCATCAGCAAACCTGCTGGTAATAAATGGTTTACTGTAATCTGGATTCCAGTCTCCTGCTTTTTGTACTTCTGACATATACTGTATTAAGTTTTGCAGGAGAATAGACACCCATCTACCCCAACAAAATTTTTATACTCTTGCTGTTTTTATTTTCCACTTCACTTTACCTGGGTTTCTATTTATGATCTTACGAGCCCCAAACAATTTTTGGTCTAAGGAAGAAGGGAAGTAGAAGAATAATATTAAGAATCATTGAAGGGAAATTGTATATTTGCTCATCCCACCCCACTCTGCTTCTTGCATCTAGTGATTAAAATACTAGACTTAATTACTGAATTACATTCAGTGTGTTTTCAGTATGCTTCCCCTCTTCGTTCACTGTACCCAGTGGGCAGAGGAAAGATTCTTCAGTCAGTACTTATTAAATTTGCTAGTTAGTGTAGGACTTGATTTCTCGTTGCCAGAATATAATCCAGGAACTAAAACTACAGAAACACTGGACTTCTCATCGGAATAATTTGTAATTTATACTTCGATTCTTTTCTAAATTAGTGTTAAAAAAAGAGAAACATACAACAAAAACCTGCAGAGAATCTACCCAAGATGAATGACTATAACTAGACCAGAGGAAATGTTTCTAATTTTAAAGGTATTTAAATTTTTCCTTAGGCAGTTTAAAAAATACCCATCGTTCTTTGCAAAGTATACTTAAAAAGGAAAGCACTATAAATTTATTTTTACAGACAATGAGCAATCAAAATTTATAAAGCTCTCAAAATATTAATTGAAATTTAATATCTTTTCTTGAAAAAGGTGCTAAGTTCTTTTATGTACCTGAAAATCTTAATTTAAAAAAAATCATCCTCTTTTGCAAGAAAAATCATTACATGAAGAGACATCAACTAGGTCTAACAATAAACTATTCTTGTGATTTGCATTCTTTCATTCAGAGAAGAAAATTCACTACTACATAATAAAACTAGCTGCCCACTCCAGGGCAGCAGCTGTACCAAACCCTACACAGCACAGGATATTGGGATGCCTCCTGTCAAGAAAATGGAAAGAGTAGGTAGTCTAACAGCATCCAGTCTGGGAAATAAAGATACACGCCGGCATCTGGAAAAGCTACCCAGCAGTGATATTACAACAGAGACAAGTTCTCAATCCTCTAGTCAATGGGAGCTGTGAAGTGGCACCTTGTACTTCACTAATGTGAAACTCTCAAGAATGTCCAACAGTTGGGTGCTGTCAAGTATTTTGCTGAAATCTGAAGTCCTTAAGCTAGGAAGCCTAATAGGATATGTATGAAAATCATACTAAGTATTACTAAGGATGTGACAAATCATATGATAGGAAAAGCTTCAAAGCTCAGCAGCATGTGCCAATCTGTGCCCTGATTACTGATTAACATTCGGAAACATTTCAGAGAGAAGCCTGACTCAACAGGATTGGAAGTGATATATGTTATGAGAGAGGTACATTCATTTTCATAAGTGACTCTTCAGAGACTTTTGATAATTCCCAGAGGGACCTCCCTCTAATGATTTAACAAAGTGATCAAGGATCAAGGCACCTAGAATTCACGAACAGCGTGACGCTGCCTCCCTTTCATGTCTGACATCCTAAGGACAAAGAAACTATGAAAGGTTCACAGCCGTAACAAAACCGAGAGTTGTTAAAACACAGCACTGTAGTGGTAATGATGGCAGTTACAAAGGAATTAGCCTGAACCCAGCAAAACTTTCCATAAAACAAACTATTCCAGAAAAATTACTCCCTAACATTCTTCAGTATAAATCAATGATACCTTTCACACAGGTCCCACATTCCTCCATTATGACTCCACTAACATATCAGCATATTAGTTGGACTATTACTGTTCGATACTCAGATCAGCGAGGCAACTTCAACATTGAGTCCTTTTGTTACACATTGCCTGTAAGACTGCCTAGCTACTCACAGTTGCTGCTGCTGCTTTCTTTACATTCACATTTCAATAACATTCAGCATTAACTGACACAGTGTCAGTTAAAAAAAAAGAAAAAAAAAGTATGCTTTATTGTGCAGTATTCAGTACCCCAGAATGCTGTAAGAGAGGAGTAACATGCTGTACTAGGTGTTGTTTACTGTGAAGATCCTACAATTTTTGCTAGAACATTTCCAACTACTAAAAAACTCTGTGCATTCAAAAATCAGCAATATAAAGAAACCATGGATTGGTACGTATAAAAAAGAAACTAACAGGACAAATAGTCACTAGGAAAATAATATTAACACTGTATCAGCTTCTTGTGAAGCAGAGTCAGACACAAAAAGGAGGAAGTGAAGCTGACAGAAATGCTAAAGCCCATAAGGTACCATAAGAAAAATTCTTCCTAGAGATCAGCATCTGGGGCCAGCAGACGCCAGGTTTGCCTAATGAGAGGCCACAGCAGTTAGCAACACCATGACAGGTTGAAGGGTGAGGGAAATAGACTGATTCTGAAGTACAATCGACAGCAGCAAAATACAGATCTGTATAAAAAGCTATTGCCAGAGCAGATAGGAACACTGTGATCATATTAAAAGAAAGTAACTTAAAAAGTCTTAACCACAAGACAGGTATTTACGACTCCCATATACTGTAATTGAGCTTTGTTCGCAATGCAATATTTGTGTATGATAACGAAGCATATTTTTTTCTGGCACGTATGGAATCGGATCCTAGACCCTTTCCCACATCCCTATTACTTACAAGTTACTAAAAATCAAGTTCACTAACTTCGATATGAGGTTTGCCCAAATTCTATTTGAAGTCCTTTCTTTTCACTCTTGAAGGAGTTAGGCTCATTTGCCTAATTAAACTGCTTTGGTTGCTAGGAAGGCAAGAATATGTTCCAGTAAGTCAGGATACATTTCCTTGCAGAACAGGAATTCTGGGAGTTATTTTTCTATTAATTGATCCATTTATGTAACTACAAGAACTATGAAATAAACATGCACTGAGCAATATATAATTTTCTTGCAAAGCAGGTAAATGTAGCTTAACCTAACACACGTGAAGTCTATGGAAAGCACTGACAGTGACTCTGTTAGAGCAACTTAGGATCTGGAATTGAAGCTGGAAGGTCTGAGGGGCAATTACTAAGTAAGGAAAACAATAAATTATGTCAACTGAAATGCGTGGTCTGTCTGCTGTTATGAATGTTTTTCAAAACAATATTTGAAACGTTGCTTTAAGGGAACCCTGATGAGTTCAATGTATTTCATAGAACCTTCAAAAGCGAGTTCCATGCCAAGCATCAAACTATTAACATTTTTTATTTTTTTTTTTAAGGAAAAAAAACCCTGCTTAACATTACTAAACATTGAGTGTGGAAATGATGTTCAGGTAAGCATTACGTGATTAGACCCTCACCCAATATATTATAAAATATATATTTAAACAGAATGTAAATTCTTTTTAACAAAGATGAGACTTGTGAACATATGAAGAGCCTAGACTGATATTTTATTCATAATTTAACAATGTTGCTGTTTGTATTCTCCCCCCTCTAAGAGAAGATTATACCCAGAATTGCCATCAAGACAAGAAGCACTTCAAACTACACAAAGACTTGCACTTTTCAAAACTCTTTGGCATTTGAACATAATGTTTTGTTAAAGGTCCTCTTTGTGCCCATGAGACAGATAGGATCCCAGTTCATGCTCTTCCTCTTTTATCCTTTGTAGGACCTTGCACCATTTCTAAACAAAGTTTCTAACTTCTCAGCAGACAAAATCCAAACCTCTATGAAAATAGAGAGAGAGAGAGAGAGAGAGAGAGAGAAAACACTCCTTATCCCTAGGAACCTTTTGATAAGGACCTGTGTACCATGTTGACTGCATCTATTCTTAGGAGTTTTCATTCTCTTTCCATTTTATTCCATCACTGTCTTTCCTCGTAAAGTAATACAAATATCTTGCTAAATATATAGAAAAATTTTATTTTGAAGGCATTGTAAAAATAGATGTATTTTTAATGTTTTGCTAGCTGCTTGGTAGGTTACACACAAGCCCACAATGGCAAACACTGCAAGTAATTTTCAGTGAAAACTCTTTTGGTAACCCCTGCCTAAAATTTGATTACTGCATTTGGTACATTGATTTAGCAATGGAAGTAATAACAATATCATCATTTTAAACTTCCTTGCAGGAGTGTTGTAGAGATACACTTAAGTTCATGTTTGCGTAGTTTTCCCTGTCTGCTTTAAATTATGAAATGCATTATTTAAGAAAAGTGATAACAGGTTTAATTGCAAATAAAAACAGGGTGTATCTTTGAAAAGTGCCCCTGTGAGACGTTACAACTAAACCCAGTACTATAGGAACAGCACATAAAACTTGATAGATTATAGAAAAAAAGCCTAGTGACAGTTTGCACGGTCTGTTCACTCAATATTGCATTTCTGAAGAAAGCATTCTTAGTTAAGTTTGCTCAGCGAGGCACAGAAATGCTTACTGCTATTTATGTGTACTTAGAAGCTCCTCTTACAGAATAAGGCCTCACTCTGCAAGGTGCTGGTCAAATATAACAAAAAGACTTGCCCAGCTACAAAGGATGGATAATGTGGATACTATAGATATGCTCTGTTCACATTTGTATTGCAACGTTTATTTTAAGATTCTTCAGTTCAGACACTTCCTGTCTAGTATCAGGTACTTCTAATGTCCTACCGGATTCAGCAGTGGTACCACACCAGCTCACCCTGACCCGCTGTGTATGACTCCCACTAACAGTGCCCTTGTTCTGGAGGAAGCAGGCAGGAGATGGGCGCCTCCTGTTTAGCTCTGATAACAATCCATAACTGTTGCAAAAAACATATTTTCTTCCCTATCCTTCAGAAATGGATTCCAGAGCACACACGCATTCCTAGGACATACAAAAAAGTTAACAACTGGCATATTTTGCACTAGATTTAGGGGCAGGTTTTACTGCCACACAAGCTAGCTGATTTGGTTTTAACAGTATTTAAAAAAAAAAAAAAAAGTGATAACAACATCAACAGTGGGACTAGACTTGATTTATTACGGAGATACTGCTGCCTGATAGAGAACCTGCTTTACCCTCCATTCATTTCTTTTGTCTGATGCAGTTAAAAGCTCAAGACACAGTTTTAGCCTCATAAATGCTTTTTTTTTTTCTTAAAGCTTTAAACTCAAACATCCAGAATGTATGATGAGGTATGCAATGTTTTCAACGCATCTCCCAACTACCATGATGTGACTGTACCTTCTATCTTAGCTGTCTCTCACTTATAAAGCGCAAAAATATAATTAGTGTATCACTCAGCACTCAATGGTATGTTCTGTATGTACATGTAATTTATCTCCAATTTGTCAAAACTACTGTCAAAATGCCTATCGCTACATGGTGCCTTATTCTAGGTATGTCCATTGATATGAAAGTCTTGAAGCCAGGCAGATGGCTTTGTGAAGTAAAGACTGTTTTGCCTCAAGCAAGAAGCTTGTAGATTAAAAGAAAGGTTAATTCAAAAATAATTCAAGGTAAAGATAAAAATTTGACAAATGTGTGCAGTTCTTTCACCAATCCCTTTTTCCATCATGTCACTGTGGTATTTATATATTCTAGATCATACCTATGTGAAAGTGTACAAAATTTATCATGGGAATGAGGATCTGAAATTAATTTCTAATCAGCAAAGAATATCCTGACATCATTGCTAGTCTAAACTCCCTTAGCCCACAGGCCAGGAATAATCCCAGCAGCTCTGCTTTCAAAGTCCTACAAGCAGATATTGTAGAGACTTCGTGGTATAGATTATCTGGTTTGGCAGTATCACATTCCGCTTACGTGGAATGTCAGTGTAGGCTTGTGAAATGATCTTCAAAAAGCAAATTAATTTTTAGAAAAATGCTATTTTCTAAAGGAATGTAATAATGTTGCATGGAAAGTTGCAATGCCTCCTGGTTTCAGAAGTGTAGTGAAGAACAATCTTTGTATCTGCCTGTTTTATGTTTAAAGGTTCTACAGATGTAATTAAGAAGTACTTGCAAGATGTCTTGTGCCTGTCTGCTTTGGAGGGAAGAGAAAGCAGCAAGCAATATTTTAGAGAGTAACAAATCAAAATATTATTCCAAATTTACCCTACCAGCTGTGTCCCACTCGTCGCCAAGGGGCCAATATAAACATTTATGATTTAAAAGCTTATCTTAAAACTAGGGCTTTTTTAACCAAAATAAGCATTAATAAATGTTGCAATGAGGAGCTTGGAGGTTTGGTTTAAATAAATATCCACATCTGGCAGTTAACTATAGGACCATCATATAAGAAGAGACTTTATTTTGATGCAGGAGAACCTTTTTTAAGTAACTGGATCTTGGATGCTCAAAAAACCATTACTACTTCCTGCTTAGATGGCTTGGAAACATCTTCAACAGCCTTGTCCATGGTGTTTTGGCATTGTTTTAGAAGTGGGGTTTTTATGTCTATAGCTCTATTTTAGAATTGTTTCAAGTAAAACCAAACAATGCTTCGAAACAAGATAATTTGTGACATATGTTCTTTGTGATTGTGCCTCAGATTTAACTACAACAATTTTAACACACCAAAACAGTTTTTTGATAATGCTTTGTTCGGTTATATCTCAGGTTTCACACTGTTTTGCCTCAGGAAAAGGAGATGACTTGTACCATATCCTTTTCACTCCAAACGGTTGAGGCCTGGGTTTTTAGAACTGCTGAGCACCGTTCCTCTCAGCTTTGCGATGCCTGCCGGGTTTATCCGCTGCCTATGCCATCACAGCAGCTTGTGTGTAAAAATCGCAGCAGAGGTAAAACTTTCAGTTTGCCCACACAGCTCCTGTGCTGGCATCGAGCCCCTGCCAGGCAGCACAGGGCAGGGGTTACAGGCAGCCAGGGAAGCTCGCTCTGGATTTGGCTCAAGCCACTTAGCTCTTAGATCTTAACATCTAAACTCAAGCACAGCTATTAAAGAGACACACCCAAAGAAACCCAAACTTTATATTCAGGATGATGAGTTTTCCTAGTCTCACTGCCTTTAGCTATGCAAAGGCTCCACAAAGTAATGACTAAATACCCTTTTCAAATCACAGCTCAGAACCGACACAGGCATAAGACTGCTGCCCTGCTTACCCTATGAAACATTTAGCCTCCATCCCTCCTCTTTCACTTCCTTTCTGACCACAAAAAAAAAAAAAAATATCCTTTAATCACAATATATTGGAGCTCTTCTGCTTGTCTCAGTTTCATTCATAGCACTGTCACACAATTGCTAGGTGACTTCCCTAGTGCAGATTTTGGGACTATATCCTACCATTCTGTGCCAGAAGATTTTTGAACTCCAGTGTTTTCAGAGGTTGTTTCTGCAGTCAGGCATACCTAATGGTTGCTATTCTGAACCAGTCAACATCTGTTTCAGCACTTACACCTCATTTTTATCAGCTCCTCATACTGTCCACCATTCTTGTCTTCTCCTGCTGTCATTTCATAGGATATTTTCTCAATTTTACAAGTATTACTCTGATTGAGACTATAAGTGAACACATGCAATTGGCAACGTCACTATGCGGCATCTGTTTCATCTGGTTTACCGA
This sequence comes from Microhierax caerulescens, assembly GCA_035590215.1. Lineage (NCBI taxonomy): Eukaryota > Metazoa > Chordata > Aves > Falconiformes > Falconidae > Microhierax > Microhierax caerulescens. Next base: position 27,375,808 of record JAVJGJ010000030.1, read on the forward strand.
GGTTAATACTCAAGGTTTAATGCAGAGCACGACTTCTGTAGCTTTAAGAAAGCCGTCCATGCTAACCTTAGTTTTCCCTTTCAGCATGACTTCTAATTTGATCAAACCCTGTAAGTATCTAGTGTGAAACAGATGGTGTGTGTTTGGGAAAGTTTAAAAAGGGAGCATAATATACTCCCTTTGGCGGGCAACTCTGAAATGCATCTGTTCTCTCTGCAGCGAGGCTCTTCTCCCTACTGCAGGCAGGCGCTGTGAAAGCCTCCACACACAGCACTCGCAGCGTGCCGTCTAAATCACACTGTTCACATCACTTCAAGTCCCAGGTCCCTTTTGAACTGAATGCTAATCAAGGTGGCTTTTTTTTTTTTTTTTTTTTTTTTGATAAAGGACAAATGTTGACAAAATCAGGACTAGACTTTCAGGAAAACATTTCATTGATGACCTCAGGATTGAACTCTAGAAATCTTCAAGATATTCTGTCTGAAGAGCACTAACGAAAACTACATCAGGTTTTAAACTAGGGATGCGCAGCCTGTGACCCACACACCCGTGCCAGTGCCAGGGCAGACACTGAACAGCAGCAGGGCAAGGAGCAAGATGCAGCAGCATCTCTGGGAGTTAGCAGCTCCCACCTTGTGACTCCCACCCAAATCTGAGATCAGCAAGGACAAGGAGCTAAACAGAGACAGCAGACTGAGGGGCAACCCCACACTGAGTGCCTCCTAGCACACATCACCTTCTTATTTTGGGAAGGGGGGAAGCAATACAAGTGGGCCTTCCACATTTCAAAAGATGTGCCCCTGTTAAAATTGTACAATAATTATTTAGTATTTCTTAGCTCGAAGAGGTGATGACTATGAACTTGCTCTGGAATCCAAGGTGTGGGAAAACAGGTGATCTAGTGGGTTAAATCAACACTCATACTGACACTGATCTGGTTTCCTTTGTATCATAATCATACAAATATGGTTTTAAAACTAAACCCCACACACATTGCACCAGTGAAATAGTAGATCAAAGCTTGGCTTAAGCTGCCACAGAAACGTTTTTTGGGCCAGTCAGGAGGATGGATATGTGTATAATGAGCAAGCTTTAAGGAAAAAACTAGCCAAGAACACTAAGAACATCGCATCAATAATCACCTTTGAATTAAAATACTGATGAGTCACAAGCAATCTTTTTTTATTATCCAGACAGTGCTTTCTGCACAGACACTGGCTTTGTAGAGAAACCGTAACTCTGATTCCAACTTCACCACTTGAGAAACACCACTCAGATCAGGAAAAAGTCCAAGCCAGGACAAGAGACTAGCAAAAAACCCCCAAAGGTTAAAGTACACTGCACCCAGAATGCTGTTCATCATATGTAACTTCTCTCCCCACTTTTTTTTTTTTCCCCCCAAGAATTATATGCTAATTGTGGGAGGAATCACTTGGACCCAGGATTCGTTTATTCTGTTCCCAGTATTTGGGGGCTTATTTTTATCAGCAATTGCCCACTGGGCAAACAACACAGATTTACAAATCTGTTTAACAGCAAAGCAACTTCATGTACTGACACTAGAAAAAAAGTCTTAATTCAACTAAGTGTTTTGGGTCTTTCAGTGTAAAAACTGATATCCTGTGAGATTGCAAATATGTGGCTATTTTTGAACTCTGCTAGTTCTAGTAACTTATTTTCATTTTTGACATATGAAATTTGTTCTTTCCATCTCTTACATTTCAACCTAAGGTAAAGGAACCAAACACTAAATCTAGCAAGCACTTCAGAGTAGTAATAATCCTGTGAAATGACCTCTTGGATATAGTATTCCCCAAACACCATTTTTCAAAAGTCACTTTTTAAGGTTGTATAAAAATTTAATTACAATTAATGAAGTGCTTTTAGACTGCCAGATTAAGACAAAAAATACAGTCAATGAAAAAGCGTATTTGATATTGAAGAATTAAAAAACATTAACAGACAAGAAACCACCATTGTAAAAATTCAAAGGAAGAACAGTGTATTTCTTTAAGTTAGTACAGTTTTTATTTCCCCCTTCAATTTGCAAGATAAAGGGTTAGCCATGAGATACACAGCTGTTAGTCAGACACATAACATAAACCAACGTTTCTAGAAAGCAGTTGCCCGTTCCACAAATACTGTTTCATTAATCTGAATGATTAAGCAATCTATATTATCACTTTTTAAAAGCATAAAGCAATTAAAAAGTAATGGGACATTCTGGAAAACGGAATTCTGCACTACATAAGTGTAAACCCCAGCCTCACTTGTTATAAATACTTAAACAGAAAAAAAATAAACTTTATTATTTAAAAGCAAATAAAGCTACGCTTCTTTCTCAAACTGGAAAGTCCCAAAGGCTTTATATTCTAAAGTCTTTCCTCTAAAAGACTTTTCCAATTTATTTTCAAAATAGAAATCAGCAGGACAAAGGACTAAAGTGTCCCCATGGAATATAAGTGTAGGAATGATCTTCCCTTTCTCTCTACTCAGATTTAACTACAAAATTGTAAAACATTTGGCTGTGATTGGGAGGAATCAACTTAGCTAACATCTTGTTGTCCATGACCTCGTGGTCACTATAAAACAAGACAAAACTAATTCAATATGTTTAGCTAGCTATATTAAAATCCTGTCATTCTTGTATTTGATCAAACTAGAATATATAATCAAATACATGAATCACAGGCGACTAAGCTGATTCTTCAGCCTGCACTAGCGCCAAAACAACAGTTTACCTTTGACAGCAAAGAAAGCTACAGAGCTAGAGGGAGGCCCAGGGCTCTCCATTTGCAGCTGGGGATGCATCACCTCACCAATGTCCCATGAGGGCAGTGAACCCACTAAACAGCTCATCCCTCACCTGCAAACATCGCTGCCCCTCTCTTCCATAGAGCTTGCTACTTTAGCAAAGCTTGCAATACTCAGCCAACATAGACTATCAGGTTTCGGGGAAAAGAAAGCTGAAAAGTTTCCATATCACCACTACCAGCAGAAGGGCTTCTAAGCAAGGGCCCCAGAAACTAGATCTTCCCTCAAGGAAAAAAAAAAATTAAAAAATTAAATAAATAATTTAAAAAAAATCATTAGAGGCTTTAAGTTTTGATCAAATATTTATTTTTATACTAGTTCCTGCATAAATATAAACCCACAGAGTGGAAAAGCTTGTTGCATTTCTCATTCAATCAAAATTCAGTACACCCAACTTAAAATTGCATTTGAATAGATGGATGTTTTTACACTTACTCAGTGGTCTCTGACTTCATTAGGATTATTCATGCAAGAACTGCAAAGTGTGGTCACTTGTTTTTAAGTACAAAACGGTGAGCTTCCTACACCTTCAGGTAAAGTTAGGTGCAAACAAGAACTATTATCTTCAGATTAAACTTCATATGCAACCCTGATAATAAAGATCTAGATAATACAAGCATCACTATAGCATACCGATTAGATTCCATTAAAAATTACTTTTGCATAAAGTGAGACACACATAAACATTAGTCTTCTGATGAACACCATGATGACATTGATACAGTTTTGCTATTTTAGTAGAGCTACTTTCAAACATTTATTGGTTTCTGGCCACAAAGGAATACTAGTGAGCTTGTAAGTGACTGAATCATCTGATCCAGCAGTTCAAAATCAAGTATGCAATCTTCTGGGAAAATGTTGTGCCTCAAATCAAAGCCAGCAGAGTAGAACAGCAGGCACATTATATTTACAGGGTTAGATGTTTATCAATAACTCTATGTGACCGATGTTCAGTGTTACTCAGGAGCGATACTAACAAGCTTAATACACTAGTTTTAAAAGTCAAATGCTTAAGGGAAGTATTTGTAGCTGCAGTTTTACTAGTAACAGACTGCATAATTTGTAAAACCTTTGGAAAAATGTTTCTTTCAAACAGTAGTATACAGACACAATCTGTATATAATTTGATTTTAATTTAGAGCTGTAATAGTAAGCCATACATGAAGATTATTAATCTCTGCCATACTTCTACGAGTTCTAAAGGTAGACTTCTGCAAACATGTGGCACAACTGCAGGATAAAAGCAAACATAAGATCTAAAAATCTCAGTTTTGTACATACCAGCAGCATCCAAACTCAAGGAAGCAAAAAAACCAACCCCCAAAAAATCACATTTAAAATGTAAAAACATCTACAGCACATGTTAAACCTTTAAGCATGATAGATAATTACATAGCATTTGAATGCTGATTATTAATTAATTATTAATTTAGAATCTTTGCTATGATGTGGAGCTAAAAATTACTCTGGCATTAAAACCAGATCTAAACCCAAGTGAGTAGATGTTCTGTAAAAATAGCACACTATTTGTTTGATTATGGTAGCAGAGGGAGAAGGAGACACTGAGAGCATGGCCATGTCTACGCGTAGCACTCAACAAGTAAGCAGCCAATAGCTACCCCAGCACTACAGATGCTCAGGTCTAGGACCTATGATGCTCCTGGATGGAAACTTGCTCCAAGGGACCTGTAAGCTCTGCATCTGGGGAACCCAAGCACTGTCACAGCCAGAACAAGACAGCAAATGCTGTTTCTGCCCACAGAACAATTGAGGCTGTCAGGAGCCTGTCTTGTGACAAGATCTTAAACGCTTTTCCTAAGATACTTCTTATTCTGGTGTGAAAGTTCCATACAAGAACAAAAAAAAAAAAAAAAAAAAAAGAAAAAAAACCAAGAAAAAAATCTGTTGATTGAGCTGTTCAAATAGAAAATAGGCAGAATTATGTCTCTGTTCCCCTGATGTGGACCTACAGGCCTTCTGACTAGAAATATCTTCCTGACCCATTAAGTTTCCAGTGATTAAAGGTATCGCATAATCTACATCATTTCATAATTAACTGAAACAAAAAATAAGATAGTATTATTTTCAATGTTATTGGAAGGCTGTTTCAAAACCTCCCTCCAATATTCAGAAACCTTCCTCTAATTTCCAGTCTAATTTCATTCATTGACAGTGCTACCCATTTGTTCTTACTTTAATGCCAACTTTCTCTCTTGGACATCATTCCTACAATATATTTATAGGGCAAATTTTACCCTCCCAGACTTCACTTCACTGGAATAAACAAACAAAGCTCTTCTGGTACAATTGATTTTTCTTTCCTTAACTTCTCTGCACCTGTGCCAAGGGTAGTCACCTTCTACAAAAACAGATGGTAAAAAATGTACACACTACTCCACAGAGTATCCTTTGTTTTCATACATAGTATACCCCAGTTCAGCCTAGAGAATTACTTTTTCAGTACTGGGACTAAAAAGACAAGTTACACATGAACAAAGTTACATTCTTTGTGTGAGTAATTCCAGGCCAATAATCTCCCTCCTTCAATGGGTACAGTATATATAGTTTCAAAGAATGAGACAGTCAAACTAAAAAGCATATAAGTGTACATAATAAGAATAATAAGATATTTTTTTTTTAGTTTGTGTAAAATACAAATTGGTCCTCAGATATTTCATTCCTCCAGCCCTGGTCTCAGTACTAATTTAAAGGGCGAGTATTTAATAACCTAAGCAAGTGAGGTGGGACCTATTGAAAAGTAGAAATATATTTTAACTAGATCTTGAATGGCCAAAATATAAATTAGCCAGAATTTGACTTCCAACAGACAATAGTGAACCCAGTTAATGCTGGACTGCAGGTGAAATGTATTCTTAGAAATACAGTAGAAAATGCCTCAGTAGATCAAAGACAATAACCCTTTGAATCTCCTCACTTTCATTCCTATACAAGCATAAAAGTATTCTGCACACTGTCTCTTTTTTTTTTTTTTTCCTGCATTAAATCTGCCTTTATAATACATCTTGTCTATTTTTTATATGTTGGAGATGAGTCATGTCACACTCCAGTCACCACTAAAGTCCTACTTCTTGTACCTACATGTGTATCAACATATGCTTAGGTTATTAGAGATTTCAAGCACAAATAAAAGAAAAATACCACAAGGCACCCTTGCTTTTTCCATTAACAACTGGTCAAATAATCAATGTCTGAAATATACTGAAAGCATTAATTATTTAAAGGAATAATGAAGGCAGTTCTGCTTATGCATTCCCTTACAAAAGTAAGAAAGTTGTGGTCTGAAAATCTCCTGGCTCATCACAGGGCTCCTACATATTCTGTTCCCAGAGATTTTTTGCTGTTTGAAATTAATTCTAATTTTAGGGAGATGCTGAAACTCAAGACAAGATAAAATGCTAAGAACTATGCATACCTTCTTTTTCAGTCCTTTTAAGTGCATATGTTATTGCCTACACACATCCAGCATGTAATGGTTGGCAGTGATGGTTTTTGGCTGGCACATCCTTCAGTGGCTGAAGGTTTCTGTATTGCTGAAATGAAATGGTATGGCTGCCTCAGAAAGAGACAGAAGAGGGGGGTGGGAAAAAGTTCGTATTGACATACTGCACTTTCCCAATTAAGTTAAATATCACCACACTGAAAATGCTTTTCTAAGAGATTTGGCCTCTACCTTTGCTACAAGATTTTGGCAGTTTATTGGCATTTGGCAGTTAATTTTACCAAACTGTAGCAAGGCTAAGGGATGAAAATGACTCCATTATATTTCTGTCTGGCAGACTTACACTTGCCTAAGGGCAAATCTCTCCGACAAATATTTTTAAAGTTAGGGTGGCTCATCCAAATTATCTGTTTTCAGCTGCTGTGGATGCTTGGTATTCTCTGGTAATTAGAGGGCAGCAGTTTCACTTTGGGCACAGGAAAGGGCAAAGAGAGAGGCCATGTAGAAGTCACTTCTGTTTCTCATCATTTACAGGCTTAAGATCCTTTCGTTAGACAAAGGATAGATGAAACTTGGACAGTGTCTGCAAATTGCCACATTGTCCTGCCAATTCGCCTGAAGCCTAATTTGGAAAGACTGCTTTAAGATGTCAGAGGGAAGTTCATCCTCATGCTCACAGAGGCTGCCAAAAAGAATGTAATTGTGACAGGTTTTGGGTTTTGTTGTTGTTTTTTTGAACGTGAACACCATCAGTTCCTTTCACACAGACTCCCAAACAACCATCAGATGATAATGAATTTCTGTCAATACAGACCCGAGCCAAATTTGAACTGGCAAGCTACAAATGAAAGACTATGTGTCTGTTACCTATCACCTGGGCTATCCATTCCTTCTTACTCACACTTATTCTTAATTTACAAATAAACTGTCATTCAAAGACTAAAATTAGTTGGGGTAAAAAAAAAAAAGGAACACTATTTAAATCCACATTCCAGGCCCTGATTTTAAACTAGCAATAAATAGCGAAGCCATGAAGTAGGGAGTATTGGGTATACTATTACTTCAGCTACAAGTGCTTTCTGTGAAGTGTCAAGCACAATTCAATATTCAGCCATGACACTATTCTCAGCCTAGCCTCATCCACTGTCATTCAAGGGGGATGTTGAAGAAGAACTTATACTTGTTTTACATAGGGAATTCTCATCTGGGAAACATCTTTAAGAGGGAAGTTGAGAGTCCCCCATATTTCAAACACGTCACAGCCATGACTTCTCACCACTGTAAGCTCATGAAAATGGTTGTAATAACCAAAATTACTGCAGAACTACACATAACAGCAGCCAATTTGATACCCACTGTGCTTTCAACCTTCCTGTGTAAGGAGGTTCGTTAGACTTATCGATGGGAAATGACACAGAGGTAATGTCAGTTACATGGTATTTTATTCAAACACACACTCAAGGAAATGAAACTAGGTCTAATGGATTAATTTGTTAATTAAGACCACATCTTAAGTGGTCTGGATTCTTCTGTTGGCTGCTGATACTTTTTTTTAATGTGTTCTGAGATTCAAAGGACTTCTGCATAGTCACCACTAGGAAGTAACTGAAGTTTAAATGCTCACTGATTTTGCAAAACACTTTCCATTTCACAGATATACACTGTATTTTTAAACTGTATCATCTATTAAGGAGCGAATCAGTTTTCAACATAAGCTAAATGTCTTGGGATTTGTTTTGTGCAGCAATAAAGAAACTTCTGAGAATGAAAGACAGAAATAAATGGATGTGGGAATGCCTCTAGGGCTGACAGACATCCCGACATCAAATGAATGGGAGGCTTGGAAGCATACCTATTCAAAAACAGCCACAAAGTGTCTTCTCTGAAGAAGTTTACTGAAACGACGAGTATGCAAAAATAAAATTCTTTCTAATACAAAGACAGTCCTCTAGACATGGCTTTCTAAACAGCAAAGCCACCCCATTAGCAGACTTGTGTTCAAACTCCGTGTGCTCTTGCAAGTGAGTCTCATGTCTCCTGCAATGCAAAATATGTCCACAATATCATCACAGACCAATTAAAATCTTTTTAGCCAGTAGACAGAATGAATTGAAGAAATAGTTGCATCTGTAAAAACGTAGAAGATATGTGAATGACACTTTTAAATGTAAAGAGAAGTTCTTTGTCTACATGGAGAATCTGTATGCATTAGTCGTACAGACCAAGAAGCAGAAAAATAGTACCAGTGTTTGTTTACCTTATGTAGCTGTGTTTTCTGTCTCCAGCTCTAAGCAGGGAGCTTCCAACCCACTCCTAGCAGAACAGAGCCCATACTGTTTGATTTAAATTGGAAGATTTCTTAACCTGAACTCTCTTGACTTTATCATTAGGATTTCTTCCTGCTGGGTCACTCAATCTCTGCCTCCAGTGGAGCAGGCATGTAGTTGTAATTGACCTCTTGCTATACCCTCCTACCTGTAGCACTGAATCTGCCAAAACAACCCTGGGTCTACATAGGGTTCTGGCAAACTGAACCCAGCGACAGCAACCCACTGTGATACATACAGCTCACGTGACACTGAACAGAAAAATGAGTTTAAATGTTTCAACTACCAAAAATAAAATAAAAAAATTAACCAACCCAAACCCACCCATATTTCAATGTAAGGGAAAAAGGGAACAAGCATTAATTCATTTTAATAATTAAACTAAATGTCAAATAAGTATCTGGCATGTGGTATCAATGCCACATACTCTGTGACTGTGTACTGTAGTTTTCAAAAACCCTGTCAGTGTGTTTTTCATTTAACAGCAGCAGAAGATCCATCTATAGGTGGAGATCTTTGTTTTGGTCAACTACAGCCTTGTGGTCACTGAGAATAAGGGCTATTAAATATGCTGTTTACAAAACATTAGTATTTTACATTAATTACTAATAAATGCAATTAACTGATTCTCTCACAAACTGTTGTACCAGATCTAGCAAGCCTGATTCCTTTCTCACTATGACATAAGTTAGCAGCAGCCTCATTAGCGTCAATAACATTATGTTGTATAAAAAGGATGAATGGGTGAAAATAAAGAAGATTTAGGACAATCTAATGTCAGGACAACACAATAGAACGATATAGCAAGCCAAGGAATAACAGGGAAAAAAATTATCAGTCTAATACATTTTAAAAACACTATTACAAAAATATATTCATTACATTTCTAAAAGCCTCACAAAATGCAAGACCAGCCAGAAATGCAGTTTAGTGAATGCTACCTTATGTCTTGGCAATCCACTCCTAAAAGTTAGCAATGAGCACAGAATTTGGTGTTTTAAATTTCACTTTAATGAATTAACTTTTGTCCCTCATATTATTTTAAAATAGCACCCTAATTTGCTTAAGCTGTGTGTTTGAGGTTGTAATTAAGTGTAAATACTTCTATATTTTTTTAAAATATCAGGTTTAAAACCTGTAATAAGGTAACACCTAGTCTTAAGTATGTCATATCTGAGGAAAAAAAAAAAAAAAAAAAAAAATAATTTTTTCTTATGAGTAAAAAGATTTGTGCGAATTTGGTCA
>JAVJGJ010000030.1:27385753-27429229 GCA_035590215.1 Microhierax caerulescens
ATGTTTAATTCCTATGACTGCTGTCTAGTATCTTCGTAAAACAAAGACCAGGTGCCACAGCCTCCCAATAGCGGGCTTTAGGCACAAGCTCCAAAGGTCTGAAATGTGATAGGAATTAGAAATTTACAAACATTTATTAAAGGCTGCAGTTTGGCACATAGATAGTTAAAGGCTCTGTGAGTTAATAAGTTGTCCATGATTCAGAAGATCCCTATTTATCAAGATCCAAACTGTACAGTCTGGGTGGAAGAGAATAAGAGTGGATAAGAAGAACAAGAAATACCATTCCCCTCTGGATACACACCACTGATTCTTTTGCACCTACCAAGTAGAAGGACTTGACAAGATATACTTGTTTTTCAGTTAATATTCATAAAAGGTGTGAATAGGATTCAGAACTTTTTAGTACAAAGCAAATCCAAACAAAAGGAATACTCAAATTAAAACTCTTTCATTTTTTCAAGACACAGCAGCCTTTTCTAAGCTTTATTAGAAAATTATCATGCCAGCTGTCTCTTTTCCCTGACTGTTATTCACACAATATGCCTCTCTCTTGTTTCTTTTCAGCTTTGTACATGTATAATAATGAGTTTTCTAGAATGGAAAACCCAGTGGAATATTAAAATTGCAAAGAGCAGCTCTTCAAGTTAATTTCACCAAAGTGCATCACAACATAACACAATGTAGTAAGAATGAATTTCTAATAGGAATTCATTCATGGAAAAATTAATTAAAGAAAATGTTGTTGCTAGTATAGCTTTTCATATATGTACTGTTATGCATTGTCAATAATAAAAGCTAAACATTTTAAAACCCAAACTGCTCATGACATACTTCCTGGCCCATATCACAAACTATCTTTTCACAATACCATAGCAAATACTGACTTAAGAGATGTACACTTACTATATTATTGAAATACAAAGCACGGGGAAGACCACTCCACACAGTGACATTTTACCAAACAGCAATACTGAAAAAAAAAAAAAAAATCTGCTGTACCATTATCAAGATGAAAGTTACTAGAACAATTAAGCTTTTCATTACGATATTCACTTAAAAAAAAATAAGAATACAATGGAATTTCCTAATGAACAAAAAGGAGACAAGGTCAACACATAAGAAGATTGGGATCTCACACAGAATGAGAAAACTTCAAGGAGTAAAGTAATAGAGGTAGGATGAAATTCAGTGCAGTGAAAGCTATGCAGCTAGAAACATTATAATAAGAAATTATAGTGTAAGACAGAATTACAACAAACTGAAAAGGGAAGGAAGAAATACAGGGTGATTCAGATAAGCTTCCAAAAATGACAAATACGATCACAGGTAGGATACATCAATCAGTACATTTCCAGAGGAGATTATGAAAATAATCACAGGACTGCATAAAGCACTGACAAGGCCCTATCTTCATTCCTGTATACAAAAGTGAATTGGAAAAGATGCAGGGAAGTATATTACAATAATTAGGAAGGGACATACTATCAAACTAAAGAAACCTGTATGAATTGCATTGTTTAGAAGAGTCAAAAAAAGCCTGCAGATTTGTTAAAGGGAAAAAAAATAATCAAGCTAGAAGTCAGTGCTGGAACAGAAAAAAATGACCATGAACAAAATCAAAATAAACTGGTTGTGAATAAATTTAGCCTAGAGGTTAGAAGGCTTCTAACCATCAGAGAATCAAAGCACAAACAGCATTGCAAGGTAGCAGAGAAGTGCCTACTTTTAATCTAGATTGCGAAGAGGTGATGTGAAAAAATTGCCTGTGATAGAAAAGGACCATGCAATACATTTCAGGAGATTCCTTAAAATCCCAAGTTCTTAAATTCATATTCAGATATGCAAATCATGCTCACTCTACATCAAGCAGCATACATACACCTCTTTCTCATAAAAATGAAATGTTTTCCTGTAGTTTGATTTTCCGCATGTTTTAATTGTAACTTCAAATGTGTTTGGGTTTATGGGGTTTTTTGTTGTTTTGGTTTTGGGGTTTTTTTTAACTAATAAGCTCAAACTTGCCTTAAATATTTGCTTACGAAACCATATTTAGACATCTGACTTCTTGTTCTAGGTCCTCACTGTTCCTATTACACACTGCTCCTGTACCAGGACAACTAGAAGTGATCCCAAAACAAAGTACCCTTTATCTTGTTTGTTAACGTAGTCATTGTGGGAAGTGCAAGTTTTAACCTCCTTATGCAAAGGAGAAATCAAACTTGAGACCTCACATACTACATGAAAGCTCTTGATACATCCCACACAAATATAACCAAGTTAAATGCATACAATAAACAAAACTTTTTAAACTAGTTAGGCTTAGAGGAGACAGGAAATATCTGGGGGTGGCTACAAACTGTGGAAGCTGAGCAGGTGGGACTGGCTCCCCATTGTCCTGGGCAAGGTGGCAAAAAGGGCAGGTGGGGAGGAAAAGATTTAAGTCCCACAGCTACGCTCAGAATTTCTACTGATCCCATACAAGTGCCTGTGAATTTCTGACAAGAGGCTCCCTGAACAGCATGCATGCTATTTTATACCCTTCACCGAATTACCACAGCAACCTCATATACTGTGTCACATAAGCACATCACTAAACACTCTGGATTCTACCTTGGAGGCTTTTTCTAGATATACATACCCAGATTTAACTTTCTGAAGATTTTAAACCCAGGTTTCAAATGTTTAGCCACATGCAGGAAAGCAAGTAATGAACAGACAGCGATCAGAAGAGGATAGACTGCTACGATCAGAAACACAGACTGATAAACCAGTTGCTAGCAACCTGCTTTTCTTCCCTCTACCTTTCTTTTTTTGTTTGTTTTGGGGTTTTTTTTTTTTGAGTTTTTGTTGTTGTTGTTGAAATATATAAAGTGCTGTTCAGAACATCTGATAAACAGAAAAGAAAGTCGAATAATGGATAATTTCCCTGGAATATATTATGGATTGCTATTCATTCATATGTCAGCTTTATTTAAATCTGTGAGATATGAAAGTGATTTGAAAAGACTCACTGTGTGCAAAGTTACATATTTAAAACCAAGTTTACAAATCTCTATTTTGGCCCTTTGAAGCTTTTTACAGCTTTCCTTTATTTCAAGGTTTATAGACAAGTTCTTTTTTTATATCATCTAAACATTAAAATTGCAGCTCCCTTAGGATGAATGACTTGTGCTTTGAGTTGACTTTTTATCAATCATGTTAAATTGGAAATAAGCTATTGGTTTGACTTTTTATTCATCATAGTCAAACGTGGATTGAGTTAGCCCTGCCCCATTTGCCCTTAATTAACAACCATTGAGTTCTCATATTAATTAGCAGAGCTATTAGATATTTTACATGATTTAACTACAGTGGATAATTAAAAGTCCCATTAATAAAACTCTGATATTCGTAATTTGTATAAACCTATTATGAAACAATAAACCTGATTACACTATAGCTTTTTACATGGTTGTTTATTGATATGATACTGCCTTAAATTAAAAATAATTCACAGCCTTATAAAGGTTTTAAAGTGATGGCTTTAGTTTAATTTATCTAGTACATGAAACTTTGAGATGAGTGGCTTAAATACTTCCTGAACCAGCTCCAAAAATAATTACCACTATTGGAAATGAGCAACATTTGGTGTACGTGTTGTCTGGGTTTTGGGGACTTTTTTTTTACATTTACAAACCTACAAACCTTCATTTTTATTTATCATGCAGAACAAGAGACTGATTGATTCCTGCTTGTGCACAGGAGGTGCAATCCAGAAGACAGCAACTTTAAATTGACAGCTACAGCTTAACTGGCATCATCCAAGGGAAGCTGTCCTGCAGAAGCACTGAACCATCATTTCCCTGAGGCACCTTGGCCTTGCCACATCCCCAGTCAGCATCACTTTTGCTTTTTCAGATAAAGTGCCTCAGGGCCCTTTGCTGGAAGATCTATGCCAAGGACCTCTGAAACCATCAAGTCCAATGCCTTAAAACAATGCCTTTTGTCACAGTCTTTGATGACAACGAAGTAGAGATTTAAGTTCATAAAAATTTGGACAGGTCACCATTGTCAAGGATGTTCAGTTGATAGTGACAAGACGTTAAAAGCTGACTTAATCCTGTTTCCCTTGTACCCACAATATATCTTTTGAGGATTAACTATAAAGTCATTGGGTTATTAAAGAAAATTCAATTAGCAGAACTGGATCAATTTCAAAACTCTAGCAGATAGGATAAAAAGTGGTAGAATTAAATTTAAGGAAATCTACAGTTCCTGAATTGCAAAGAGGAAAACAAATCATAAATGTAACGCCATGAACAAGGGACACCAAATTTATTTTCAGATAGTCACACCAAACTTTTTCTCAAGAGTAGAGTTTCTCTCCATCTGCTTCCCTAATAGTACTTCCATTGTTTAAAACTGCTTCTTATAAAACCTTGGTCATTGGTTTCAAGGGCCTCAAAGATCTTCTATGAAATTTGCTGTTACATCAGGTTTTCAAAACCTGAAAGATGTTAAATATTGCCAGCTCAAATCAGTGCAGCAACTCAGTACTCACAACCCACAAAGATGTCAATTCCTTTTCTATTATGTGTTTTCATCCTGGGTTACAGTCTCTAATCACCAATTAATATTTCAAGATAATTTCAAAATATGGGGGTAAAAGCCTAATCCCCAAGATTTTGAAACCTTCCGTGTAAAAAAAAAATTAAAATAATAATAATAATAAAAAAAACCACAAACAAAATCAACATACACAAACAACTACTCTGATTTAAAGAAAAACACAATGACATTCCACACCAGCCTGGTCGGGGGACAGATCCAGGATGACATTCAAGAAGTCATCGTAGTTTCCTCACCAAATAAATTCATTTAAATTCCAAATTTAAAGTTAAATTTAATTCTGCAACCATGTTTAATTAAGCAATCTATCTCTTTTCACTGAGGATTTGGTATTCCCTGCTGCATTCTCACTAGAACTAGTTAGATTTGTTGAGTTTAATTTTTATCACAGTTCTCTGGCTTTCTACCTCTGTCATGTACTCCCAGGCAAAAAACACCTGTTAAAAAGCCCTACAAGCTTTCATTTGTAATAAGAGGTTAAAAATTAGAGAAAAGCAGCAGAAATATATGCCAGCTTTGACATTCCCTCAGGAAACGCTGCAAGTTAGGGAAATTTTTCAATATTATGAACTAAAGGCTTGGGCTGTCATTTCCGTGGGAACTGCTGATATTCTGCTGCTATGACTTTTGTGCAAATGAAACTCTGTGTGGGTGAGAACTGTATTTAAGTAGAGTGGCTGTGAATTTATAAAGCGCAGACAAGATGTTCTGCTGCAATTTAACAATTTAGTAAGAATTTGCAATTGCAAACAAACAGGAAAGATACCTCAAAGCCAGCTTATCAATATGCAGGTAAAAGGCAGTGAGAAGAGTATCTCCCACCAACAACCCCTCTTCTTCACTCATCCTTTCAAATGAAACGTATACTCATGTCGCAAAGCATTCCTCAGAATTGCACTGTCAGATACAATAAGAAACAATACCTACTTAATATATCAACATCTTGAAATGATGTGCACCTCAAACTGTGGTTTGTAGAAAAAAGATACATCTAAACTATATTCTGATTTTATAATTTATTGTTCTTACATTTGACATTCAAGACGATGACTCACTTTCCAATATGTTTTCGACACAATAAAATACTGATTCTGTGAAACAATTTCCTAAAGCTACCCAGAATTTCCAACACCCAGGTATTTTGATTTTCTCCATCACTCGTTTTTCCAATTCTTTGGAAGTAGCTATGGGCATAAACCAATTGCCCAGGAAAATAGTTGTAACATTCCTTAAAATCTACCTGTATGTCCTACAAAGCCATATTTTGCAGTATTTTAAAATAGAATAAAATAAAAATTGAAAGTTTGGTATTTTAAGCCAGAAATATGTTAACCAATATTCTAAGGGAAGAATAAAAACACACTTCTCATTATTGACTTTTTAAAAGTTTTGTAATCCCTGTATTTCTTTAGCAAGAGAACAGGAACCTTGGCAACGCTGGTATAACTGATTCACAGGTACGCATTTTAATGGTGTATCATAAATCCATTTAAATATGCTGGTATCAATTACCTTACTATACTTATCTTCCCTGTTTTTCTCTACTATTAATGAAGAAAGATACTAATCACAATGAGTAAAGTACAAGAATGCAGTTGCTTTCAGAGCATAGATTAACGTAAATAATAATTTGGTGAAAAGAGGGGAAACACACACCTCATTTTATACTCTAAGGATGAATATTTAGATTCTTGTTTCACTATTGCTATATTTAAAACACCTTCCCTATAATCAGCACATCGCACTGACACAAGCTAGTAGTGGATACAATCCTTTATCTACAGCAATGCCTCATTCATAAGTGAAATACAGCCACTTCAGATGCAAGACAGTATCAGGCATTTCATAGAATTAACATGACATGACAGTACTTCAAAAGAGGAAGTGAAGATAATTAATTAGAACTTTGAGGGAAATTTTTGGAAGAACATAATTAGCTGGCCTGGAACACAGCCAGAACACTAGGACTAAATAACTCTTACTTGTGACAAACAAACCCTGAGATCTTTAAGTGAAAAAGATTGCACACATTGCTAACTTTCCAAGAAACAATGCAAGACACCACTGAGCTAAGTGTCAAGTATACCTGAAAGTAAATTGCTGCGGTTATATTTGTGTTTCATACAAATAACTAAATCCTTAATCAGTTAAAATAACTTGTTTTGGTTATATTTCATGAAGTCACTAATGATTTCTTTAAGAAAAAAAAAGATACAACCCTTTCATCTGAGAAAAATGAGCATAGATTGGTGGGCCTTAGGTCACCTGAACTGACTCCCTGCTTGTTCTATTTGATTCAAGACAACTAGGACTGTCAGTCTA
The DNA here is from genome assembly GCA_035590215.1 of Microhierax caerulescens. Lineage (NCBI taxonomy): Eukaryota > Metazoa > Chordata > Aves > Falconiformes > Falconidae > Microhierax > Microhierax caerulescens. Next base: position 27,392,687 of record JAVJGJ010000030.1, read on the forward strand.
AGTCTACAATGGGTACACTTTTCCCCATTTAGCTATTTCAACTGTGGTACAGAACAGAATTTAAAGGGATTTTATTATTATTATTAAATAAGTTACAATAAAGATAATCAGAATATCATCCCCTGCTGTGACAAAGTAATAAACAGAGTAAAGAAATTAAAACAATAATTGAAAAACCTGGAGAGCTATAATAACTTTTTATTAGTGATGTAATGGATTGTATGCCAACAAGGTTGCTAACTGAAGTTCAGTCTCTCACCCTGTACATGTTTACTGTCATTCATCCTGTCAGCTCATTCTCCATTGTGATCCTGATTAAAGGAAGAGGTCTTAAGTGAGAAGGAGATGGTGAAGGGAAGACAATAAATATAAACCAGTTCAGTAAGCACACTGAGAATTTTAAGCTGTGCTAAGGAAATCTGCCATCTGGGATGCTGGAATGCAAAGAAAAGGAGTATTTGGAGCTGTGAATATGGATCTGGTATGGTGCATATTGGTTTGCTTCTATGGATTCACCACTCCTCAAGCCAGTGTAATCTATTTTGTATGCAAATTCATAAGGCAAGGATCAGGAACCATCAAACCTCCTTCAAACTTTCTGCAGTTTGCTATTGAGCTATAGAATTGCTATAGATTATACCCCCTAACTAAAGGCAGGCTTTGCTGGCTCCTGATCAGTCATTGCCTCACATACTTCAGGGATGAACAAACCTTTCCTCTGTCTCCATACCACTAGTTTTTGCAACAAAATCTTTCTGTCCAGCATGGCAGGAGATTAATGGTTAATTTTGGTTCAGCCTTTGCCCTTCAGTCTGCCTGCAGATATCCCTGCCAGAGATACAACTACACACAGCACACCCTACATGCCTATAAAGATGCACAGATGCCCCACAATAGCAAGGCATTTTTGAGAGTAGCAGTAGGTCCTTGCAGGTTATAGAAATTTTTATAGTGATTTTAGAGGTGTACGTATGTAGATGAAGAGAGAAGCCCAGCCAAGTCTCACTCATCTGGTGGCAGACAATTTCTTCATTTTGCACTTATTTTAAGGCAGTTTTTAAAAGCATCTGCACCTACGAGGAAATATTCATGTATTTATTTCAAGACGACATTTAGAATCACACAGTTTTACAGCAGAAAAGTGGGTAAAATCCCTCCACCCAAAGAGTGGACGGCCTTTCAATAAATCTTTACAGACACATGCACTCCTGCCCTTGATTTTAAACAGCAGAATTCTGCTCTGCATGGGGTTATCTATTAAACACAGGCTATGCCTAAAGCAGGCCACTGAAAACCAAACAAAAAGCAACTAAAAAGGGATTACCTGAAAATTGCTATTTCTGTACTTTGACTGAATATGAGAACTTCCCTGAATAAGTTTAATTTTTCTGTGTATCCTGTCTATAAACATACATCCTTGTTATGACAGATCCAGAAGAATTTGAGACTTCACTGTCACACCCCAACATCTGCCTCCACAGCTGACTCTGCATACACCCTGTACTGCCAGCTGTACATCACAGCCATAACAACCTGGGTAGCCAATGCAGCAGGGAGAGCATTGCCGAACAACACCTCAAACAGCAAGGTGATCAGGCACATCACTGCTCCACCACAGCTCCAAGGTCTGAAATAAGGGGGCTCAACAACAGCATCATGCCACCTTGCAGACTCCGTCCTTTTCTCTCCTAATATAATTAGCAGTTAAATTCAAAAGCTAAAAAAAACAGACAGTTTTTCCTGTCTTGACCATAGAGCACATGTTAACAAAGAAAAAATATTCTGTTTTTTGATCTAAAGCACATTCTTTGAGAAACAAAGTATGACTGCATTATATCAGACATTTGTTTTCTGTGGTATTCAGCTCGGGATGTTCCTTCACAAAAATTTATAGCCACGTTAAAGCGAGTCCTTGTGAGGAGGAAACTGGCTGGAAAGATAGAGGTGAATATAGTTTCAGGCTATGTCAAGGCTACAGATTTCTGCTAGCATGCATAGCTGCAGTGGTCACGGATAAGGACTGGTCAAATCCTGAAAAATTACCTACTATAGGAAGAGTTCCCTAGCATATTTATAATCTAAATCTTACTGATCAGCAACTCCATTGTAATGTTGTCCTGAAAACTAGTGTCTACTATGTAGCTAGACCTAGTCTGCTAGAGGTTCATTGTATAACTTCTGTGGAATAATTATTAATCATATTCATTCTTTTTGTCTTCTAATTTTAAGGTTTTGGCTTCTTTAACTAAGTAAAAATCTATTCTTCAAAGAAAGTCAGTCAAGCAATACCTGGCAGGTCAAAAACGCACAGTAAACACGACACTGAAAGATATTCAACAAACTCTGGATTAATGGATGCTTGACTTGCCACCTTACTGCCTGTAGTCCTCTCCTCTTGTAAATTAGGCTGCAGAATGACACGGTAGAAATAAAATGGTGAAAAGAAAGGTCAGTAGCAATGCTGAATCAGACCTCCCTGAGCTAGCATCCAAGCTGGTATCATCACTGCACACAGCAGTGCCAAACTGACTCATTCAGAGCAGGACTGAGTGTCTCAGTACCTGCAGCCCATTTCCCATCCATCAGCTGGATACTCTACTTAAGGATAACTGAGGCGCCACTGTTCTAATTTTCCATCCAAGAGTGAGTTTGGCTTTGAATGCTGTGATAGTGACTTCGCAAAGGCTGATTTACCTATACCACTGATTTCCACTATAAACACAGTAATAGACTAGTCACAGTCATCCACACCGATATTTCCACCACTATCAAGTCAGATGAAAACCTACTAAAATCCTTGAGTTAGTTTTAGGCAAATCTGTACTCAAAGTTTCTAGAGAAGAGAAATTCAGAGTTAACAGCTAGTTCAGCATTCTTAGTTACCTTATCAAACCACATTAAATGCTTAATTTTGAGTTTTGAGACTAAAATTTATCTGGAATATTGGTGGTTTGGTTTTGTTCGGTTTTTTTTTTCTTCTTCTTTTAAAAGTTTCTAGAATATTTCCTAAGAACTCTCTAGAAAAATTCAGTTTAAGATATTTAAGGTTTTGTGAAGGATATTCTGAACTTTGGCTACAATATATTCCTGGATTCATTTCATCCCTTGTCAGCTGCAACTCCAATCTCTACAGTGACTGGATAGGCCTCTCAGATGGGTTCATATGGTTCTAGTCTTTACAGACCGGCTGCCATAGATGGTAAAATACCTGGCAACCTTAAGACACAAAAGAAGAACACCATTAAAGTCGAAATGTGTTTTTAATAAACTAGCTCTAAATTTCCTTACATGCATCATAAGCTCTTGTATCCCCAAGAGGGCTTATTAGATTCAGATAAAATGTTTTAGAAAAGTCCTATCACCTAACCACTTTAAGCTGCATTAATCATTTTAAATTCCACCCAAATCATGAGAAAAAAGTCTGCTATCATCTAATGAATATAAATGCTTCCCCTTCCATAGCTAGATTTCTTGGGCTGCAGTTTTACAAACATTTAATGGGAGATGTTCACAGAAAATCCATTAAACAAATAAAAGGTTCTGTGTGCAAATTTCCTGTGTAATATGTGGCGGGGAAATTCATCCCATTTATTGCTTAGCTTTTTCTTTTCAAGTATCAGGGTTGGATTTTCAGTATTTAAAAGTAATTCTTTTGATTTTGTTTACTTTTTTACATCTCATTATTCATATCACTTTCAATTTCCTTGCCCATCATCATAAGCCATCCCTAGCTAAGCAAAAAAAAAAAAAAAAGTGAGCAATGGCAAAGAAGTCACACAGGTCAGCAGTGATGATCTATGGATAAATACCATAGTCCATTCACCTGCATCTCTCCATAGCATGAAAAACATCTGCATTCCAGTGTCATATATGAGATTAAAATTCCATGGCTCAAATATTTGCTGTTTATCTAAATAAACAGCACTGAATTCTGGCAGTTTTAAGTCTGTCTTTCAGATTCTGAAACCTCTGATGAAAAACTTCCTCTTTTCTTTCAAGGTCCACAGACACTCTTCTCCATTTTATAATCTGTATTTACGTTGAGCTGCTAGTGGGTATCACATAATGGCATGGGTATAAGTGAAAGAAGTATGCAGGTGATATTTACTTATACATTAAACTCTGGCCAGCTGTCCCAGTGTAGGATGACACTAATGGCTTGAAGGCAGCTGGCTGAAGTGAAACCTAGATCACAAGATACCAGATTAGTCAAGGATTAATGCTAAAGACACTGGGCTGGGATTTGGGAATTCTCTGCTCAGTTCCTGTTTCTACTCCATTTGTGACCTTACGTAAATCACTCTGTCCCAGAACCCCAAGAGGTAATTAGACACCCAGTTTCCAAGAATTTCAACATCATTCAGGTTGAACCAGATCTCGGTGGATCTGAACCCTAATCAAACTTGTCAGATCTGACCTGAGCCAAACCAGTCAACACCAAGACTATCCTATCTGTCCTAGTACATGTCATTATGGGGGGTGTCTTATCTTTTGCCAAGGCTATGGCAGGGATGCATTGCCTCAGTGCCCTTGATGGGATCCTTTCGATTAGACTAGAAGCCTAAGTAGTTAATGTGCCATTCAGGCTCACAGCACAGAAGAACAGCTCATGTGCTGAGTTTAACACTCCATTTGTAAGGCACCCACAAAAACATGTTTCTGGAATACAATAAATGGATGCAGTTACATGGAACCAGTTAACCTGAAAAGAACTCTGCCTGCTCCATGTGAATACAGTATGAAGTCTCCAGTGCTGTTTAAATGGCAAGTGCAGAAATAGAAACAACTGCACAAAGCAGCTTCTTCCATCCTTTCCTGACTGAGCAAGTATGCTAAAAATTCAGACTACTTACGTTCAGAGAAATACTAATGCAAGAGCTTCCTTGGCATATCACCTAGCATGCTGGAAACTCCCTCTCCTCAAAAGCCAGATGACTGGCTAACTTGACTAGATAGGATATTTCAGAAAGTTCAAGAAGATTCATTGTCCAAATGCAAGTTTAATCCTTACGCCTTCTGTGAAAATCCCAAACAGTATTCCCAGGTGAAATGACTTTGACTTCATAATGCTTAACTTTGCACATAGTTTCTATATTAGTAATAAGAACTCCAGTAAAAGTCATCCATGCAATAAACTCACTGAAGCCCCAGAAATTACAGTGATGACTACTTTGGTCTACTGTCTCTTAATTAACTTCTTTTACATGCAATTGACTATGTTTTAGCTAGCTCTAAAAACCAAAGGTTATTGTCTATAGAGTAACTTATTTGCCACAGATGTGCTCATTTAAAATCATACTGATCTCCAGAAGACTCTGCACCCAGATCTCTCCATCCCTGCTCAGGAACAAAGGTAGCTGCCCTGTGGCTTAGGCAGCTGGACCGTGCAGAAGGTTCTCTGCAGGTCTGAAGATTTGCAGCTGGGAGGAGTTTGGCCATGAGCACGGGGCAGGTGTGCTGCCAAACATTCCCTCCTAAAGCCAGGGGAGGATGAACACTTCCACAAGCACTATTTGTTTTTTCCATCTTCATTGGCTAATTTTCTTTGAAGAACACCCTGGAGACAGGTACTAGCTAGGAAGCATCTGATGCTGCGAGTATCCCCTGTGATAGGAAGAGGCAGAACTTCTGCAGTTACAGCGAGGGCACAGGAATGCTTACCGACCTTGTTGGATGTTAGGATCTACACATATCTCAGGGAAGCAGAAAGGTTAAAGGCTATATCCCTAGAGTCTTATACAGGAGAGAAAAAAATTGTATTTTCCCATGCTCCAGAAATTAAGTGCATACACTAATGAGAATAGCCATACGCAATTTCTTGGCCTTTCCATGTATATTTCCCAGAAGTATACAAAGTGGGTCATACATGAATGTAAACACGGATGGATTAATACCATCAAATATTATCAAGTCTGAGCATTTTTTTTTTTTAATTACAAAACTCATTTAATTAGGCATTCATGAACAGGTTTGAGGTTTGGAGTTAACACCCAACAACAGTTCAAATGCTCATGCAAGTCTTCTCATAACAACCCTCCACCACAAAACACCTCCATGCTTCCACACAACTCCTTCAATCCATCCTAATGTATCTAAGAACAGGACCTGACATCTTTTCCTTCCCACTTCAGATCTTTTCTTTTCTGTAAACTAGATGGATCTGCTCTCCCTTCTCCAGAGACCACCCAGTCAGTCCTTTTAGTTATAAGTTCTGGATACATTCCCATGGTGAAGCTTTGCTCACAGTCCAGTCCTTGAACACATTTAAATAATGCATAGAATTATCTCACCTTGTTCCTGCTTTCTATCATCAAGATCCTTCTGTTCTTTAAACTCTATATACTTTGGGGCTTTGAATAGTGTAAAACAAAGTGATTAACAGATCCAGACAGAGGTGGAAGGGCAGAGAAGCAGAACCTTATGTAGATAGCTGTTTGTTGGTTGGGTTTTGGATTTTTGTTTCGTTGGGTTTGGGGGTGGTGGTGTGTGTTTTTAACTAGAGTTGCTTCAAGCTTTGAGTAAGGATTCAGGGTGAGTTTTCGCAATAAGAATTTTTCTGCATAGTTATATTTCAGTTCCTAGCACATCCACTCAGTATTTATTTGGATTTCCCATTGTTTTTTAATGGGTACACATAGACACATGACATAACTGATAAAACGTTTCTAAGAGAACACAGAAACCAAATATAATGAAGGAGGTTCGCTACTACTAAAGCCATGTTAAGGAGATAGAATTTCAGTGGATACAGGAGATCTAACAGTGTAATTCCATGTGGTGAATCGAGTACTGAAACGTATTTTCCATCTTCTTACAATTCTATACTAGAAAAAATGAGGATAAGTCTTTTTATGGGTTTTTTTTTTTTGCACTCAAACATGCTATATTCACATTCTGGAAAAGTTTCACAATCCCAACAACTCTACATATTGTAGAGGTAATAGCAATTTCCCCACCACCACCACTTCTTTTGTCTTTCAGGCTTGTCACAGTATTTTAGAGACTTCCGTAGCTGGAGCCCAGAAAGTTTTTGAGCATTACTATGTCTAACTGCAATTCTCAAATGCTTTCTTTATATTTTTAATATGTATATTAAATAAAAAATGAGTAAAAACTTTAAAATCCATTTTAAAAAATCCCTCTCAAGAATCTGAGTGATAAAGAACAAGGTATTTATCTTCATTTACAGGGAATGACATAACACAACTTAGTCTACTCTGCCACTTCCGAATTGTTTCAGCACCCCAAATGTATGAAAGTTAACACTGCTATTGTATTCCTCAGCTGCTCTTTCTCTCTCTCTCCTTATATATAATTTATTTGGTTTTCATCTTCTAAAAGGCACAAAAAACCTGTCAGATATATTCAAGCATATGCAAAACTAACTAGACAGACAAAAATAATCTTTGTTCTTTTCCCCATGTGCTCTGTGGGAGTTTTGTCTTGTTTGTATGATTGATCAGTTTTTATTTTACTTCGGTAAAATCATTTTTCAAACACGTACATGCAGTTTGAAAGCAGAAGAAAAATATTTGAGATAGACTTTTTACTGGACAAAGCAGAGGCAACAGAGAACTGCAATGTTTAACAAGATTGTAAGTTGTACCACCAAACAATATTAGAATCTTTCTGAGAAAAAATGTTGGGGTCCCCCCACCCAGTACCCAGGGTTGTATGCTAAAATAAGTTTGGGGTATGGGACACAGCCTCGCCAAAAATAATAAAAAAAAAACCAAAACAGATTTCCAATAGCCATTCTATTTTCCCAAAAAAAAATTAAGTCTTCTGGGGACTGAATGGCAAATGGAACATCAGAAAATTGGCAGAATAAGTTAAAGCCAGAAATTAATACATCAGTCACCTTCAGGAAGGGTCACATTTCTTTTGATCATTTTTGGGATGTTATAACAGAAGCACACCAAGTACTTCCCATGTATTCCTCCTCATGTTTTCTCTTTCCATATGACCTCACAAAGATACCCTCTATGCATTTTTTTATTATTTTTTTTGCTGTCAGATTATAATAATGTTCTTTTTTATCAACAATAAAGGTGAAAGATAGTCAATGCTATCTTTCAACTGTACTACTTGGAAGATAGTTCCTTGCTTTTACCCTTGGCAAACTTTAAAATAATTTGTTAATCATTAAGATTTCTTCTTATGAATTACTCCTTAGATTCCTTTTTTACACTAAGTTTTATAGCTTGTATTCCTTGTACATCTCAAACTTCCATGTCAACAGAAGTCAGTAGGAGATTGAAGCATGTACAGAATGTAGAATTACATTGATCATCCATTAAGTACTTTTAATTCATAGCAATTCTTCAGAGTACTTTATCACAAATATACTCTACAGACTAAGCATTTCCTCAGAAGAACTTTCACAAAACACCCAAAACAATCACTTGTATTTTCTTAGTTTTAGTTATAGTAGTATTTGCTGAATTGGGGGAAATTTTACAAAATTTTTACAATCAAAGGGTTAAAACCAAAGAAAGTAGAAAGATATTACAACATTATAAACATTTTTTTAACAGATTTCCAAAGCTAAAATTGTACTTCATCCTCAGCATAAGATTTTTTTCCTTATAAGAATGCATGTATTCTGCTAATCACAGTCGTCACTGCATACTACTTCACTGCTGAATGACGGGGTAAAGGATCTTTCATTCCTAAAATAGCTATGATTTTATAAGTGTGCTCATCAGCTAGTTTAGACAGTGTAATTTAACTGAAGTCAATCACTGGAAAAAATATTAAGAAACAAATTTGAAAGAGCAGTGTGTAGCAACAACGCTGTAAACTATCTCACAGTCTTCTGCCTTAACAGAATTTGTTGCTTTTGCAGTATGTAACATGCTTATTTTTCTAGACAGGAATTTTTAGAATCCTCCGCAAATAACTAACAGTATCAATAGTAATCAACACAGCAGGAGTCACTGCCTTTAACATTCCTATCTCTCTTTTCTGAAGAATATTGGTGTTTACCTAGAAGTATAAAAGAGAATCCTGTACTTTCTAGAAAAAAGCGGGTTTCTTTTTCAGCATGTTTTCCAGATAGCCACTCCTTACTCTGGCACTCTGGGTGACTTTAGGCATTTCAATTGACCTCTGTAAACTTCAGACAGCCCAGCTAGAAGACAGAGTCCCTTTGAAAAGCAGATGTTGCATCAGTGCTGAGTTTTCTTGGATAAATGCATTTGAAATTAAAAGAAAGCTATGACTGTTTGATGACCTTTCAGCACACTTAATGTCATGGGCCTTTCTTCTGCAGACTAAGTGTCTATCTGGAATTGCTAATCAATTTAAAAAACGGAAAAGGAAAACTCAAATTGTAACAGTTCCCATTCAAACGCAGAGATAAGGATTGCATTTTCATTGATACTAAATGCTTTGGCTCTATCACACCTTTTCTCTTTGTCTATTCAATGTAAGTCATTTACAGTATTGTAATCTCTTATATTCATGCAGCTTTTCATTTTAAGTTCTATATTTATGTTGGATGTTCATGCTGAAACATCTCAAAATACATCCAGACTTCAACTCATACACAGACAATACAGACTAGACCAAAATCTGTAACAATATGATGAATATAGTCAAAACCCACATTGACAGGAAGCTAAGAAAATGTTGGGTATGTGCAAAAAGAAATACATTTTTATGTAATGAGGGTACAGTCTCCCATAATATCCCCAGGCCCTGCCATCTAAGCATGGATGTTTGCACTTGCCAGGTACCAAATCCACATGCTGCGCTGAGTAGCTGTAAACCACAAATGGAGCAAGCAGAGCAGGGTTTGGTGGCCTGAAGGACTGACAGCCCCAGGGCTGGGGAGAGCTCTGGCAGTGGCTGAAGCTGTCCCTGAAGTGGGCAGGACTAGGTGTTCATCACCTCTTCCATCAATGACTCTGCACATACACACACGCTTCACTATGGTTTCAGTGTAATCTCTCCTGGACTTTAAATCCTTTACATCAGTGCCTGCTCTTCTCATGGTTTTATTCCCCTGTTTCTGCCTTTTTAAGACAAGAGAGTACAATGTTCACCGATTTATTTTCAAGTCCACCTAATCAGGATATTATTTTATTCATCTAGTATGTGAAATCAGTTACCAAACAGTTATTTTCTAAGTGGATCCACACACGTCTTCATTTATATGAAACTGCTTTTAATGCAACTCCCCAGAAAGTATTGTCTAAAGCTATGTCAAATTCTGCTTACTATTATATCCTGTTACTCAAGTGTAACTACTTGTAAGGCAAAAATACAGCACTATTTAAAACAGTAAAGTCATTCCAAGTTTTTTTCTCATCAGCAGTGCTCTGATAATTATGATGAAAAACAGAAATAAAACTAACACAAGTTTATGAATTCCCACATCCAAACTCAAAATGCCTAAGACTGTTGCTTCTAAGCACTTAAAGTCCCATGCACTCTAGTGTTACTGTCAATGTACTGGCATGTCAGATTTAGAGGAGGGAGCTGCTAACTGCATAGCTGCTGTTTAATGATGCACTGCACCCATAAATTCTAGGAAAAGGTGAGAAAGAAGCCATTTGGATACTTGACTGACTTGATACTCATGCCCATGCAACAGTTACCAGAAACAACTGGCTGCAGCTGACTGATGTAGCAGAAATTATATCTCTGCATATTCAATAAGCTATTGTATGGGGTGGGGGGTGGAATCTGAACAGACCAACAGTGCCTGGCACCTTCCCATCTGGCCACTGCCCACATCCTTAAGGAGGAGAGCACATGCTCCAGCTTTGAAGAATGCTTCTTTCTCCTCTAGTCCTCTGGACTTCCCAGTTCATAGCCCAGTTAACTATCAAAATCAATTAAAAGGAAAGCAACAACAAAAAGTGTTAGTGCCTTTTTTTCTTAATATAAAAAACAAACCAAACAGTTTCCTGACTTTCTGGGATATGTTTAACCACACTATTCCCTAGCAAGACTGAGAAAGAAAGTTGGGAGGGTTTAGAAGGCTATATAACAAGGACAAAAGGTCACCACCCAAGCACGTTAAGAATCTAAAGTTTGGTTCAATCTTTAATATATTGCATAGTATTTTAATACATAATTATCCTTACAGTATGATACTAGTATATTGACAAATATGCCGTTGAGAATAACAAAGGAGCATAGTAGAGCCTCAGCCATAGCTCTGAATTTCCTTGTGAACAAAGAGACCGTCATCTTCAATGTTTAATGACCTCCTAGCATATGGTGGATATACCATAAATTAACAACAAAAATAGTAATTATTAATAAAGAGGGACAATAAGTAGGTGTTTTAATGTTACTTTTAAACACAATTTCTTTAGTTTTAATACATACTCTTAATTATCTTCCGTTGGCTTGAATGCTACGTGTAAAAATGAGATTGTATGGCCTTTCTAACAAATAAAATTTAAGTGCTATTTATGCTTTGCAGCCTTGAAAAGAGTAACTGACTTTATCACTTGGAAACATGCTGAAGAATTTTGAATCATTCTCTGGAGACTATTAACTGAATTCCCTTAGATATTTTGGGACTTTCTGTTCTACATTCATATACCTGAACTGATATCTGAAGATTGTCTAATTGCCCATGCACTCAGACCAAAGCATCTTCACTTACAAAAATATCCTCAAAGACTGTATCAGGAGCCTTGTAGAACTTGAGGCAAATAACCCCTTTCCCCATCATCCATAAATCCCTTTCTCACAGAAAGCAATCAAGTTGGTTAAGCATCCAAGCACCTTTCTCTTCACATGCCCAGAAATATCTTCCAAGACAACCTGCTCCATGAATTTTCTCTAGGTTCAAAGTGAGGTCAGCTGGCCCGCTCTTCCCCATGTAGACCTCTTGGCCATTTTTTAAATATGGTACATTTGTCTTCTTCCAGTTATCATGAACCTCCCTCCATTCTCATGATCTTTCAAAGGTGATAGACAATGGCTTCTACAGGACATCAGCCAGCCCTCTGCTGCTGCCTGTCTGCTCCCATGGCCCCGAATAGGTCATGTTCCATCAACTAATCCCTATATTAATCTTTGTCCAGTGCTGGCAGCTCTCCTCGACCCCTGTCTCTAAGGGTCCTAGAAGTTTGGGACACCTTGTCAGAGAAGACTGAGGTAAAGAATGCAATGATTGATAATGAGATTATCGACTGTATAACAAAATGCAGGCCTGCACTAGGAACACTATCATAACAGCAATACAATTATCACAGTGTAAGAGTGGGCATTAAGTTTAATGCATTTGTCATGCACAAAACATTTTTTTTATGCTCTGTGTCTCACAACCTTATCATTCCCTCACACCAGAGGGATCAATCAATTTCATAAGCAATGTCTTCCAGGCTGTTTTTGAGATTAAATTCTAGGATAGCATTCCCAACACCTTAATCCTCACATGCTCATACAGATTCAGCTGCAACAATTTTGACAGGCAGGTCATAAGGTTGATTTGAGAATAACCAAAGCAGTTCATAAGGTTAATTTGATAACATCCAAACCTGTAATCTGCAATCAGCTGAAGTAAGGACCTCTTGCTGCACAGGTGGTACAAAGATACCCATGCTACTCGTAACAGCTGGGGAACAAAAATCAACAACGTTGTAGTAAATTTGCAATGTGTACACAAACCCTTTGAAACAAGGCTTATAAACACCTCCTGTGAGAAACAAAAGCAGTCAAAAATTAAAATATAACAGCCTGCTGTGATCTACTTTATTTAGTGTCTCATATGCAATCATTTCTATGATTTTGCATTCGTCTCATTTCCAATGATAGATTTATAATCTGTGACTGCTGAATTCTTAGACACCACAAACATCAGATGTTTTTGATTTGGAATCATATATTCCCTGTAGTGTAGTTTTATCCCTCATAACCAAGGCACCTGCCTCTATCTTGTTAGGACTGCAGAGTGAATCTGGACAGCTGATTACCCTAAACAATTCTAACACAAAGCTTACACTCTTCTTTTAGACACACAAACATAAGTGAAAAAAACCCAATTAGGACACTGTTGAAATAACACACCGGCAGAGCAATAGTCAATTATTATTTGTCTATGTCTAGAAGAAATTACAGCTTTCATGGATTCCAAAAGCCAACTAGTCTTTAACTCTTCCCAACCTAGAAGTGTCACTCACCACTCTGCAGTAGCAGAGTTTAATGTTCCCATTCTTCTTACAAACCTAGATACTATATTATTTTTTCAATAGTTTCTGGATTTCCTACTGACAAATCCCATACTCAAGTTGTTCCCAGAAGAGCTCTACAACGTTCCCACTTTCTCCCCAGAACCATACTATATTTGCTTGTTAATTTCTTCTGTAGATTTCCTGTAACACATTGTTTGTGTACTCTTCATCATGTTCTACCAGGCTGCTTGCCCCATTTTCTGTGTCTAATTCTGATGTTGCCATGGTACCGTAAGTACCAGAAGTAATGACTCTACAACAGCAGATCACCTTTTACTGCACCACCCATTTATTAAAAAGGAAACAGTCCACCTTCAATAGTGAGTATTGCTCCTACTAAGGTTATTTAAAATGCCTATTTTATACTTGCAGACCTAACTCCTTCAAGCCAATAGGAATTGCACACTGAGAATTACAGATTTTTCTTTTTGCTTCTTTGTTACTGAAATATTACCTAAACCTCCCAAAACCTTGCCAAAATATTTGCCCATTCATGCTTTCAACTTTTTTCCTATTTGAAGTCTTTGTTTGACTGAGACACTTTCCAACAAGCTAAGAGAATTTCACGAAGAACTCTTTACAATGATAAACTTTGCTAGATAGCATTCCTTTTCTTAGAAAGGGGAAAAGCCCCAACCAAAACCAGTACAAAAAACAGATCTCAACATCAGATAAGTAATGAGCAGTTATGGGAAGTACTGAATCTTAATCACCACGCTCTTCTCTCTTGCTAGACTCTCATCAAGACTGGAACAAATCTATCACTTACTTCAAGCTTAGATGAGACCAGATTATTAAAAGCATAAAAAGTGTTACAAGACACCGGCAAATTGTCTTCAGAGATCAACTGGTGTTTCAAAGCTTCTATACGACAATGTTAAAAGTCCGAGCTGACCATCACAGAATCTTCCTGCAAGGAAATGCCTTTCAATCTGAAATAGGGAATAAACCATCCAACCAAATGATGTTTGGATAAAGCAGAAAGTCCAATTCCATGTACGTTTTTTGTACTAAAGAGATTCTACAAACAGACAGTTAATGAATTAGTCTTTTACATGCTGCAAAGAATCAGCAGATTTTTTAAAACACCACACATATGCATACATACATAAAAGCACACCCAAACATACCTTGCAGGACATAGCAACCATACAACTCAACTATACTCCAGGAAGAAGAGTTGAATGACTTCAATGAGATCAAAATTTGGGGAGCATGCCACACTCAACAGTCAGTGGTGGGGGAAAAGTATTCTGCGTATATGGGTGAAATATGAGTCTTGCTACAACTAGAAATGAGTGGTAATTGTTCCAGCAGTGAAAAAGAGAAGCATCTCTCAATCTTCCACAGCTGTGGTGAAACAGCTTCCAAGTCACTTTTCCACTAGCCAAGCAGCAACCACAGATCTGCTAGTTTCATTACTAGAAGCAGCATGCTGGAAGCAAGAGAACAGATAAGCTTGGGAGGGTCTTTGAAATTATTCGTAGACTTTCTACTGACAGTTTCAGTAGAACTTTTAACATTAAACAGCTTGCAAACTGAGATCATCAACAGTGCATCCGCTTGTATCAACTATAATCCTTCTGCAGGTTTCAAGTTATACGCAGTGGGCATTAGCGTAGCTCGGAGTGTTTAAAGAGAAGACTGTAGGAAGCTGGAAAATGCAGATATTTCTAGCGCAATTCAGGATTTAACTGTTGCTTATGGTAATTTTGTTATGCAATATATACTGCTTAATTCTTGAAGGGAATCATTTGAATTATTTTCTCATTATAGAACTCAATTTTGTACCCATTAAAAAAAATTAAAAAAATTGCTGGATTTTAACCTATTATTTCTTTAGCAATGGGACACTACATGATTGACAATGCAATTACCAGTGCAAAGTTTTTGATATGCCAAGTAATACTTAAAATAGAACTTCAATATTTTTCACGTACAGAGCTGTGGGTTTTGTAACTACCTATATTTCTACAACTCAAAAGATCTTTACAGGCTAAAAAAAATTCCTTTAAACTTGATGTTTGTGAACAAAGGCATGCATATAAGAGATGTTCTACGATACCATTGAAAGGTTTGTGAAATTAATGTTCCCATTACATGCAGAGTACAGTCATACATTTGTAAATCTTCATGAACTTAAAGAACCTTTTTTATTTCAAAAACATTAAAAATCACCTTTCTCTAATGATATGGAGATACAAATTTCCATATCTACTTAAAGCCAACTTCACATGCGGGCATATAACAGTAACGTCAACTTATTTCTTCACCTTTACTACCTTTTTTCTCCTGTACACTTGCCAGGTACATTCTGACAATTGGGAAACCACCAAGATTTACCAGATTTAATCTCTTATATGGAAGTTCATCTACTAACACAAAAAACAAAAACAAAACAAAAAAAACCAAACCCACACAATTATTTAGTTAGGCAATTAAAAAAATATCTTAATTTCACTTTTAGACACAGACCTTCAGTTTTGTTATTCTATTAATAGGTTGTATTTCTGTTCACTTGTCTGTCTTTACTGTGGGTTACACAGAACACTGTACTTCCCTTCTTTCTTGTTTAGATATATTCTAGAATATTGTAAGCACTACAATAGCGACAGAATTTATATTGCAGCCCTTATTCGGGGAATTTTACACTCATTGAGGTGTCAGCTAAAACATCCATTAATTTCAGCTAGATGTAGACTGAGCTTTGATATGAAACGGCAGAAGACTTCAGACATAGCCCGCATGACCATTTGGAGTTTTCACTTGAGTTTGACTAAAATATTCTTTTGACTAAGCAGTAAGCTAGCAATCAATGGCTAATCATCTCCTACACTTACAGACAAAAAGTACACAGCTTTATCACTGATCTAGAAGAGTACTTAGGCAATGTGTAGAATGTGACCTTAAGTAAATAATCTTCCTGAAGACCTTAACCACATCTTTCAAGGTATACGTTTTGCTGCACATAAGTTCTAGACAAAGGTGAAAATCTCCTATATTCACATCAGTGTAAAATTAAATAGCTGGAGAGAAATTACATATGGAAATAGATTAAACCTGTGGGAGTCTATCTCATTGTCCTTATAGGATTCCTCCTTACATCCCAGTCTTCAGTGTTGCACCAAATCCTCTAAGCAGAAGGCATCTATGACTTCCCTTGCAAGGCTATTCAGGATAATGTATCTTACTGCCAAGAATTTTTACTTCAAATGCTTACAACAAGAAAGAAACCCAGCATGGGAATTCTGGGGTTGTCTTATTAAATTGGTGTGTTAATAAATTATTCCAAATTCACAGGCATGACTGAGGAATTCTTTAGTATCTCTGACACCAGTGAATTACCTTCAGAAACCTCATCTATAGGCACTGCAAGTTATTCTTTACATTTTACACTTAGATGAAGGACGTAACTGTTCTTGATAAAAGAACTAGGAAAAAGACAATATTCCTCTTGATTTCAGAGAGAATACGATGATCCATCACAAGAGAATGCTATAGATCCTATAGAATGAATATGCAGTTTCAGAGAGGCAGTTGTTCTGGTTTGCATCATGCTACTGTTAAGACTGATGATTTGTTAGGGTATTTTCTCCTGAAGCTTCTCCTGCCATTACAAATCTTTTTACCTTCTGCTCTTTCGCCCCTCTTAGATTTTATTGGTTTTCATCACAGTTGCTGACAGAAGTTCTCCATTTCATTATGGAGGACAGTATGATTCCTCACTCTTCTGAGTGTCTCCTATCAGCTTGAGCTTTGCTACCTACAACCACAGGCTTTGAGAACCGTCACTTTGATAACTGCAGAAGACTATTCAGTTTATTATCCTAGGCCAAGATGATAACATGGCAACTTTTAAGACTAATATCAGTGCCATTTGGCCTGTAAGATTAATCGTAGAATTTCCCTGTATTTTCTGAAGACACAAGGGAGGGAAAACAGTAGTATCTTCAGTAGCTGGTACAACCAAAGAGAAGCTGCAAGTTTACGAACATTCCTCTGCAGGTATGCAACTTGAGAAGAGATTACAGTCTTCTAGCTGTACAGTGAAGGAAGGAAGTGAATTTAGGTTTTCTTGCATGCTATCAGGATTTTCCAGAAGTAGCACACCATCCAGAAGCATTTTCTAAAATGAAGTGCTTTCCCATTCTTTGAGTGTTTGACTTTACCTACAATCCCATCTCTGCCTGTCTTTAGACTGGCCTCAGCCAGCTGCTCTTCACATGGGTGCCAATCTCAACTAGACGGGATATTTCGGATACAGTTACTTGGATTAGAAGCAGTGTGATATACAGTTGATGACTATCTGTGCATTGCTGGCATTTAGGAGGAGAAGCCTAAATCCAGCAAGGCACTTAAATTTCTGCTTAACTTTACTTCAGTAAACTACACACTTTTTCAAGATTAAGCAAGTGCTTCACTGGATTAAGACCACAATATCCTATAATATAATGAAATAGAGGTAAGTATCCTATCTTACAGTGATGTAAATCTAAAATAACTCCAGCTAAATCCAAAGGTTTCTCCAGATTTACACTGACATGAAAACAAGTACTGACCTATTGTGTTCACAATCCCCAGAGCTACTGTACTCTGTTCTTTATATTGCAGGTTCATTCTTTGCTTTCTCAACAGAAATACCTATATAATTATTCCACACAAGAGTTATTGGCTCAGATAATCAACATGGGATTCAGAAGGCCTAAGAATTATGCAAAGACTGTTTTAATCAGCTTAATATTTAAAAAAACCAATTGTTTTCAAAAACTGCATCTACCACAAGTACAATAAAGTTCTTAATATAAAAGCAAATAAACAATATTTTTTCTTTGCAACTGAAGGTCTATGGACACTGGAAATTGAAAACAGTCATTCCACATGGAAAGAAAAGCTGCATAATAAAAATACAGTTTTAAAGCAAACGTGTGAATTTACTTTTGTGTGTGTGTGAATTAAATGACAGAAAGAAGGAAAAAGAGTAAGTAATTTTTAAATCAAACCAGAAACATTAGTTCCAGTCCAAAAATGAACCACATCCACCACCAGCTGTAGTTTTACTGCAGTTAGTGGAGCCACATCAATATACATGGACCAAGTACAACATTGCCTGAATACATTCATTTTCTAAACAATATTGCCTTAAAGTTGTTTCTTTTTCATTGTTCATATTATGTGTAGCATATATTGCTGCTGTCTCTGGGTGTAGCTGGATGGGTTATGGGAAACGTGCTATTGTATTAAGGGCTTACTGTCTCTAGTAACCTTACTAACAGTAAGTGTTTGGAGGAACACATCTTTAATAAGCATTATAAAGAATTTCCAGCTACATTTTTGTTCCAGGACGCAGAGAAAAGTTGATATGGGACCAATTCCAATCCAGGCTGGTTTTTTTTTGGTGGTTTAGGGTTTTTTTTACTTACACACACACCACCACCCATAGTTCACAGATGCAGATTTCACAGATACAGATGGAATAGTCCTCACTCAAAAATGAATGGCAACCTCTTTATAAATTATTTTCCAGGTCATTTCACTGAGTGTTTTGCAGATATTTCATTTCATTTCTCAACAACTGACCCAAAACTTTGAGCTAGGTTACTTGGGAGATAGGCATTGTCTTTGGTGCCCTTGGGTAAACAAACAAACAAAAAAAAAACAAAAAAAAAGTTATTTTTCTAGCCAGTAATTCTTCCCTATATATGAAGACTCCCTCCCAGCTCTCACCCCTTTTCTTTACAATGGCATTTTGGCCTTATTACTTATTAGGATCAGGAGCAAAATATCCATATCCTTATAAATTAGAAAATGTTTAATAAGAAAGAGCTTGAACAAATTTTTATTATAATGAAAGGATTAAGGTGCATGATAGCATTAATATTTAGGAAAAATTAAACAAAATTGCTTTTTATCTGCTGCAAACTATGTTAAATATTTAATATGCCACATTATAGGGGCATCATTTCAACAAAGGGTATGTCAACCTTTGTGTTATGAACCTTCATTTCAGTGGTTCAAACTTAGTTGGACAACTTCTGAAAGCTAAATCTAACATTATGTGCAGGTTTTCTATGCAGTTAGAACTGAGACAAGCTTCCATACCCGTGCAGGTCTATAGCAGAAAATCGTGCAAACAGTCTATCTAAAGAGGCTGTCTCTTGTGGGCTTTACTGACCCAGCACATGGTTTATTTAGAAGGGAGTGCCGAGATTAATTGTTCTGGAGCTTACATGAAGCCTTTCTGTGGCTTTGTTTGGAGCGTCTGGGTATATTTTTAGGCAGCTTTAAAACTCAAGTCATGCAAGTATTCTGAAGGTGATAGAAGGATGATATTTTCCAGTAATCCAGCAGCAGATAACGTCTATGCAAGTATTGTGAGAGGCATAAATTGTAGATCTCAGATTAGAATAACTGAATACAAGTATGTCTTTCTAACCAAAAAAGCTGTGGTAAATCCTGCTAGGAGCAGTAATACACTTCTGAAACAAAGCAATCAATTTTCTGCACTCTGAAGGCCTGGAAACTTTCAAGCTTTCTCTAAGAGTTTAAAAAAAAATCTCTGAGAAAAGTCAAATAAGGAAATACCCAAACCCAAGTTATACCCGCTTACCACCAGGCTATGTATTGGATGAAGTTTTAAGCTAATTGTGTAACAACATGATGCAGTAAACTTGGTAGTAGATTTTTATTGCTTTCAGATCACTGAACTGAGAAGCAAACAGAATGAAAAAATTCTCAGTTTGCTCCAAAGCTGATCCTTACAATGACCTTGAAAAAAATCTATTATCCTTTGCCTTTATCTCTCCTCCTGTAAAAATGTGATAATAAACACTAGTTAAGCATTATATTTCTATCTTGGCATGGGATTCTGAGCAGAAGACAACAAAACATTATAACCACCTTGGCTGAGCTCACCAAATTCTTGCAATCAGCCTTCTTACACTCTATGTACCACAAAAACCCAAGCATAATTACCCTGAAGTCTTCAATATCTGCCAAGGTCTCATTAGTTACTTTTAAAGCCCTCCTTCTACCTCAGTTGACTTTCATTTTATCCACCCAAGGGAATTGTTTTCATCTGTATACATGGCCTAGGCAGCTATTAGCTATTTGACTGGGGAGCACTGATATTCAGCCCTATCATGCAATCCAAGAGTGGTACAAAGTAGACGTCTTCTTCTCCCTTTCTTTATTTCTTATAAAAGTCTTTACTGAATAAAAACAATTTCCTCCTTCGCAACTAAAAGCTTCAGTTAGCTTATTGTTATTGTGCAATTGGATACATTAATTCTGAGTACCTCTGAGTTTTCATGACTCTGATATAATGTACTGGTTTTCAAGGCACTGTTTTCTGAAGTTTATATCTTACATTCAAAGAAATATAACATGAAACGGGAGGAAGAGAGTAGAAGTCAAACAATGTCAAAGATGCAGCAATTGTTATTAGTTTCCAGGATTTTCTAAGCCTGGCCTACACAACCACACTGAGATATGCCATAAAAATTTACAAGAAATTGTTTCACCATTTTCTATTTTTATATATTGAATTATATTTTGTTAATATATTGAAAAAATATAAAAAAATACTATTTTAATATAATTTCAAAACCACGGTTGTTAAAATAAGACTGAAGATACCCAGCAGAGTTTTGCAGAAAGTAGAGTTTAAAAAAAAAAGTGCTGCTCAGTAATTTTAGAGGTTTCAGTCTTATTTCACACTAGTACAGTAAAAGAATGCTATATTAAATTTAAAAATATACTTTAGGTCAATTTTATTAAAGTTTGACTATAATAACTGTATTGTGTTACTAAGTATCAGAGTTTTGTGATATTTTAAATTATTTGTAATTTCCCCCACCCCAAGCAAAAACGTTTGGATACCAACCTAAGGAGTGAGTACAGAAGTGCATTTTGAAAGTAGAACTCTATATCAAATATCTGTACTTAAAGGTGATTTTTTTAAAATATATTCTAACAAATAGCTTTTATTGAGGCATTAGTGACCATTAACTTCTCATGCACGTGGCTCATGCTGTCAGGCAGAACATATTAATGACACTTGTAGATGTCCTCTGTGAATATATACACCACTTGTGCATCTGCTATAAAGTATCTCAGCTTCACTTACCAGAAGGTTTTCTAAACTTTAATTCACATTTTTGGTGGGTTCAAGAGATATAGCTTTTATTAATTATATGGTAAAGCTATAAACAGTCTTTAATTATGTTAGATTCTGTCAGCGGATATATCTTTATTTCATTGCACTGTGCTTTGTAAGAATTAAAACCTTAAAGAAACTCTAATAACAAGCTTGGTTTAACCTAAAATTTGTGCACCATCTTTTGAAGAAGAGAAAAAACCTTCATTTTCAACTGTAAATATTAAGGTATTGAAATGCTATGTTGTGCTGACAGTATATATTTGAAGGGCAGAAACTTCACAAACCCGAACCCCCCTTCAAGAAAGGCAAACCAAAAGTAAAAGGTTACATTTCAAAATGCATCTATGGGATTTTCACTGCCATCACTCTCCTTCCCACTTGTACACACCACTGAGTGTCTTGATGGTTTGGCAGAGAATGGCTTTCCTTACCTGCAAAATTTCAGGGGAGACCACACAGTGGCAGTACTGTGAACATAAATGCTATGCTCTATTGTGCAGCAAAATAACAGTCTTTTAAGAACTAAAACACAGTTTCCCATGCCTGGTTATGGTTAAATTCACTGTTACTTTATATAGAAGACATCCTGGTTTCTGTTGCTGTTAAGACTGGAGCAGAAACATGCAGTCAAAACGTAATTTATTTCCTTCTGTAATTTTAGTATCCAGAGGCCTCAGACACAGTCACATATTTCACCCTCGGCTACTATTTTCTCTCCGTTTTTAATCCACTCTTTCGTTTCCTCTATTCAGATATGGTTTTGAAGCCAAGCCTCTTGGTGTAAACTTGGAATTTTTTGCCAAAATAAAAGGAAAAGAAAAACTGAAGGAGCATTCCCCATACAAACATACACACACCCTAGACTTTTATGATTCATCTAGGTTATTGGTTTCTGTACTTTCAAAGTACACAGATACAAGTTGATGAGTATTAGAAGTGACAAATCCAGAATGCTCTGTTCATTTTCACTGCACTGTGAGACTCTTGTCAAAGAATATAGCCACACAGATCACAGATCCTGACTTCTGATGTACAGATATCTCACATCAGGGAGGGGATGCTTTACAGTAAGTCTGAAAGAACTCTCAGTAGATCCCAGAGTTACAGAAATAGAAAAGCACAGCAAATCTGACTCCTACATGCTGCTTTAAGACATCTCCAATATTGACATGTACGCTACCCTTTGCACACGGCTTCTTTACCAGCAGACCTGCAGTTTGGTGTTCCCTTTCATACTGATGTAGAAACATCCAGACCCATGCTTACTCATAGACATAATAGCAGGAAAGTAGAGTTACATGTGTTAAATAGTTTCAAAAGGAAAACTACTCATGTTTTCTTTTGTATAACTGATGTCCCAAACTTTTTCTCACCTTGTTTCTGTACTCTGAGTAAGACTCCTAATTTGCAAGTACACAACAGTGGAAATTTCCTCAAGGTGATCATTCTTAGTACATGATTAAAGGCCAAAACTGCATGTAATTTACTGATTTTAAAGCCTATCTGCTTTTCAGACAGAAATTTAACAGTTAACAACATATGCTCAAGGAGCACTACAGCACAAGGCATATTTTTACTTATACAGAAAACTGTATTTATATCCATGATTCCCACCTAAACCAACTCCCCTTTCATTTCACCAGGTGCACAAATAGCATTTCCCTCCTTTTTGTCCTTTTAAAGGAGGTATCAGTCTTTTGCCTGCAGAGGTTAACACCCACTGAATCCAAGTACATTTTCTTCTCTGCTTACCTTGACTTTGCTTTTAGCTACAAAAGCTGCTCCTGAAGGTAAAGCCCTTCTGATTGCACCTGAAGCCACACTTTTCCCCTTGCTGGTCATTCTTCAAACTCACATAATGCAAATGAGCCAAACACCTTCCAAGCAGGATTTGCACAACAATCCCTTCCATGAGCACCCCCAGGTTAGCGACAGTCCCTCAGAAGAGCCCATATAAATCTGTTTAATTGAAAAACTACACATAAACATACATACGCTGCATAACTCCCCTTCATTGACTGAAAGCTATTTAAAAGACAACCACAAGAGCATTAAACTATCCAGTAGAGTAGCAGATGGGGAAAAATTCTTTTCCTTATCAAAGCTAAATTATTATATCGCTGCTGGTCTCAAAGCTATCAGGTACTCGTGCTTTTTAACTACACTGAGAAAAATATTAGGAAAGGATTTTAATCAAATATTAAAAGGCATAGTAAATTATTTTAACCTGGATATTCCTCAACTTCTTTCTATGGCGAATGTATCCTTTTAAGTTAATCTCTTTTTATCCTGAGCTGCAATGGCCTTTCCTATAAATTTGCTGAAGGGTATCACACATTTGCAATAAAACATTCTGAAAAATTCTTCATAGAATGAATACAGTATTTTTTACAACAGCACCTGGAAAAGGCTGAACAGTGAAGTCTTCAAACAAAAAGATAATACAAACACAATTTTCTTCCTCTATCTCAATAGGAACTCCCAATCTTGGAAGTTACTGTTAATGATTTTGCAAATACAAATCATTTCACTGTGAGTCAAGCTAGCCAATACCACTCCCTACTAAATATACAACTAGTACCCAATAAAAAGCTGATTCTTGAGCTGGTGGTAGGGCACTCTTTTTCATTATTGTGCTTCTCATGACACAATTCCCTCAGCCACACAGTCTATGGGCATATGGCACCTGAGCAAACACCCATAACCTACCCACAGGCCAGCAAAGGGACAGGGCGCACCGACAAACCCCAGGCCCTCTCAGCACCCGCCATTTTGTCTCCAGGCTTGGGAGCACTGAAGGGAGGCCATGCAAAGAACAGAATGAGGAAAACGAGGGAATAAGGCAGCAAAGTTGAATCAGAAACAATGAATAGTTCCCATTACCTTTTCCTCTACACCACATACTGTTTCTTCACAGAAAACTAATGAAAAGTTGTTGCTAACGATTTAAGGCTCAGCACAAAACAGAGCCTAAGCAGCACGAGGGAGGGCGGGCAGTGCCTGAGGGAGGTTGGCCAGCCAGGTCCCCCTCAGGCTAGGACCGCACAGGCCATCTTGCTCTAAACAAAGTGCTCTAGCCAAAATAAGTATTTTATGGCTTCTTTGTCATATTTTTTAATAATTACCATGTATACCTCACTATTAAAAGACAAAATCAGTTAGATAGCTCACATGTTATTAGAGCTTGAGAGCAGTAAAGAGGAAAAAATAACCAACTCTTACCAGTCAGTACAAAAAACTCACCTCCTGCCTCAGAGCTTCCCATCTGTTATGGGAAGAGAACAGACAAAAGAGTCCTTTTTTAACTACCTGCACACCTGTAGCAAATGTAATGCCCTGAGGAGGGACACCTGCCCTTCAGCTGCAGAGCTCACCTGCAGCCCATCTGCCTAACGAGGCTGAGGCTGAGTCCCAGACCCGGCGACCCCCTTGTAGGCACGGAGAGAGACTCTAGCCTGGCTGCACAAAGTCCTGCGCCCCTGGGCAAATAAATGCCAGCCCTGAATTCCACCAACAGATCTGAGTACTAGAGAGAACACACACAGAGAAACCTGAGTGTCTGAGAGCAGCAATGAAGGCACTGCATTGCTCAAGCCTATACAGATGATTCATGGTTTCCAAAGGGATGACGTTCCAGCCAAGAAGCACTGTTTCCCAGGCCCCTCGCCCAGCATAGCCCTTCCCCTCCCCAGCAGCACTCCTATTTTGCAGGGGTAGGGAAGTGTCAGCAGAGCTGCCAGCTTTCCACTGAGAGCCTGGAGCCTCACCTTTCCATTACCCACAGCACCTGACAGCTGGTTATCCTTGTGCTGCCTGAGCAGTACCAGACAGAAAGATGGGAATTAGCATTTGCTGCCAAAAAATATTGGATACTTTCTAATCACACTAGGAGAGCTCTTGCTAAGTTTTCAATCTCAGAGATGCTTAATACAGTGAAGCAGGAAGACAAAGTTTCACTTTCAAGCTAGAATTCAACTGCTACTTGAAGCAGTTGAAAAAACAAACCATAGCCACTGCCTCAGCATCTGGAGATGCAGGGAAGGTCTTATCTCTGTTCTATTGTCATTTAACTTTAATTCTTTCAAACCGGTGATGTATCATATAGAAATTAATTCATAACTTAACCCTAGAAATCACACCATAAAAAATTAGGATGTTATATTTTCTGTTTATATATAACTGTCAAATCCCACAAGACAAAGTTCAAGATAGAGCACCTATTATTTTAATGTTCTGTTCCTGCATTATCGCCTGCCATACTTATTTACTGCTTACTTTCTCTACAATTCTCAATTTCCACAGTACAGCAAAATGTTTTTGTCTTCTATTTTATGTTCTATTAAAAGAGAAATTGAACTCATTGCTTTGGCTTTTACTGTGGCACTTCAAATATAAGGCAGGTAGGTGCCTGATAACTGTCTCACTTTTATCAAAAGTTCACAATGAATAGTTCCCATTACCTTTTCCTCTGCACCAAATATTGTTTCTTCACAGAAAATTAATGAAAAAGTTGTTGTTAATGGTTTAAACATTTTAAAATACTAGGATGAATATTTCAGACCTAACTTTACTTAGAATTGTATTTTTGATACATTGCACATCCTGTGTTTTTATGTCGTATATAAATTTAGACAGTACTGTGTATACTTAAAATCATATGTTGAAAGATCATTAAAGTTGCAAAGCTAAGTGAAGGGCAGCCAAAATTTAACCTGGCTATGCTGTGTCCTGGTGCATTCTCAATTATATTATGTCATAGATTATTACATCTTGTTAAATCCAACTTGTCTAGCACTCTTCAGACCATTAAAACATTCTTAAAGTGATGTTGCATTTTGTGATTACAGTTTTTGGCTCTTATTTGTGTAGTCTTGTGTTAACAGTCTGATTTTCAAGTACATTTCTTGGTGACACTCAGCTTTGTCTGTGTAGGGCTCTTACTACTAAGTACTTACGGCTGATAAATGCCATTCTTAACAGAGGTGATTTTCATTCTGTTTCGCTCCATTAGTTCAAAGTACAAAATTGCAATGAAAAGCTGCAATGTCCTCTTGGTAGTTTGACTCTGCTTTGAGCTCTGTGCTGCCCATATTTATCTAACTTACAGACTCATTTTTGGGGAAAAATCCTCAATTTTACATATTTTTTTTTTTAAAACCTGCCAAGGTTAAGGACCCAGTTCTGTGAACATTTTCATGCAATCAGTTCCACCAAATGCCCATCACCTGAGGAAAGAGAATGACCTGTTTCAGGAGGGGATGTAATGAACAGCTCTGGTCATATTTTGCAGCCATTAAACTCAATACCACAGACTGTAGTGGGAAAAACCTACAATTCAGTTGTTTTAAACTGCCACAAAACCTCCCAGCTGCAAATCTCATTGTGATTTGCACTGGTGATGTGGGAACTATTTTCAGGCAACTGCACTTTTTCAGATTTTTAATTTCTCATCAGCACCCCAGTAATTAAGTATTTATAGATGACAAAAATGCACCTAGCAGGAGTAGACCCATTTGTTTCCTATGTGCTTCAAACCTTTCATGAATAAAGTAGTACCAAGGGTAACCTTTCATGAATACAACCTTAGGGATCACAGAGTGCCCTCAATCAATGCAGGGAACTCATGTTGACAGAGTATATGGGAAACAGATTGAAGTATTAAAGCACATAGCCTCTGGTGTTTTAGATGTAAATACTATAACCATCAAATATTTAGACTCTTATGTAAGCAGTATGTCATTTTTTAAACAGTTACTGCTTGGAATAAATCTTTAAGGATGGAATTTTCAGAAGTGCTTAGTATTGGCCTAACTTTGCTCTTACTGAAATCAATCATAAAATTTTCACAACTTTGGAAAAGGACTTTGTCTGTTTAAATGTTTCCACAGCACTAAGCACAATGAGTCTTGATCCTGACTGGGGCCTTTTGACTCTGCTGTAATCTAAATAAATTGATTAATAGGAGATCAGTCAGATAAATGATGAGGAAACACACATACATATAAAATAGCTAGGGTTTTTAAATGATGGCTTAGCAGTCCTTTGCAGTTTCTTCCTTATTTTCTTTTTGAATCCTAAAATTCATTTGCCTTCTTTTATATTAATTTCCTTATTACTAATTTTACCCAACATAATTCCATGCACCTTAAAATTCCAGTAAAGCATTCAGTTGATAAAATTTAACTTTCTTTCTTGTCACAAATTAATCCAATTTAGTTTGCACAATAAACATATTAAGTTTGGAATCTGATTCATACTTTATGTCACTAGAATATAACCTTTCCTCTATTTCCACAAAGCTGTGTCTGATAGTAGTGGTATGTAGCCTACTCCATATTCCCAGGAATAACTACCTTTACTGGACTGGGAAAGGGGAGAGGGTGCATTTATTTTGTGGGTTTGTAGAGTGGTTAGGTCTGCTTCTTTTCTTATTTCACAAGATTCACACAAACATTAATTTACCCAGGGATTGACTTCAGAGGCAGTTATTTTACTTTCATATACATGCCAACCTCAAAACTGTCTAAAAACATCTTATTTTCTTCCAAAGAGCTTCAGTAAGACCAAGACAAAACTGCTCCTGCTTATCACTCAACGTGGGATTTTAAAAGGTCAATACTGCAATGTCTTTCTCCCTATTTTCTGCAAATAAAATGCTACAAGTTGTTGAAAAGGAGGCTCTGGTTCCACAGACAATTCTCTTGGCATTTTCCTAGCAGCTTCTAACTCATTCCCTCACCCCAGCTCCAGCCGCTTATTCCCACCTCCCCCACTGCTTCTCCAGTTGGATCCATACTGCTAGTTTGGGATCTATGTGATGAACCAGACCAAGACTAAATCTTCTTTCTTTTCCTTGAAACTTTACTTTTAACCTGGCCCAGCTCCCAGTGGTGATCCTATGCAGAGTTGTACTAGCACAAGGGAGGAAGCAGCTCTGAGGAGCCAGATCTGCACCCGGCAAAGACTGCAGCAGCATACAGCTGTGCCACGGGAAATATTTCTGAACTTCCAAAAGCATTCTCACCAGATCCCTCAGGAAAGCGAGAACAAGCACACATTACATTATAAAACTGGCAAAAGAACAAACTTCGGAGAGTAGCCAAAGGTGTAAAACAGGCCAAGGAAGGAATCACGTAATAACAGCTTGTTCATCTCCTTTACCTAAATTCAGGTGATATTATCACTAACCCCAGCCCACTACATATTTTGTAGTAAGCAATTTTAGTCTTTCAGATTAGCGAGCTATATATATATTTAGTGCTTTATTCTCAAACTGTTTCACCACAAATGACAGCTCATTTCACAAACAGCTTATCTTATGGCTAAAGATATATAAATACATACTAAAAATGCTGCTGAAAGTCTCTGAATGTATAATGCAGCCTGGTAGACATGGTAGTGATTGTAACACTGCATTGTAGACACAAATGTTAAAGAAACTTGGCAAGAATCAACACATTTTAGCTACTCAAAATTCAGATTTTCTCAGTCTTGTCCCTTTCTGATGAATGGAACATATGGAGTATTGTTCATAAAACTTACATTGCTTTTCTCAATGTCTACCAAAATTCCTCATCGTGACAATATTTACCAAGATAGATATAGTTTCAAATTTGAAGTAATTACCTAGAAGTTTTTCTGTACTCCCAGGTTTACGGGGCGGGGGGGGAGCTTCAGAAGCAATGTGTTGTGTGTATTTAACAGTAGATGTTATAGCAACAGAAGTAGTGGAGCGCTTGCTGGGGAAGGCAACTATCCAATTAAAAGCCATCAATGCTGAGTGCGATAAAAGTCAGGGAAGAAAGTAACTGCTTTGCCAAGAAGCAGTTTGAAATCTGACATTATAAACAAAACACATGTAAATCTAGATATAAATCCTCTTTCATATGCTGAAAGCGCCATAATATTGTAGCTAGATTATTACTTATAAACAAACAATTCCTGAAATACAGCATCACAACTGCAGAATAGCCTTTAACCTTGCGTTCATCCACTCAAAACCCATGTTATTTATTATCCTTTATCCCTTAATTATGGGGACTTCACCTACTGCTCTCTGCTCATTTGAAATGCAGAATAAAACACAATGGATGTCTGAAGACTTAACAGGTGTCAACCAGATATTTGCCAGCTACTGCTACTATTCTACTGGGAGGCGTTGCTGTTCTATAAATACTAATTAGAGTTTTGCACATGATCTTGCTGAAATACCTAAGGTGATGAGTGGCCAGTTGTTACTTTTAAAAGATTAGCACAATTTGAAAAACTAATGTCCCCAATGAGGCAATGCTCACACTGAATAATCAAGAGTTATAGCTGTTCTCTGCCCAAAGGGAATATTTGCTCACTTCATCATTTGGAAAATCTGCTGCCTCTCGAACAACTCACTCTTCTATTTCACTTTGAGAAACTTGTAAAACTTCGTGCAATCAATATAATAGTACGGTATATGTACTTAAATGGTCTTCCACTGCTATGCCCACACAGTAGGCTTTACTAACACCTTCCAAGGACAGAGCTTTTAGTGTGAAATGATGATTAAGAAACTGCCATAAAATTAGGTGGCACTTAAATGAAGTAGCATAGAAAAACAAGATTACAGTAGAAACTGCATCAGCATAGCAAAAATATAAACAGAGAAAGCAAAAAGATCCAGATAAAACAAAACAGGCCTCCATGATATTAATTGAATCTATATACTTGTAGTAGTCATTATTGAGAAAAAACACAGCAATTCTCCAAAATCTTGTTGTAATACTTCTGAACAACCAGTAAATTTTAAGCAAAAATGCTAAGTGACCAGACCCAGGCCATTCCACTGGCTTAAAATAAAATCTTGAGTTTCATCTTGTCCAATATGCTATGAAAAGCAACTGATGTAATGTAATGTGACACAATACTGCATTTCTATGTATAAGCTGTGATTCGTTGCAGTGAAATTTGACTTATGCAACTGACACAACCCCATATTATTTAGTGTCAACATAGTGCATCCACAAAAAAAAAGAAAAATAGGTAGAGGGACTTGGACCTTAACCTACTTAGTTCTTTTTTTTTTGGCTCTATCCCTTTGGGAATGAATATTCAGTAAATCCATGACTCTGCATGCAGGAAATAGCTATCATTTTAATCAGAATTTCTTTTTCTTTTCTTCTAAAAAAATAATTATAGAAGGGCTTCGTTGCACTTCATTGGACACACTCCAGAACCTCAGTGTCTGTCTTGTAGCGAGGGGCCCAAAAGTGAACACAGGATTTGAGGCACAGCCTCACCAGTGCCAAGTACAGCAGCACAATCACTGCCCTACTCCTGCTGGTCACACTATTTCTGATACAAGCCAGGATGCCACTGGCCCCCTTGGCCACCTGGGCACACTGCTGGCTCATGTTCAGTGGCTGTCGACCAGCCCCCCCAGGACCTTTCCCACCGGGCAGTTCCAGCCGCTCTGCCCCGGCCCGTAGCGCTGGTGGGGCTGGTGTGACCCCAGTGCAGGACCTGGCACCGAGACTTGTAGACCCTCAAACCACTGGCCTCAGCCCACTGGTCCAGCCCACCCAGATCCCTCTGCAGAGCCTCCTGCCCTCCACAGATCCACACTTCCCCCCAACTTGGTGTCATCTGCAAACTTGCTGAGGGTGCACTCAATCCCCCCCATCCAGATCATTTATAAAGATATTGAACAGGACTGGCCCCTACACTGAGCCCTGGGGAACCACTTGTGACCAGCCGCCAGCTGCTTTTAACTTCATTCACCACCACTCTTTGGGCTCGGCCATCCAGCTGCTTTTTTACCCAGCAAAGAATACACCCATCCAAGCCATAAACAGCCAGTTTCCCCAGGAGAATGCTGTGGGAAACAGTGTCAAAGGATTTAATAGAGTCTAGGCAGACAACTTCCACTGCCTTTCCCTCATCCACTCAGCAGGTCACCTTGTCATAGAAGATCAGGTTAGTCAAGCAGGACCTACCTTTCATAAACCCATGCTGACTGCATCTGATCACCTGGTTTTCCTGTTCATGCCGTGTGACGGCGCTCAAGATGATTTGCTCCATAACCTTCCCCGGCACCAAGGTCAGACTTACAAGCCTTTTCCTTTACCATGAAATCTGGTTTTTTCGTTATCCTTCAGCATTCTGCTTTCTCTTTTTAAGTAGCTCATTACTGGAAATGTTTGGCCTTACTTCAAAAGAGGAGAATATGTCAACACCAGAACATCTGTGTCCACATAGAGTGCTTTGATGACAGTGATATACTCCATTTACATCAGTAACACTGAGCTGAACCTTGATGCTGACTGCATTTAAAGATCTTACCCCACAGGGCAAGATAACACAGGTCAAAAACGTTGATCTGTGTTTGACACACTCTCTACTTCAAGAGCACTTGGCAGTGATTTGTTTCAGAGTCAAGAATCAAACTCACAAAATGTTTCAAAGCTCGGAGCCATGTTTGAGTAACCACAATCAAAACAAACATTAAAATTCACAGTCTCTGGAGGCCAATCCACTTTTGATAGGCAGGATTTTGTGAGAAATATGGTCAAATTCTATCCTGAATACAGTGGGAACTTTCTCATTTAAATTGAAAGGGCATAACTCAGGCTTGAATATCTGTTATTACGGGAAGTAATGTACCTACATCTCTCAAATGCAAAAAAGGAACAGACGATTTATCACCCTAGAACTCATACCTGATTGTATAAAAAAGGTAGAGGAATAGTTATGTGTGACAAAGCATTGCTTCTGTCTGTGTGGCCAGAGGAAGTCAGGACAATTTCAGTATGGATCACACAGTTCCACAAGCAGGCACAATAATGATGAGTTTCTCAAATATTTAGTACAGAAGCGTTCAGAGATGAAGGACAGTACTCTGTTAGAGAACAGTTGGATACCATGGCTTCTGATGATCTTCCTTCTAACTTGATTTTAAAATTTTCTGTGTTTCTTCAACTTTCTGTAATTAATATATCATTTTCTAATTTAATTATATCAACTAACCTGCTATGCTGACAATATAAGGTGGAGGGTTCCAGTAGTTTCCTTGCACTATTCTGAATCCTGAGTACCCTCGTGTAAACCTCAGCACTTTTGCAGCATTGAATGATTCAGTATTGCTTAGTAGACTAATACATACAAAGCGCCAAGCAGTATCCAATCAATGCAGCTGGATATTGCCCTGTTCATGTTCAAGGACCACAACTACCTGTGTGCTGCATTAGCAACTGCAAGTACTAGTAAATCCTATTTCAGCAAACAGAGAAAGAGAAAATTTTGTTTACAGGTTTCACTAGAATGCCATGGAAACAGATACAGAGGTACTTGTAAAAGGCATAATCCAAATGGAAGACAGCTGTAATAGAAAACCTGTATCTCAAAATAACATATGTATTTTCCCACTTGGAAAACACATGCATAACTCCTATTAACATCAAGACAGAAAATTATACTGAGTAGACCCCAATATCACTAAGGTCCCTGATAACGGTATGAATTAATGTGCACCTTCAAAGCACAGCAAGATATTTTCATACACAGACTATTAGAAAAAAATAAAATTACCTTAATAGAATAATGATCTTTCTAAGGAAAAAAATTACAGCTAGAATTTCTGAAACAGGATTAAAGTATGGTAGTAGTCCTGTACAAGGAAGCTGCTCAGCACCTGCTGCCTACACTGTGCCTGGCTTCAGGCAATGTTATACATTCCTCCCTTTCATGGGAGCAAAATACATCCCCTAAAAATATAAACCACAAAAATAAATAGATCTCCAGGGAAATGGAGAGAAATCTGTTTTAGAAATAGTGAAGGAGCCTGTATGTTCTAGAAAAAAGCCCATTTTGCATTGTTTTGTAAGATTTACACTTTAATTTGAAACCAAAGTAAGGCATAAAATTTGTATGAAAGCAATATCTGATTTATATGTGAACTTAACACACAATATACTTAGCTACAAATACCAGACCCCAGTGAGAGAAGGAAAAGATTTTGAAAGATTATTAAAGTATGCTTGATAAATGTGGCTCAAAAATACCCCAAAAGATTTTTCTGAAGATAAATAGTAAACACAATTAGCATGACTTCTGCTACAAAAACACTAAACACAATGGATTTTTTTTTAATTAATTTCCAATGTTATTACATGCTCTTATTGAGCTGGAATTGACTCCATCCACTAACTGTACTGTAAGACAGCTCTTCTGTCCATATGACCTTACCATCTAGATAAAAAAACAAACAGCCATTCTGTTGGTCATATGAAGAGGAAGCCATTCAGTAACAATAATCTTATGACCATCAAAAGTTAACATCTGCGGGTGGAAATTTTGAGAAAGTTGAAGTATTTAAGAAATATATATAAGGCTCAGATAATGTGCAGCTTGATCAAATGTGTTATTAATTAACCAATAAAAACTAGCAGCTGTAAAGGCTTACATGAATACATTACTTTACACTTAGGGGCTAACCTCACTATCCATATTCAAACAAGTCTCCTAGCTAAAGGTAAATCATACAATTCTTGGGAGTCCTGCATGCATTAGGACTCATTAGATTTACATATTATTATTCACAGTAGATGTTTCATTACATTTGCTTTGAGAGAATGCACCATCTATATGGGTATTCACATGTTTCATATGTGAATGCCTATCTGTGTTGCATATATTGTGAAGCTTACAGCAACGTTGTTTGGCTGCCTTCTGTCTTAGATAAAGCAGACTAGACGTCTCATTCACATGAGGTCAACTCATATGGCAGAGTTGACATTCTCCCACTAAACTCCAACCAACCCAAAACAGGGAGAACAAATCCAAACAGCCTTTCAGAACCAGTCCAGGCCCAGTCCATCTCCCATACTGTTTGCAGGCTTTGTTTGGGAGACTGCTAGCTGGCACAGGCCAAAACTTGAGCCAGGGACTATCCTAACAGCTGGATGGTGAGGATGTCACTGAAAAATAATCTGGCCCAAGCCCTGACTATTCAGTTTGCTTAAATGGACATCACTTCAGTCATACTACTGAAACAAGGCAGTCCAACGTGCTATCACTGCAAGGCTCGAAGGGGCCTCTGTCTGTCCGTCTGGCCCAAAGAGAACCTGTCCTCACAACACTGCTTTTGCATCAAAGTTCTCTCCTACTCTTACAAAAAAGATGCACCTGATCCATAAGGTCTTTGCTACAAGAAAGTGCCAAGTAAAACACTTTCATCTCACTAAGCAAGTATTTGAAAGTGTAACTTACCATTTTGGTCTGCTTGTGGATTTCACCATTGGAGCCATGCCATCTCTGTAGAGGCTTTTTGTTTTACTGAAGTTGACGACATTGAAAATTACTCTCTGGGGGAAAAAAACAACAAAAAAGAAAACAAAACAAAGAAAAATGTCAGGTAAAAATTATGAAAGAGCTTATATGTGTATTGCATATACCACATGCATAAAAACATACATGGAAAATATATGGAATAGAATATGTATCTTCTGAATTATTTTCTCCTAGATCTCAGATAATGTATACCCTGTCTGTTCCTAGTATTTTAATAGTCCATGTTGGTTTACATTGCACTGCTATACATGAAACGTATGTTTTGAATTTAGTATGCTGAAGTTTTAGGAGGTATCCTAGTCATAGAAAGAAATAGGTTACTCAGATCTGAAAACAGAAAAGCAAGCCCAGTTTGCTGCAGTTAGTGTTGGAGAGGTTGGTGAAAAGCTGGGAAACAGGGCAGCAGTCTTCATGAAAACCTTCCAGCTCCTTCATATAATCACAGAATAGAATCATAAAATTGTGTCCAGCCTTTCCAGATCCCCCTGCAGAGCCTTCCTAGCCTCAAGCAGATCAGTGCTTCCACCCAGCTTGTTGTCGCCTCCAAACTGACTGAAGGTGCACTCAATCCCCCCATCCAGATCATTGATAAAGATATTGAACAGGACTGGCCCCAACACTGAGCCCTGGGGAACCACTTGTCACCGGCCACCAACTGGAGTTCACTCCATTCATCACCACTCTTTGGGCTCGGCCATCCAACTGGGATTTTATCCAGTGAAGAATACACCCACCCAAGCCATGAGTAGCCAGTTCCTCCTGGAAAACATTTCTCTTAAAGCTTCTTGACAGCTTCTTTCAACCTGCTTAGGCTTCACGCAGCAGCAGGAAAAAAATAAAAGATTTCTGATTTTCTTTCCCCAAAGAAAGGAATATTTCTTTTCCCTTAGCAAAAGGAAGAATTTTCCTCTGCAAAAACTGTACAGGATACTTACACAGTAGAAATTACACATAGCCATAATTCTTTTGAATGCAATAAAGAATAAGTGAGTCCAACTGATCTTAGTTTACACTAATAACTTCGGTAAAACCACGGCTGAAATTTAACATTTCAAAGGAAAAGCAAAACCTAGGTCTTTACTGGTAACGGACTGATACTGTAAGTAAATCCATGCTGGGGGATGAAAACAGAAAACAGAGACAAAACCTTCCTCGCCATCTGTCTGCTCTAAGTCATCTTATGCAAAATCACTTACTCTGTTTCTGTTAAGAAACTCTTAGTTGGACCTACCTCATCTCATGCAGTGCATTTACTTTTCAGGTGTTAAGTCCAGTATATCCAGTTTCTCATACTCTTTTGATGCCCAACATTAACATTCACAGAAAAACCAAAATATGAAGACTAAATTAATTTTTATATGATACTCCAGTATATACTAATACATTCTATTATACCTCTCTCTTTAAATTTATTTTCTCTCTTTAAATTTTCCAACAATATCAGTGAAGACAGACCACTAAAAATATTTGCCCCTAGGTATTGACATATTTGGTTTTAGAACAAACTATTGCAATGTTTACACTCTTAAATAGTGGTTCATGAGAAGTCTGAGAATAAAATGGCCACTGTTTGAAATCAAACAATTTTGACGCAAGCAATAACATCAATTAAGCTTTCATATGTAAAATTTTGCAAAAACAAATCTGGACCCTTCCAGGCAGTCTGCTCAGGCAACAGTGAATTATAATATTAAAGTGAAAGCAATCAGCAGTGGGACACTGACAACAGGAGCCAGGCAGATTTCATTGAATCACAGAATCATAGAATCATTGAGGTTGGAAAAGACCTTTAAGATCATCAGGTCCAACCGTTAACCTGGCACTGCCAAGTCCACCACTAAACCATGTCCCTAAGCGCCACATCTA
>JAVJGJ010000030.1:27429458-27463341 GCA_035590215.1 Microhierax caerulescens
TACAAGCCAGGATGCCACTGGCCCCCTTGGCCACCTGGGCACACTGCTGGCTCATGTTCAGTGGCTGTCGACCAGCCTCCCCAGGACCTTTCCCACCAGGCAGCTTCCCAGCCGCTCTGCCCCAGCCCGTAGCACTGGTGGGGCTGGTGTGACCCCAGTGCAGGACCCGGCACCGAGACTTGTAGACCCTCAAACCACTGGCCTTGGCCCATCGATCCAGCCTGCCTAGATCCCTCTGAATTTACATTTATGTGGGGCTTGTAGGAATCCAGGTAAACTATATAGCCCTAACTAAGCATGCCTGTACTCAAGAAAAATTAAAAAAGTTGTTTTGAGGTGACGTATTGCTGAAGATTTTATGTATGAAAGCACAAGCTGCTACCTAAGAAAACTCCGCAAATAAGTCAAAACAAAATCTAAGAATAACCTGTGGGTTTTACTGAAACTGACTTAAAAAAACCCTAGCAAGTCAAGAAAAAAACTTTCTTAAAGATATTAATTCAATTTTGTACCAAAAATGAAGAAACTACATATCCTTGTACAGGAGTTTTCATGCATTTTGTCTATTGCAGCATTTTGAGATTTTATATTGGTCACGAGATGAGCTTATTTTTATAACTCCTGATGAAAGCATGCACTTCATTTACAAAGCCTTTTGTTTGTAATTTTAAGTGTTTTGGATATCATTTATCTGATGAAATATCCATCTTGGGAAGCCTATAGTTATTTTCCATCTTCTTATGTTTACAATGCATGGTGGCTCTAAGTTAGATAATGATAATTAGGTCTCTACATATTCCATACTCTACGTGGAAGCATTTTCCTGTATTAGAATGCTAAGTTTTTCCTCTGTTACTTAACTCTGTTCATATTTGTGAAAACAAATTAAGTTGCAACAAATTGGTTTGTTAATCTTGATGTTTGCATGGAGTGAATGAAACAAACAAGATCTCCAAAGCAATTGCCTTCAACTTTGGATGCAATCATGTCACTGTTGGAAAGAGAAAGTTGCTAATTTTGTTACATACTGACTCAGAGCAGACAGCTGGTAGAGAATGTTCTTATTCCAATCAAGCTTATTTTGTATAATGAGTTGGGCAAATGTACACAACTGGGTAAGCAACGTATATAAAAACAAAAATATGCAGCTCATTTAACAAAACTGCAGATTATAACATTTCAACCACTCATGTTCACCACGGAGTAAGCAGTTAGCAATGCATGCAGTTCTCTCAGCATGGTATATAGTTAGATTGGCAGAACAAAAAATTTAACAGCACAGAACTTTATCAACATACACCACTGAAGTAATAAAGTACACAAACCAAAGCACTCAAATAAGCAGCTGAACTCAGTCAAGTATTCCTGATGATAGTTAAAGTAGTCCATGCAGCTCAGCCAGTGAAGTGTGCAAAAATGTAATGACTACAGTATACACACCTTAGCCAGAAAAATATGCAGCTTGCTCAATAAAGTATGCAAAGCTCTTTGAGCCAAATACTATAATAAAAAGGCTGTGATACAGCAATCAATGTTTTGCTGAACAAACCTAATTTTTAGTCTAATTTTTGTCTATACTGACATTCTTTAACATAGCAGTTATACACTTTAAATGGCAACACTAAGCACATTAAAACACTCTCCATAAGAAAATTATTACTATCTGGTATGTTTTTTATGAATTAGAGACATACAATGGGTGGTATTTAATAAGCAATATAATTCAGATACTCTAAAATTAAAAAAAAAAAAAAAGGGGCTTGGGTTTTTTTTTCAAGAAGTGTCAGGATAAAAAAATAGAACTAGATTAAATGTACTTATAAATTTCCTAGAAATTGCTCTGGTCTCCAGAGCATCCATCCAGAGAAAAATGGCAGAAATCTTTACAATAAAAATACTTGCCTTCATTTTGGAGTGTATGAATATCACTAAAAGAAGCAATAATCAAACTGATGCTGTACCAGAAATTACAATTGTGTGATTTCACTTCACTTATGATACATTTTTATGTATACTGCATTATTCTGACAAACCGATCTGCAACTTCTGGGTAAGTGGAGGAGGCAGAAAGCAGACAGGCCTCCCAGGACACCACCAAGTAAACCAATGCTATTTGAGGGAGGCGTATGACGATATATTGTGGTTTCACAGCATGACAACTGCTGCAGGCTCAGGGTCTGTGCATGGACTGCCAGATCTGAGGCAGATGTTGGAGGACATGAGGAAAGGCAGATATGTTCTGCCTACTGACAGAAGGAAGATGTCCTCTTTCCATAACGTGTGCAGTGAGTATGCATTTCAAGGTAACTTGCTGCTAAAACCAGTAAGACAGAAAAGTGAGGAAAGGCTTGATCCTGCCTTTATCCTGAAAATTTACTGACTAAACCTGTTTTTCCAGTCTTCCTTTGCAAATTTATTTCAGGAATTCAAAACACAAACAGGTTTTAAGGGATGCTCAGTGTTTTTAGCATGAGCAAGATAAAGAAGAACCTTGAACACAAGGGGAAAAGATGGCTGAAATGTGTCACACATTTTATCTTACTACCAGTAGTTCTCATTTTCCTGTCTGGGGCTAAAAGGAGCTGCTAGTGTTTTGGGGGGCAAGCACACATTCAGGCTGGTTTTGGATGGGAGCTGAAGGTATTGAGCATGGATGGCCATATTTGACATCATATTCCAACAGGCCTGTGTGAGCACAGGGTGAAGTGTGATCTCTTAAATATTCATTGTTTACCCACATTCTGGCAGGTTTTCTACCTGAACCAACCAACTGAAGCAGGTATCCAAAAGTAACACCTTTGCCAAAGGTTAAGGGCCTTCCCCCAGGATAAGGACACACTAGGTCCCTTCGAAAAGACTGCCAGGTTTATTTTGCCTGGTTTTCCCTAGCTGACTTCTCAGGAATAGCTGAGCTGCTTTGGCTGACATTAAAAGAATAAAAAAACCAAACAAACAAACTGAAGAACACCACAAAATTCTGCCTGAGGCAGACACCTGGCACAGAAAATTTTGTGTCAAATCACTACAAGTATGAGAAGTTATAACTAACTGAAAATAGAGTTTGCAGGAGGAAGTGTCAGGCATTCTTAATTTTGATGTAACATACACATATTAAATATTAACAATTACATAATACATTTAATATTTATAGCATAATAATGTCACTTCAGTGGACAATGCTGCGTGCTACAAGTGTGATACAAACTTCACTATGAGCTGCCTGGGGGACCAATTATTAGAAGAAGGAACAATTTCATCATTTAACCAGCCAAAAGAAGAGAACTGGTCACTAAGTAAAAATACTAAGACCTTTCAGCTGGCATTAAGTCAGAGCTCTTGTGCTCTGAATAAGCATCAAAGATTCAAAGGTCCTAGATACCATGGGGCTTTGCTTTGCTTTCACTGCTTGATGTCTTGATTTTCTCTCCTGCTGATTCTTTAAATATTACACCGTTTTGTGAATTCCTGAAACCTGCACCTTTTTATGAGCTGAGTTCTCGCCTTTGGCAAGAATCTTGGTTATCCATTCCTTCCTTCTCTTAAAATTCTCTCTTTTATAAATGTAATTTTTCATCCCATTAAAGGGCAGATCTACTTCAGAATAGCATTCCATTAAAACAACAACAAAATACAAAGAAAAGAATAATTAACTTCTCAAGCCAACCCCACAATTTGTAAGGTGTTGAGTCACCATTTCTGAATGTGAGAAACCACAACATGGGATTGCTGCCTTCTCACAAAAAAAAATGTTGCATTTTGACATTTGTGTCAGAAGGGTTTTGGGATCTTTCCTGACAAAGCACCTTATACAAAGCTATACAAAAACAAATTACGCTGGAGGGGCTTCAAAATGGAGAGGAAAAAAAAAACATCACCTGGAACTGTTATCAGTGCTGAAGAAAATAAGTAGTATAACAATCAGGTCTGAGCAAAATCCCCAATGAAAACTTACAAAGCTCATTTTTCTGACCTTTTAAAATTTAAATCATTCATTACCTGTAACATTTTAAAATAGCCCACGTTTTCTTTCTTCCTTTGTAGAAACACATGTCCTTTCAAATGGAAAAGTTTTTACTATTGATGGCATTTAGCCCTTTTCTCTCTAGCTAGAGCTTTCAAAACCTGCTGATGCTCAGAAGGGGAAAATAAATACTCACCTACTGAGGGAGGATGTTGGGGACCATCTAGAGCTCCACCAGACTTGCTAATCAGTTGCACCTGTGTCTTGTTAACTGGAAATTGTCAAGTACTTACAAGGTAACGAAGTCTTAGAAAAGTGATGCAGAAAATGGTCTACAGATTGTGAATTATGGGACTTTTCCCCTTGGTAGAGCTCTTCACTTAGTTATTTGAGGAAAAAAGCTAAAATCTATGGTGTTACAAAGAACAACACTAAAATAAGACTCAAGGTATTTTAATACAGTAAAACCTTGATATGCTGCTATGCTAACTATAAAATGAGCTTAGCATTTATCGTGGTGTTTGTGTGTTTGAGATGTTCTTGATGTTCATGCTAGCCCAGCACCCATAAGCTGTATTAGTTTTTTTTCAATTAATGAGGGGCATAACTGTATCTTAATAACAAAATATACTTCTTTTTTTTTTTTTAATTATTACCAATTTAGGTATTTACCTTGTTTATCTGTCCTTTCTGGCAGTCCCTTCTTTGCCACTGAACTAATACACTTATGCCCAGACCCACAGGAGATGTAACACCTGTGTAAGAAAGTGTTTCCCACTTGGAATTTCACTGCCAACATCAGTGTTATCTCACTTAGGTCTAGGGCAGGGGGATGCTGTGGAGAAGGCCATCATCTAGTAAACACTTTCCAAAGTATTTACAGAGGAATTGCTGTTCCCTGTTTAGTGTCATTCCATGGACTGACCCCTAATCTCTCTTCTGTGTGCGACCTGTTGGACTTAAACATTCTGAGGGCAAGAGTCGATCCAAGTTTTCCCGTTCAAGATTTCTTTAAAAAATGGCAAATTTGTTACTGAACACACTCCCCTTCCAACAGAAGTCAACTTTCTGTTAAAGTTTTTACTTTTCATCTGAACATCAATAACCTGAATCTTTCAACTGAAAACTCAAAAATGTCCATTTAGAAAGCCAGCAGTGGTGTGATTAGACTGACTCACATTCCTTGCTCCCTTGGGCCAAAATCTCCAATAGAATTGCAAATGTGTCACAATACATATATTGTATTGTGTTGATTCATCAAAAAGAAAATAGTAAGGGTACTGACAGGGCATACAACCAGGCTTCAGAGGTATTTAAAACCCGTTTGAAGCTGAAAGCTTCTTGCCAAACCTTTTCTATTCTTTGTAGCAAGAGGGCAAAATATTTGGGAAAAAAAAAAAAAAAAGGCATCTTTATTTAATCAGCTCAGGGTGGGGTGGTGGGGGTGGTGTACTTTTATTTTCTGTTTCCTATCTTTTCATATATACAGAGTCTTCTCCAAAAGAGCCACTTTAGTTACATTGCTGGGAAATTGCAGAAGCACAGAAATATGTGAGCTACTTTTTATTTGATATTTGAGAGGTGTCTGAGCTCTGTTGGTCTTGTCATTAACTTTCTCCATATACATGGGTAATATTTTCAGGAATCTGTTTAAATGTAACATAAGAAACAGTGCATGGTCTTTCACTAAGATTTTCTCACCTAGCTAAATTATTTCCTAATATATTCCATGCCATGTTATAGCCATTGCCAGATTACATTTGAAGTAGAGTCATGTATTAAACTCTTTCTACATAATTACAGAAGCTATCCATGTTTAGGTTCTATATTCTTTTCAATCAATATTATGGCTGCAGGTGGATAGTAACAGCTGGCTGTTCTGGAACGTGTTAGCAAAATTTGCGGATATCTTACATCCCTCAAGAGGAAGCAGCTGAAAAGACTTACGTTTTCCTTTTACTAATAGAAATTATTTAGCCAGTGAGAAGAAATGCTGCAAAGTTTGGTTGAATTTAAAATAGTTATAATAATTACATATTCTTGGTGATTCAAAGAGATAATGCTATCAATGAAATGTTTTCTGGCCCAAATCCTGTTCTTATTGCAGAGCCCACAGGAGGCCTGAAAACAATGAGATCAAGCTGAAAAAAGGAAAAAAGCCGGGAAAAGTCACTGCATCGTTGTTACCGGGAACTACTGTAAAAAAAAGAAAAAGCCCACGTTTATGAGCACTGGCATAAGGTGTGCCACCAAAGACCAGAGAATGAAGTGGCAAGCACAAGCACTAAGTTTGTGGGAGCATTCTGTTCACCTGTTCTTTCTTCTCTAGGAAGTCTACTTTTCTGGGCCCTTCATAAAGTGTAACAGCCAGCCGATGATCCAGAATCATAACCTCACTTATCAGAGAGAGATACACTTAGCAATAAATTAGACATTTATGATGGATATCAAAATGCTGTACAGCCATAATTACTCAAGCTTAAGGCATGCAGGTGGCGTGCTAAAAACTGACACTCGCAGAAATGCTGCAAGACAGTAGGTGAGTGTGGCACTGACAATGAGAGAGTGGCAGTGATACTTGTATGGATCATGATTTTGCTCAACCCTTGAAAACACAGAAGGTAATAATCACAATTTAAATAGCATGCAAACACAAAGGCAGCAATACATCTGATAGCCAGTCTGGAAAATAGGAATGAAAAAGCCTTTTCAAGTGTAGGTCCTTGTGAGAAGCAAAAGGAAGATAAAGAAAGCCCTGTTAAGGGAGAGATTTGGATGAAGCTTTTCCAGCAATTGTTTACTTTGGATTTTTGCAGCTGGCATTTTTCACAGTTAAAAGCTATTGTTTGCCTGGAGCTTGTGGGAAAAACCTGTGGGGGGAAAAGAAGGAGATGATAGCACACAGAAAGAAAGATGGAATATATGGGAGAGCTCAAAACCAGCACCAATATATTTGCCTCAGTGTTCTCTGATGGGTTACAAAAACAAAGACATTTTGATGTGTATAACCACTAGTTATTACTGCCAGCCATCTCGGTTACGTTACTGGGATCACAGCCTTGCAAACGTATAAAACCTCTCTATTTACTTCTCCAGTAACTAAGCACAGATGGGCTTTGTGTCCAGGTTATTCATGGAGGTACTTGGGCTTTCTCTTCTTTTTAATTCAAGTGCTTTGGTTGCTATTACAATGAGACCTTTGAACCATGCATGGTTCTGAATAGTAATGGAAGAAAGGTTTCCCCATACTGTGTAGTTCCCTTATATTTAGACAGAACTGGAACTGGATCTTGCTGGAGTAGCTGCAGGGCTGGTGAAAAAAACACCCCCCAAAAAAGTAGGGGTTTTTTGTGGAAAAACATATACTATATGTTATCAATACCATGAATCTAAGGGACATTGTCATAGCATGTACCCTCTTGTTTTCTTTTGCAAAGTGAATATCCCCTTCTATTTTTACTGCAGTATTACAACACTTTTTTTCTGCTCTTCTTAGCTGAATCCTTTTGCAATACTGCAAGATTCACACAATTCACCGATTTCTATAAGAAAATGTAATCGATATGTTAGTGTACACTGGAATCTTAACATTGACAACCAGTAGCTTGTGGTATTGATTTGAAAAAAACTGCTCATGATTTCTACAGTACTTCAGCACTATTTCTTCTATTTACAGTATTCACTACCTTGAATTCTACTCCAAGTGTCCAACTCACGTACTAACAGAGTATTCAAAGTTTTGTTCTTCAATAGAAAACCCTAGGGTAAGTAGAAGGACATCTGATCTAGCTCCTGCTCTTTTTGTGTACCTGTCTATTTGACATTTAGAGTAAGATCTCTGAACTGCCTTAACCAACCATAATAGTAAGGGGACATATGAATTGTCCTCACAGCTTTGCAAATCCTTTTCTGAACCTGAAATGCTGAATGTTCGATTCAAGCGATCTGTTTGCAAAGGTGATTCACAGTGCGTGAACAAACATGTTTCGGCAGTATCATAAGCAGAACAGATAAACAAAAGGACTGGGAGGACTTCAATAGGAAGGTTAAGTGTCTTAAAGCAATCTGCCCCATGCTGCACTTGTATAACACAGGTGTCGCTGGCACTAACCCCAACCTGAGGGGAAAAAAAAAAAACCAACAGTGATAATGCATCATTACCGGAGCATACAGCATAACTGCAGTCCAGCCAGTCAGGTCCTTTTGTTTTCAAATGTCATAGGTAAAATTCACGTCTTTTCCTGGTTGAGCTTGCAACACAGATAAAAGAATATTCACATTCAGTAAAGCTCTCTAACACATTAATATTTAGCCTCACTTTTAAGTGTTCCTAGAGACTTAAAGTTAAGCAGACACTCATCCTTCCTGAACAAGGGTGGATTTCTGATTCAGGATTTAAGACAGTCTAGCAACATGGGAAAAAGATGCTGGA
The DNA here is from genome assembly GCA_035590215.1 of Microhierax caerulescens. Taxonomy (NCBI): domain Eukaryota; kingdom Metazoa; phylum Chordata; class Aves; order Falconiformes; family Falconidae; genus Microhierax; species Microhierax caerulescens. The sequence continues at coordinate 27,437,852 of JAVJGJ010000030.1, forward strand.
TTTGCCAAAATCCCATAGGCACAATTTATCTTTAGCAACTGATCACTCTAGATTGGAAGTGACGTTTCTGCAGCTTTGGGATGCAGGAATGTTTTATCACTGTTACAGATCAACTTTAAGTGTAATATTGTTTTGTTAGTTTATGTAAATCAATCTGAAATGGTGTATGAATAAAAGGACTTTGAAAATGGATCATTCATCTTTATTGGCTTTGAAGTACTGACTATATGGTACTTTGCTGAAACTATATTATATTATATTAAGTTATAAGAAACATTGCTCAGATACTGAGCAAGTCTCAGCACAAATTCTGGTAATTTTCCACCAAAAATGAGCCTCCAAAAAGAGATAAATATGGTACAATGCTGAACATCATCTCTAAAGAAATCATATCATATATGACCAAAGCCTCTTTTAATATCTTACAGATTTGATTTTTCATCAGTTCACTTTCAAAAGGTAGTGTAGAAATCTGCTTTGAAGTGCCCTCTTGGTAGAGAAAACATCATCTCTAAATGGTTGCAAAGCAACAATAGCAGCAGACTACAGCTATGAGGCTACTACAAATGCTCTGTGCATTTTAACAGGTAAATTCCGCACTCTTTCATATGCTGGTTTGATGAAATACTCAAAGGTGCTGAAAACCCTTCTGGGGAAATGTGAAAATTGATAACATTGCTTCATAATACAGTATTTTAATACAACATCTCAATATTAACCATAATGTTGCAAAAGATCTTTCACACTTTATGTTGTTCAATTTTTTCCTGTTAGAAAAGACTCAAGAGTTTTTTGGGAAATGATATGTAAATATTATTCCTTTCAGATTTCCTAGAATTTTAAAATTGTAACAGCAGAAGTTGCAAAATATTAGCAAAACAATTTGCAACTGAAGATACGAGATGTTGCCCAGTTCCTTTACAAAGTATTCACAGCTGATCATCTTTAGTTTTCCAGAGTATAATTTAAACTCTAAGCATAGTAGCATAGTTTCCCAAAACACTAATGCAGTTTTCACTTCTTTTTTTTTTTTTTTTTTTTTTTTTTACTGCAATGCATGTGACAAGTCTTCCTTTGATTTTACTTAAATCTATAGTTACCACATCACGAACACTGCTCTGACAGTCAGCCCATAACCATGTATCACAAAGTTAAAAGTCTGCAAAAACTACTTCGGTGGCCAAGCATGGGAAGGGGGAGGAAACTGCTTATCACAAGGGAGGCAGGAAAATATGAGGAAAAAGAAGTGTATGCAAGGGCGTGAGTAGAAGATTTCAAATAAATAAAAAATACTAACATGAATTTCAAAAATGAATCTCCCACAAAACTAGGACAGCACTCTGTCAACAAAATACAAACACTCATTACATAGGAGAATGCTCTTCTGTGCTCCTTACACACTTGGCACTGAATTCAACAGGAATATTAGATACACCAGGAATGAGGATTTAAGCTGTAAATGTGACTCTGAGAAACAAAATGGTGATTCAGATTTGGGGTGTCAGCTGCAGGAGGAGCGCACAGTGTGTCTCAAGAGGGTAAAATGCATGGCTTAGCACTGCCCTAGTTCTGGATCATTAGGGATTTCCTTGGCATAAATCAAAGCAATCTAAATAGTACGTTCTCACGCCAGCTGCTAAGATCCTCAGAGTGGGAAAGCTGAGTCATTCGCTCTCTGTGACAGCACCGATGACAAGCTTTGCTACCACAGACTCCCCAAAACAGGGACCTTCTTTCCTCAGCTGACAATTACAGCACAACACAGAGAACCTGTCCGCACCACAGACTCAGATGAATATCTGTAGATAAAGAATCCATTCACATCAGGTAGCACTTGTGCTTTCTTTATGTATAAAGGCAGTTTAATAGTATTTTAGGTTTATTTGTCTATGCCATGGTAACTTCTATGAAACACTGATGTAAAAATGTGACCAGGAAGATTTTTCCCTGCTAAAAACTGCCCATCTTCCAAAAACGTACAGCAGTCCCGTACCCTCTTTTGGAGACAACAATTCCTTTTCTCACATTGTTCCTCACAGCTCATGCTTTAAGACTTTTCTTCCTCAAGTAATTGACAGGAAAAAGCCTGCCTATAGGAAAATAAACAAACCTTGCAGGATAGATTAAAATTTTGACCAAGTTTGTAACTCTGTTACCCTAACCGTAAACCAGATTACACAATATTTTACTAGAAGACTGACAATTCTAAAACCTATTAAAAATATGAACAAATCAATAAAGATAAAACTGAATTAGACATATAAGGAACATTTTCTTTATTGAACGATTCTTATAGATTGTTTTGAAATATTTTTCTAGACATTTGCTTGGATGCTCTTATTGCTAAGTTTTAATGTGATAACTATAGTAGTTTTGCATTATGTCCTTACCAACAGCAAACAAGCAGAAAAATTGAAAGGCATTCAGATATAAACATATATGAAGTCTTCTGTAAAGAGCTTCAGGGTTTTAATCACATTAACAGCATGCTTATTACTTACAAAATTCTGCTAAAATGCAGCTGGGAAAAGGAAGAGTTTCTTATTACATACATAACCACTGGTAACTATGTTGAATAACTGCAGTTAATTTTGCCAAGACCTGTGTTACTTATTAGAATTGGTACAAAAATATGATCCTTTATATCTGCATGAAATGTAAACCTGAGAAACAGTCTGGTAAATTTAAGAGACCTGCTTCAGTGTTTATAAAAATTTCTTTGCATTTCATTAATTTCTGTATATAAATCCAAGTTTAGCAGAGTAAATTATAGTTCAAACCAGGGCAGCTCTTGTTCCAAGAATTTGGTGTTGCTGACCACAACTGGGGTTTAAGATTTATTTTAATCTTAAGAGAAGTTTAACTGAGCTAAAATGGTTATTTCAGCACCAGAATGTGTTCTGGCATACTTCATTATATTATATATACATAAGTTTCCCAAGGAAATATACCACTGTGTATACAGATTTTTCTTATGAAAAAGCCAGGGCAATTCAGTTCTCTTTGCTTCTTTCACCCCTGGGACGACCTCTCACAATAAAAATTGTCAGCGCCTTATTTATAATGGCAGATCTCAGGTTTGATTCTGGCAGCTTCTGATCTCTTGATGGCCCAAAAGCTTTCAAATACAGAAGAATCTGATGCTTTTTTGGCATCCTGCAGTTTGCCTAAACCTCAAAAGCAAGTTTTAGTCCCAGAAGTGAATTACTGAAGCAGTGTAAACAAAACACAAACGTCACAAAATGATGAATACCTCAAACAAAATATCTTTGTCAGACAGATGACAACTTCAGATCACTTGAAAAGCATTTGTAGAAACTCTGCAATCTGCAAACAAACTTCTGTTTTACAGCCTAGAACTAAAAAGTACATGAAAACAATAAATTATTAAAGGCTCAAATATTCTTTTTCAACATCCATATAAAAATTCAAATATAACCATTCTTTTAAACATTTGGTCCCTGAAAAAAATTATTCCTGCATGTTTCTACATCACAGAAACGCATGTAACTACCTAGTTACAACATAACTGTCAATAAATAGGATACGAGAGCTTCATTGGAAACTGTCTTCAATGAAGCTCTCATACCTGATTTATTGAAAAAGAATGGAATAAATGAGAAAAAATATTTGGTATCATTTGAAGAAATAACTTTTGATGAGTATGTGACAATGACAGTTACTTTATCCCTAGAAACCTCTTCTTGGATATACTATATTGATTAGGTAAGACCTCTAGACAAATGCAGAATACAGTTGTCCTAAATTTCAAATGGGAGAATATCTAGTGTTTTTCTCTATTAATATGTTATTCTTTCACTCTTGGCAAAGCTTAAGGTTCTTTTCTTTCTTACAAGGAAGGGAAGGGAAGGGAAGGGAAGGGAGAGATGAGCGAAAGGGAAGGGACCACACTACGCTACCTAAAGTATTGAGGGGGGGTATTATTTTAGCACAAAGATACAATAAAACTGGCTTGCCAATTTTCAGTTTTATGTCCCTCAGTGCTGCTTTAAGGTCATAGTGGTTGCCATAAAATACTATATCTGTGCCTCAGTCTATTAGGCATCATACATTACTTTTTTTAAGGAAACTGGAAACAGATAAAATGTTGTAGACTAGTGTGCTTGATACTGTAACCTTTTTATACCAGCTATAACTACATTAACATAAAGATAGTTGCTATAATATCATTACGGGAAATCAAGGCACTTTGAAAATCTCTGTTCCTTATGCCAGTTTATAGTGGAGTTAAATTAGCAGTGAAGCGCTGTACTAGTAACACATCCATTAATAAAAAGAAAAAGGAAAACAAAGCACAACAGAAATGTTAGAATACATTTGGAAATAATTCAAAGAGATCGGGGAATGACAGCAGATGATTTCCCAGACTAATGAAATTCCTTGTTCCTAACCTTTAAATACCTGTGTATACAGTACTGTTCTGACTAAATCTGTGCTGTTACGTTTACAAACAAACCTGCTAAACCTTTGCATTATTGATCTGTGATGGCATGCTTAGCCCACACGTCCTGTTTACATTCCATTTATTTTACACTTCTAAGATATGTCTTTTACAGAACAAGAGCTCTTTCCACTTCAACCCTGCAGTTTGCGTTCATCATGCATTTTAATGGTTGTAAGCAATTTAGAAGGTTAGTCTTTGAATAGTAGATAAAACTGGCAATATTTATTGGTAAATAGATGTCTAATTATAATAATTTAGGAACATTTCCAATATCATGTTTTTTTCTAAAAAAAGAGCTGCAAGATTATCTCTTTTGTATACCAATGCTACTTAGAAACTATGTAACAGCTTACATCGTTCTAACGTTATAACAAAGAGATGCTGCACCTATTCTAAACACAATGCAAGAATGTTTTAATTTAAAAACAATAAATATGGATTCAAATATAATCAATTCATTCCCACGTTCTCCACAGAGACAAATCAAGCCCAGCTTTGCAAGGTTAGTAAAAAAGTGACTATCATAGCCCCAAAGACAAATTGAGATGACGTGAGCCAGTTCTTGAAAAATGTCTTGTTTCAAGACACATTAGGAACAATTCTGATTCCTTACACCTGCTCCTGACTGTCTGGAGCAAGGGGGTGAAAAGATCAAATCCTCTTTAACAGTGGGTCTGATACAAACCCCCACACCTCCTGACCAGAATCATCTTATAAAGTCCTTAAAAGGATCTAGAGAGAAAGTTTTAAAACAGTTTCCCCGTTTCCAAGTCTGCCTAGAGCATTCATGCCATGAGGCAGTTTAAACATCAGTGTTTCTGAAATCAGAAAAGGAAAATCATCAGCCACTTCAAGCAGGTCCTGCTTTGACATCAGAAAGTCAATTCACTCAGCTTAGCAGCATTCAATTCTGAACAACATTTTGTTCTGGGTCTCTGTCAAGTTATTCTAGGCTGTGAAATTGTCAGGAATGATGGATGACTATCAGCCTTCTGCTATCTTCTTTGCTTCTCCTTAGAGATTTGTGGCTGCTGACTGCAAAGCAAATTCCTCTTTTCTTCTTTTGCACAACATACCCAATGAACAACAGTAATTATGAGAAAGCCTACACTACAATTATTTTAGCACTTAACTTTGTATTGACATCTGTAAGAGACAGAGCTCTCTAGATTGATTAGCAATGATATAGCTTCCTGCCTTTTACAATATTGCTGCAGTCATCCTCTATATGCAATTTGCTAACACCACCCCCCCACCACCCCACCCCCCCATTTTTCTCTGTTAATATTTTAAATTACAAATTGAACTAATTACAGGAAAATTCTAATACTTTATGAATATAGCATATTATTATTGTACTGGTGTTTCAAACTGTATAGTACTTGTAACATAATCAAAACTGACATAAGAGAATAATTTAAGGATATTAAATGGGGGGGAGGGATGTTAAAGCTGCATTATTGTTCCAGGTTGAAATCCTTACTTGAACAAATCCTGTTTGGCCAGCCAGTTGCAGCCCTGGTATATATAGGGGGAAATTTTACTGAAAGCAGCATTAAACCTGTTTACACATTGACAGAATTCGATGTCAAATATTTAAACCATTTACTAAAACTAAGTACAAGAAGAAACATCTGGTCTGGAAAAAAAAATGATTTAGGAAAAATGCAATAGGGAGGGAAAATAAACTGGGACATCCTTCAACCCCATGCCAATTATAATCCAATCTCATATTTCTATTATATTCAAAATAACTGCAAAATTTATCACAAATGATCCTCTAGCAATAACGCTACACTAATTAATCTCCATTACTCTCAGCTACATAGCTGTTCTTTTCAATTAGACATCATATCTACTCAGCTCAGTACACAGGGCTACATACACAAGTGTTAAATGAAAAACTATTCCATCTCAGACAGCATGGTCAATCCTGAAAAATATAGACTCAGCACCCCCAAGGAAATCATTATCTGATATCACCATTGCCATTAACATTAAATTCAAACAAAACCAAAACAACTCCACTTTCCAAAAATCTTAAATAGAGCATAAATATTTTTCTTCTAACCCATAAATATACCCCCAGCCAGAGAAAGGCTTACATTTACCAAGAGTTTTCCTCGATCGTGTTAGATACATGTGAGTTCGAAATAAATGCTTTTTTCTCACAAATTCCCATTATGAAGCAGAAAACATTTGCAAGTTATTGTGGCTTAGAATTTACAAAAGATGAAAGTGGATGCATTTAAATGGGGTCATATTAACACAGATTTCCCCCTTGACCTTTTTTTCCTTTAAATGCACTTTTATGTCAAGTCGTTATGTTCTCTGCCTTTTAAACAGAAAGTGTTTAACTCAGTAGATATTTAACACAGATTTTGTCAGGGTTATTTACTAATTTGCTATTGTCTCAGCATTCCCTTGTTTCTCTGCGCTTCACTAATGGATAATCTTTTTATTATAGAATGATTATCTAAGAGTAAATCCAAAGGAAAATAAATAAAGAAATAAACTACAGAAAGATAGAAACTCTTCTTTCCAGAAAACCAAATCTGGGCTATAATGTCAAAATACTCAGTGCCTTTACATGACATTCTGCTACAACCACTGGATTTGCCAGAATATTTTGAAGCTCCTATCATTTGATATGTATTTTTATTTGTATGAAAAGTAATCTGTCCACTGTACTGAAACACTCACCAGGAAACCAGGAATGCTTTCAGCTGGTATAAACGTCAATTTACTTTCATGCTTCGACCTGTTGTGACAGAATTCTGTCGTATCACTTACAAAGGGATTAATAAGTGTTTAAGCTACATGGTTCACTCCCACAAAAAGAATCAGAAGGTCAGTTTAATCTTTATGAACTTCAGTGTATAAAACCCAGCTTCTTTTAGATTTAAAAAACCAACCAGATTTCATCTGTGTACAGAACATACTCTTCAACACATTTACATACAGGGTTTTGGCCACTTTAATGGTGAATAATACTTTTGTACACCAACAATAATATTCACTTCCTAGAAAAAATTGACTGAAAAAAGTGCAAATCAACATGAATGGAGGTTGCAGACTTTGGCCCTAAATAAAATTGCCTCCTTGGTCAAAAAAAGTACTTTCAAAGCATCAGGTCAATATCACGTCAAAGACTATCAAGCTATTTAATCTAGAGATCTGTAATATATGAAGTCAAATTTTACATTGAAGTTGGCTAATCATTGGGACCATATTATCATAATTAATCCTTAATCAGGTAAATTAACTCACTGGTATGTTAAAAAAAAAAATTCAATCTTTTTCTGCAGCAGAAAAATGAATATAACCTCTCCTAGGAAATGTCCTAAATGTCTCCCTCAAAAAGTCATTAGCTGGAATCTGTGGTATATGGTAACTTAATGTCAGAAAAAAGAGGTAACAGACGTTAACAGTCCCATAATGAGATGAAATGCAATTTAAACAGTAATCTCATTACCTAAAAATAAATAAACCTCTTCTGCTTTACCTTTTGGACCTAGCTTAGGCCTATTTGTTTTATCTTCATTTAGGCTTCAACTTTAATCATATCTCAGAAGCTTTTACACAGAAGAGCTGCAGCAGAAACTGGGTTTGCCTACATTATTTGCCTGTTGTGGCTGTTTACTCTGAAATTTCTCATTTGCTGCCAACTAGAAGGCATTGTCCAAAGCCATAGAGCAGAGATAAGGGTTTAAATCCCACTGTCAAAAGAATCACCTTCTCAACAGAGAAGTTTGAACTGTATTTATTTAAATATTCATTTACTTCTGATGCATTCATTTATTTTCCTTATACCAAGAGTAAGATTCAGATATGTATGTAAATAAACATTGCATAACCCCTTTGTATCATTATGTAACATGATTCTAATACTATTATCTTCCAAATTGTAAGAATGCAGAATTTTCATTGGTAATTGTGTTTTCTTAAAAATGCCCATCTGAAAACAGATCTTATATACGGATATCTGCCTATATTATGTAAAGTAATGAGGGGGAAGGAGAGAGAAAAAGGAAATGCATATTTTCCTTCATGCATGTAATCAATTAAATACTGATAATTAAAATCTGCAACAAGGCTGAATTTACAAGGTATTTCCAAAAACAAAAGCAAAACCCTTAGCACTCTACAAGACATTTATGCACAAAATACTGTATAAAGAGTCTTTCAAGGAAACCATATGACACTTAAACAAAGCCAAATTAACTCCCATTTCACCAAAATCTCAAGTATAGCATATCTTCCCTCTAACCATTTATATGCTCCAGCCAGACAAAAGGCTTACATTTACCAGGAGTTTTTCTTGATTATATTCCATTTAACATGTGTACCAAATATATTAGGTAGAAATTAAAGGTTCTTCCTCACAAATTCCCTTTATGAAGCAGGAAACGTTTGCAAATTACTGTAGTTTCAAATTTGCAAGATGAGAGTGGGTGCCTTTAGAAAAGGTCATTTTTTCTCTGTCATTCTCCACCGCTCTCCAAATTATTTTTTATATCAGAAAGAGAACATTTTCTGAGCATTTTCTATGTTAAATAGCTATTAGCACATCAAAGTTAATTATAACATCTTGGAAGCTGTGTCTACAACACTACTCCACCAAGTTTCAGTCATTCTTTGGCACCATTTTGCACAAGTATTGCTTGGGACTTGTTGACTCATGATCATAGAAAAAAATAAGGAGTGACAACTAAAATAATAATGACATCTAGAATATTAGTATGTGAAGAGCAATGCCATGTTAGTAGAAAGGGAGGTCATAGTTCAAGAGAGGTCACAGTTCAGGATATACAGAACTTGTAAGGTTTCTATGCATGGGAAGGAAAGAGGCCACCCTGTTGGGTGGCAGCTTGGAGGAGACACAAGATGAAAACTGTAGCACCTAATAATTCAGCTAAACAGCATTTTACTTAGCATGCCATGTTTTTCTCCAAGATGTGCGTTCCTACTACTACCAGGTATTAAATTTAGTTCCTCTAAGCTTGAATATGTTACTTAAATCAGATTTATGATCATTTTTAAACCTTTCTAATACCTCTTGTCTTTTAATAAATCCAAAAAGCCCTTTACATGCATTACTGAGTGAGCTGTTCTTTCTCTTGATGTATTTGAAAATAAAAACAGACACAAATTCCAGAAATTTTAAGAAATTGAGGAAAAAAGAATTTCAAGATTGACAATTTCCTAGTTGAAGAACTCCTAAAGTATGCATGGAAATCTACAGGCCACGGTAATTTTATTTTCAGAAATCAAATACTTTTTACTGAACACAACCCTTTTCCTTCTTTTGCATTCTATCAGGATTTGTTTTCAGATTGGTTACATTTTTGACAGAAAAACTTGCTGTAAATATGTTGCTGTAATCTCTCCTTTAATTAAGGAATTATGTCAAAGTTGAGTAATGACAGATTTTAGACAGCATCAGAAACGGAACAAATTTTGAAGTATTGTGGCAGCAACCTAGGTAGCATTTAACAAACTGAATCATGCCCATCTTTTTTATTCTCAAAGAATTATAAGATTAAAATTGAGCAATCTTCACATGGCATACAATAAAAAAATGTTACAAATGGAACACTTTTCAAGACCCTTGCTACTACACAATATAAAGATAATAAACCCATGGACATGCCTCATCCTTTTCATGCTTCAAAGGCTGACCGACTCAGATATCAGTAATATTGCAAGAAAAAATGATCAGGACTTCTGTTACATGCCTGTAAGTAATTATTATTTTGGTATATTATGCAAAGCGTTATGAAAAGGGCAATAACTGAAAGGAAATATTTATTCTTTATTCTGTTAGTCTGCAGTCAGACTGGTGCCTCTGTTAGTTAACACGAGCATTATCAGCTGCAAAGGATAACACATTCTCAAAGTTCAAAACATTTGGTCACAGTCTACCTCTTATATTACCAGATATTTCTAAGACACTTTCACTTTCTTCTTGAAAGTAATCAAATAACTATATAGAGATGAAAAAGTATTAAAGACATTTGATATTGTTGTTTTGAAATACCAGCAGCCATGGAGAATATACCTTTTCAACCAAGCTTTTAATTATTTTTCCCCAACTGAAGAAAGGAGCTAGCATATTTTTGGCAATAAATGTTTTGTATCCAGAGGTATTATTTTAGCTACACTGAATCATGAAAGACAACACTATTTTCTTTCACAATCAAGTGACCTATCTGAATGACTACGGATAATGCAGTTTGCTGCAGTCACCTTATCATTTGTCATGCTTTCTTATTTCTTAGGGGGGAAAAAAAAAAAAAGTTGAAAGAGTTCTGGTTTTGGAAGCTCCACTGGAATCATATTTATGACCCACACTGTTTTTGCTTTGGCTTTCATCTCACAGTCCCTGCTTGCCATTATATTATTGAGGAGCATGGCAAGGTCCTAAGCAAGTAGGACACGATGCCACAGTTGCTGGCCCTTCCTGCAAGCCTGCAAAACACGGCGCGGGCTCACATCGCAGTGTCTCCATTCCATTTGCCAATTGCCATCCAGTTTCTCAGGAAATTGCTACAATCATGAGACAGAGCTATAAGAAACTCTGTAGAAAGATAAAATTTCAGAGACATGAACATGAAAAGGTATAACAAAGTAAAGCAAACAAAGAAAAGAAAATAGGGTTTAGTCAGGAGTAGTCTGGTCACTGAGCAGGCTGAGAGCCAAGAGCTGCTAGTGCTGTGTGCATCCATGCCCATGCTGGGGCAGCTGGAAGATGGCAACTCGGCAACACCAAGGGGGGCTCCAACAAGCCACAGAGCTTTTGCAGAGATTTTTCTGGCCAGCAAAGACCCTGCTCGGTAGCGAGCATGCTGATGCTTAGCCTCACAGCTCATTAAATCCTAGCTATTTATTGTGTGTGTCGGACAATAAATAATTACTTTATCCTTTTAGGCTGTGTATGCGCTGCTCGCAGAGTTGTTTTGTGCAAAGCTAAAGCTGCCCAAACAAAAAGGGAAGTAACAATACTACAATGGCCCTTATGTAAGTTTTAAGTGTTTGTCTATCGCTGTGGCGTGTGACATATTTCTGTGCCTTGCATGCATTCCTGTGCTCAGAAAGCATCGGTTCTGTGCATCACATCCCATGTGGGAAGTTTTCATCATAGCCAGACAGCAAAAGAAGGGGCCTACATTCAGCATCCCTGGCTCTGGACTCAGATTGCCTCTGCAAGACAAAGGGTATCAGGTAAGGCCCCTGCTTTTCAGCAGGAGAAGGCAAGCTGAAGGGAGGTGAGAAATTAAGTAGGTAAAATAATCCAGCCTTACTCGGCAGCATCCCCCAATCTCTCTCAATCATTTCAAACGTGTTGACACTCCCAACACTGAAAGCCCTCCATGTCCCCTACACCATACCCCTTTGAAAAAACTTAGCGACCCTGCCAGCTCTCCCAGGGGCAACAAAATTCAATTTTGCCTACAATGCTGAGAAGACTTAAGCTGGCTCTGATATGAATAATAAGCAATGATCCCATTGGACTAAGCATTGTACAGAAACATAACAATGAGTTGCTCCCTGCCACAAAAGCTTACAAGCTAATTAATGAAAAAATAGGTTTAGTCATATCGGTAAAACAATGTACAGATGTAAATGACAGTCCCGTGGTGAGTGGTCCAGCAGTGTATGAAGTGCTGCAAAACTTTTAGTCCTAAAAGGCAGGACTTGGGCACATTCCTGCATTAACTTAAAAATACTCTCCTAAAGCTATCCAGAAGCAGGGAGAAGGGAAATATGTGTGAAAGGGACATGTAATTACAGCTCTGTCTTAGTCTGATTTTTAATCCAATTACCTCAGTCTGTTGTTCTTGCCTTAATCTTGGTATTTAAGCACTCTGTGATTCTTCCCCTTTGCTACAAAATCAGCATGATCACAGTGGAGTATTCACCTTTATGACTTTTAACAACTTAACAATAGGAAGAGAATACAGTGTTATATCCTCCCAGGTCTAAAAACAGGTAGAGGTGATAACTTAAGCTGTGTGAACTGCACTTTTTATCTCCCTGATGTTACTATTATTAACTGCTTCAATGTGGATAATTTTAGCTCAAACACCCAGCAAATTTACTTTATAGTCAAAAAACAACCTTACATCTTTCAAGCCATGAAGAATCCAGCTTCCTCAACCTCAGGAACTTTTTTTTTTTTTTTTAATACTTATTTAATGAACTGTTTGGCAATTCTGCAGCAGCATGAAGACAAACTATTAAATTCAATGAAATATAAACAGCTCGAGGTGCTACTAAGAAAAAGGATGTACTGTGACACTTTAAACGGTGGCTTCCAGTCTGGGTGAAAATACCAGTTCCAGTGTTATTCCCAGTAGTAAGGTGTTTTAAGTACAGTGGCTCAGAGCCTGTAGGATTCATTTGCAGAAGCCTCCACAAGTGTTTTCTCAAGGGTTTACAGCTATCTGCCTGTACGGTTTACAGTGTGGGAAATTCCCAGGGCCATACCTAGCGTCTCATTCTTTTTATTACAGATTCTGTATGGCTGCAGGCTCAAGAGTATCATTGCTATGACTATCAGGAGGCCTGAGGAAAAGCTCCTTGAATATACCCAGGTAAAACTTTGTCTAGACAAGAGAAGTGAGACAGTTTGATTCACACAGTTCTGGGGTCCCAGAGGAAGAATGGAACCCAACCATGCATTGAGGGATCTACCTACAGATCTGCCTGCACTCAGCATCAAAAGCAAGCTTTTTGTGTTCTGTCAGGTGGTTCTTTGTTAATTCTTGTTAATCCTTAGTTTAGCCATCCCATTGCAAATGGGACAGTCTCTCTTTTTTCACACAAACTTTAAAAGAGTACTAAAACCTCAGACGAAGCAAACTGGCATTCTTGACAGCACATTAAAAATATGAAAAAAAGAAAATTACATTAGATCTGTTTTAAACTGTAGTCTTCAAAATGCAAATCATATGGAGTAACCACAACACTACTCACAGAGAAGGATGTATGAAAAGAATATATCTAAATGCAGAAAATTAAGTATGCCAGTCTGTTGTTCCTATCCATAAGGAAAATTCTGGGTTTAATTTTAATTTACATTAATTAGAAAGACAAGTATTAAAAAAAATAAATGACTTCATGGAGAGTATGTTATTGGGAAAAAAATCATTATTCATGATCTAGTTAGTAAACTAGGATGTTTTTTGCTCATTGTCCAGTCTTACCTTTGGTTTTGTTTGTTTGTTTTTTTCCCCAAAAGCTTCACAAATCAAAACCAGAAAAAAAAACCCACCATATATGAGTAATTCTAAATTATTTGGGGGGTTCTAAATGTAGCAATACTACAGAAAAATATGCACTAAATGGCTTTGCAGATGCAAGGAGAAACAAGAAAATTCAGAGTATTCAACATAACTCAAAATGCTTCATTACTTATTTGCTGTAGTTTGTCTAGCAGGTACAGAGTAGCATGCGATGGAACGTTTCTAAGTGATTCTGAAATCGGGCAGAATGGATCTCTGAATTTAATGTCTATTTCACAGACATATGCCTTAAAAATTAAAAACACTGTTCTCTGACTTCTATTTCTGAAACTTCTATTTATCCTCTAACAGCATATTTTTAGGTTATTCAGAAACCCACAGATGATAATATTCTTTGTTGTAGTTTAACCCCAGTTAGTTACCAGCTGGGGTTAAACCACAACATTCTTATTTGAGTCTTATTCTTGTCCTATATATAAGTTGAGATAAATTTCAGCGAAATGCATAGTTTACTATAAATTTATCCAGGAACATACTCAGAAATATTTGGGGAAGGTGGTCCCTTCAATCCTCTGGAAATTCCTGCTGCTTCTTTAGGTCTGTTTTCTGTTCTCCGAATATTTTTCATTACCAGGACTGAATTGTTTAAAATTACTGTTGTGGTGGAGAACCATTTCTGTGTTTCCAAATACTTTCGTCTCCTGTTTGTTTTCCAAAACTTTCAGGTTCTGTTCTATTATTTTTTCTCTGTCTGGATACACAGCTAACTGCAACATAAATCATCTAGAGACATGGATTTATCACATCTGGAAGATTCTCTTCAGTACCGCCTACAAGGTAAAACCTTTACTTTTTCATCCACCTGTATTTCACATTTCCTCATTTTATTCAGCACATTTAAAAGAGATGCAAAATATACTTTCTACTTAGTCATGAAATAACTGTGACAGGATATGACAGCATGTGCAAAATGGAGAAGACAACCTTTAAAAGGTTCACAAAACAGGATACTGGGACTCTGAGACACTGCCACCACATGTACTGCCAAGCAAGAGTTGATTAATCAAGATACTATGGCAGGAAAAATGTTTTCACAAATTTGTGACACAGAGCTGAGGCTGGTTCGTCACTGGGCGTTATTAAAGGAGCAGCATTCAATCCCATCTTTCAGCCCTGATTCTGACACGTGCATTTTGTAACCTTGTGGCAAATCGTATGGGCTCTGCGAACCCCACTTTACATCTGCAAAACAAAATTAGTAGCACTAACCTGTCTTCCCATGTTATTATTAGTCTTAACTAATTAATAGCTGTAAAATGCTGTTATCATCAAATGAAACATTATTTATAAATGCAATTAATCTTATATCCCTGATAATGGATAAACAGGAAAGAAAATCAAAAGAGAGGGAAGAGCAGCTTCACTGCCAATGCATCAGCTTTCTCCTACTGCGCTCATTAGTCCTTCCTGCTTTAACCACTCTGTTCTTCAGTTTTTCCACCCATGGAAAAAACTATCGACTTCATAAAGTTGGAAGTAAATTTGCAAATGAAGTGCCATGCAATGATCAAGTGGAAAGCTCCAAATAACTACTAAGTGCTAAGGTGAAAGAGCATTCAACCACAGGCAGTGCAACAGGATTTTATTCCTAATAATACTATAGCCAGGCGAAAAATATGCAGCTTAGATCCAAAATCCTGCAAGGCTTTCTCAGTCTGGGACTTCAGGACTAGTAGCATAACAGCAGAAGCAGCTCTGTTTTGTATCCTACCAGCTCATTTCAAAGAGCCCCTCACATCGCGAATAATCAAGTATAAAAAGCAGAAGAAGTCAAAATGTGTGTTAAATATCAGAAAGTATAAAGATTGACATTTATCTAAAAGTATTTTTAATAATGGTTCCACTTTTTTGCAAAGACTATTCTCAGTAACACCTGCCTCCTCCTGTTTTCTGAAGGAGGCATTTCTATGACTTTAGTATGAAAAAATGAAAAGTAAATAAATAAATAAATAAAAAACCAAACAAAAAAAAACAACAACCCAAAAAATTGAGTAAGCCTACATGTTCTGCTAAAGAAAATGGTTTATGAATTAAAACAAATCTGACATGCATTTTTAAAGCTTGGTCTGCCTAGATAGGTTTAAAATATAAGCAGCTTTGCCAGTAAATAAGTAAGTAAACAGAGAGGGCATGATAAGGAAAGGACCAAGTCAACATTTGCCTCAGAAAATGAGAGCCTACAATTAAGAAATAAGATAACACCAGGAGGCTTATCCCCATTTCAGTCGCAGATGTGTCTGTATGATTTATAAGTGAAAAACAATATCAAAACAAACCAAATCAAAACATTCTTCACATTTATGGGGCTGTGAGTTTCTACTTTTCTTCAGTTACAGAGTGATAATTAAGAGAAGACATTTGAAACACCCACTTCAAAAACTGAACATACTTAATACAGGGTAAGATAACGCAGAACTTAGTAAAGATGTCAGCTCAGTCTAAAATCATAATTACTGTGTACAACTTGCTCCTGAGGGGTTTTCCCAGTAGAAATAATTGCATTACTTCAAGTTCCTTTTATTAAAAAAAATTACAGATAGGCATAACATGTAATTTTGCAAACAAAAAATAGTGTTTTCCTTTTATTTCCAGATTTTATATTTCCCTGGCAAAATGCTGCAGACTGCAGGGAAAACAGTAACGTTCAGCTTGCAGTAAACTTTAAGACTTTGAATCAGATTATATTTAAATTAAACAGCTGCACAATTAATGATAGAATAAGCAAACCTCCTAATTACCTGAAGTATAACTTTAATTTTTATGATCATGTTATCTATAACCCACCAGCTGGACTACTATGTTCATTTCTGGCCCTCATCTTGCCTGAAAGAAAATTTTGGTTCTTCTGAAGAAAAGAACAGTTACAGAAGGGTGACATATTCAGATTGCAAACACAATAGAAGTCATATGTTTTGGTTCTGCATGAAAAAATATTACCTAGCCTTCTAAGTCAAGTACACATATCATCATCCCATAACTCGGATCAAACCTAAAGTTTCTGGTGGAATAATATATTTTTACAAAAGATATCAGGTTGCTTAAAGGCTTCAAATGGTGAAGTCCATTATTTCCTAAGTCTGTTGCAAATGTTGCATGTGCCCCACTGCTGCCAGCGTGCGCTTCTGTTCTATGGTCTGGATTTGTTCCCACCCACTGGGTGCCCCTATGCCTTTAGTCACTGGGGACCAGAGACACGAGCTGTCCCTGGCCTACGTAAATACTCTTTGTGAGTCTGAGCAGTGTTTGGTGCAATGGTCTTCAGGTCCTTGAATGCTATAACAATAAAAGTAAATCACAGTAAGTGAGTAAAGATGGCATTTATGGTATTTGTAGTTCGTTTATGCATGCTGAAACCAGTTGGTCTCTTCAGCTCTGTATCACTCACTTGCATGATGTCTGGCTTCCTTTAAAATGGAGGGAACAACCCCCACACACACATTTCAATATCGTCATTCCATTAGAAAGAGATTTCTTTTTACTGGTAAAATTTGTTCTCATGGTTAGAAGTATATACTTACAGAGATGTGTAACATCTACAAAATAATGCACAACATATTAATACTGGATAATGATAAAAAATAATTTTCTTATTTATCTGTTCACCACAGAGGCTCTTATCAAATGCTGCAAAAGCAACCTCAGTCTTTATAGATAATTCCCAAAATTTACAGTCTAACAGTTACAAAATCAGCTTTGATCAACTTGGGGTGGAATAAAACCCCACACCTTTACTTTAAAGACTGTATATCTAGTTTTCCCCCTGCATTTGGAGTTAGGGAGAGAAGATTATTTTCTTTTACGTTTAAATGAATCAGCATTTACTTCCAGCCTGGTAACTGACCACAATCACATTTTTGTCTAGTGAGTTTTAAGCCCTCAAGCATGCAAAAGAGATTTTTTTACCTCTCCTGGTTAAAGTGACAAGGCTGAAAGTGCAGTAGAAATGCAGCAAAAGTACTCACTGTGTGGTTTAGTTCCCATGCAATTAAAGAAGCCCAAACTCCATGTGCTATTAACATGTTAAGAATCCATGTTAAGATAAAATTATATAGTGAAGCTTAAATTCATGGGTCTGAGTGCACTCATCAGGAATTTAGCGTGCACCAAAATTCAGGTAGTATTCCCTTGTTTTCCTCTGTGCAACAGAATATGATATTGTCAGTCAAATTTCAAAGGGAACCTCACAACAGCACCTCGGGCTCAAACACCCTTAAGCTTAGAAAGAAAAATTTCATCTTGAAGGTTTAATCCAATTGCTACAAGTGGGCTGAGCACGAAGAATGATCCAAATAAACCTTCCATGTAGGAGGAGTTCATTTTTGGTTTTGAACTCTGGGCCTGTTTTCATAAATGTCACAAATCAGCTGTGAAAACAATTCCATTCACAGTGTGAAGATTTCTAAGCTATTCTATAACTTATTAAGTGTCTGTTAAAAGTCAAATCAATTATTTCCTCACAGACACCAAACAAGCTCTAACTGCATAATAAATAGAAGAAACACTATTTATTAAGTAACAAGTCTAATTATTTCCTGAGTAATCACATTCTTTCCCCCTTAGAAATATAATTTCCTTTGTTCTCCCAGTCTTCAGCTTCTTCCCCACTCATTTTTGTCCCCTTTACAGATTTCTTTGTGGATTGCTGTCTAGTTTGGGTGTAGAAAGTGACCGAGTAAGAAAGGAGGAGTGTCTCTAAAGCAGCTTTTTCAAGAAAGAATATTTACACCCACACCTCAGAGCTGGGGAAAACTGGGTAGCTCTTCAGGTTTCATTTCCTCCCCAGGGACATGGTAGAGTCCCCATCACTGAGTTTTTCAAGATGCAATTGGACAGGGTGCTAGATTATTTCATCTAAGCTTCCTTTTGCTCAAAAGGGTTCCCACAAGGTCCCTTCCTGGGACCTGGGCTGTTCTATGAGTTCGTGTTTTGGATAAAGAGAATTTGTCTTCCTCCATGCAGTAATCCCCATGGCTTCCAAAATGTGTGCCAGCTCTGTAAGAAGATTGAAAACAACCCGATAATTGAAATGGTGACAGGGAAGAATGACCTCTGCACACAAGGCCACTGAGCCTATGTGAAGCCTCGCTATTGTTCAGTAGAAGTTATTTGATAAAATGATGATGACACTTTACTTTCTTTATCACAATCTTCCTCTCCTATTCCATCTTCATTTTAATTTTGAGTATTCAGCACTATATTTTATTAAGCGTAACTTGATTACATGAAGACACTGTGATGATATTACTATTGACTAGGACATTAGAATAACCTTGAAAAACATTATTCTTTTACAACATTAAACAATCCTATTAATATTTTTGACCTCTGCTCCCTGCTACAACCTCCATGGACTCTGTAATACAAAAGTAGAAACTAAGCAAGAGCGGTGAAGTGCTGTCTCTACATATATTACAAGAGTATATAAATACTCAATATATACGTATTTCTATGTATGTACATATGCATGTTCATCTGCAACTACATGCGCAAGCTACCTCTGCTCTCCAGCCCTGAGGGTCAACCTCCACATGAAGGTTAACCATTCACAGGCCAGCAAATTCCAGACGTTAAGCATCCGGTGGTAATCAATGTTGTTCGCACCTAAAGATGAAGAGGCTGGACAGAACAGAGAGGTTTGCTCACCGGTGGCAGTCAGAATACCCATGCTCCCCTGCCTGACCTCTTCTGCCACCAACCACTGCACAAGCCAAATTGCTCACCAGAGAGACAGAAGCAGCAGCACCTAAGAGAGCGCTACAAGCTTGACATCATGAAGTCCCATTTTTGCCTCTCAGCTATGGATTCCCTCTAGAAGGTCCAGACGAGTGGTACACAAGCATGCCCAACTCCATGTCAGCCCAGTCTGGCCCTAAGCCTTTTCCCTATAGTCACTGCATACACTTGAAAATCACGCATACCCTTGGAAAACAAGCTACCATGGGGAAAGCTGATTCAGCTGGTAGAAGAGAAATGCAAGACACTACGTGCTAAGAATCGGTTTCCCAGCCAGACAGCTGAACAAAAAAGTAGGTTAGAAGGTCTGTTGTTGTTTTCAAAGTAGCTTTTCTTTAGCCTTAAAACCTAACTAACTAAAGTCTACGAGACCTTGGTCCTAGAACTTGGAAAATCTCCGGAATATCTACATTGGATATCTCCACTACAGTTTCCAAATCTTCCTTCCACCTCTCAGCTACTCGAGTATCTAAGCTGCTAGGCTACAAGCTGTTTGCAGAGATGTGGATCGTCTCAGCCATTATTTTGCATTTCTACAACATCCCCTTCCAGGTCTTTTCTGAGTGTATCCTTGCTCAGATCATAGCTAGTCAAGAAACCACTGCAAAGTTTGTTCTCCCAGTCAGCAACTTTGATCATACTTCTCTCTGAATCTCTCTAGAGATTTCTTTCCACAGCTGCATCTGAGTTACCTTTATTTGGAAAACTCTCTACAGGCTCAGATTAAAACCTGCATTTCAGTAATTTTGTTTCAGAAACTCTTCTTTCCTTAAAACATCACATAAATCCCAGCATATTGTGTATCCAGATTTGATGACGTTTGATGAGAACCAAATAATAAATCATCACATTCCTAACCATCATACTGAAATGATTCGGTGGCTGAAGAATCATGTACTGAATAGTGCGGGCCACTGCTCAGCTACATGAGTATAAATCTACAGTAACTTCGGTGAACTCACTGAGATTTACATGTCTGTTCTTAGGGACAGAATCTGACCCATAGACCTTTGTGAAGTATATCAGGTCTATGAGACTTCATAAGTAGGACACAGATGAGGATTACATCACATTTCAATTTATTGTTCTTAGAAGTGAAGGATTTTACACTTGTTGGAAGGTGCTTGTCAAATGAGAAATAGGAGAGCAGAAGGAACTGAGGAATAGCAGCCTTATGTTCTGGGTAGTCTTACAAAAGGCAGCCTTGAATAGAGTGCACTATAAAGAAAGAATATTGTTATGTTTTCTGACAAGGATCTGGTCTGTTAAGTGATTCTTGAACTCCACTGAGGGACTTGTCTCTTCACCTTGATTTAAAAGAACATACAAACAATACCACTTAAAATATGCCCAGGCTGTCTTCTGATTTCACAGAAAGAATCTCAGAACCAGGCAAAACAGATGGTACTGAAGTCCTTTCCTTTAGCTAATACTGGCTGTACTTACAACTGAAAAAGTGAGAGAGGTTTTAAGAGGAAAAGCAAACCTTATGGTTTAGACATTTTTTTTTTAATTGTCAAGGTTTATAAATAAAGAAAAAGTTATTAATCCAATTATTTTCCATGGTGTGTTAATTCACCATGGAGTGATCCAAGCTAACTGATACTGTGAGATACTAAACCTTCCCTTTTCATCAGTTTCAACAGGAGGAAACAGCTTAGTACATTGGATCAGTTTGCCATAATAGAAAATGGACTAGTTTATTTATCATTTTGATTAAAGCAATTTCCCTATATATCTGCAGTTTCTTATGTTGGAAGCAGAAGCAGAACACTTTGATACAGTTATAGGTATGATACCTGTTATACACAACTCTCTCATTGGCATTCTTTTCTAAAAAATGTTTATTTTACCATTTCTTGCATTTAAAATTATATTTTTAAGGAGAAAAAATAAATCCTGCATCATCACAAAAGACCAATCCACTATAATCACTGGAGAAGAGCTTATAGTGATAAGAGGCTTAGATTATTACAGAAAAATTACAAAGAAATGGCAACAGAAATTAAAAGAAAATGTTTAAAATAGTTGTTATTATCTATTCTTCCAGGGGATAAAAAGGTAGAAAAGAGCACCAAGAACTCTGAGATTGAAGAGAGCCTTTGTTACCATAGATACTGGGCAGGTGTGTCATTTTCAACTATAAGCACACATTTGATAAGAGGCTTCTGACTGCAAATGCACCTGAATAAAATAAGGAGGAGTTGTAAAAAAAAAAAAAGGAAAGGAGATAGATAGACTGTGCTGTTTCACACCTCCAGCTTATCTTGCAGTTGATGTGTTATCAAGTCTCTGAAATTTCCATCTAAACAAAGAAAGAGCAGATTTTTAGAATTTGCTGGGTTGTGAGCTTTCAAATCTGTTCACTCTTCATTCCACCACTTTCACATAGATTTTAATACCAAATACTCATCAGATGAGTGGTATTTCTAGACATCTAAGTCTGTCTTTCAGACCTTTCTGTCTTGATACACAGAAGTTGGAAATATTAATTTTTCCTTGGAGATCTGTGAGAAAAACATGGAGGAAAAAATAGCTGATGGCAACAATTGTTGTTCAAAAGAGAGACAAGATGTTTAAAAATTCAGTTTCTCAAAACTTCTAAATATATATTAGTGATGCACTTGCTAAAACCCAGCAGCAGTAGCAACCTACACAGAATGATAAGAAATTCATTCAGATTGCCAGTCCCACCATTATATTCTTTAAATACAAAGAAAAATGTTAATGTAAATGTTAAAGGTAGAAGTCAATCTTCTTTTGATGTACCTGTGATTATCTTTGGAAGACTATTAAAGTGGTTGCATTAAATGACTTCCACTATTCATCTACAAAAATAACTGTTTCTATCAACTATATGCACATCAAAAGAAAAAAAAAAAATTGAAAGAAGCAACAAACAATAAGACAATTTTTTATTATTACTATTATTATTTTTCTATCACTGTAAATTGGATATATTCATTTCCTTGCAATAAAATTAATTGGGGATAATGGCTTGGAATATGAGCTGCTAAACAAAAAGTCAATCTGCCCACTAAATTTACGTGCTGGCTTATTTGTGAGATTATTCCCCATGAATTTTACTTGTTACTTCCCAACAAGCTGAAGACTGTCTCTTCCAACATTTTGCTAGCGGTGAAAAATAAGACAGAGGTAAAAAATAAAACTCTGACCTAAGCCTTTCTAGCCATCAAAAAAAAAGGTTTATTTTCAGCTGTGGACAGTCATTTTATCTGAACCATTTATGTACCTGCTCATCTCACTTCCTTTACAACAACTTCATGTGCACTGTATCAACACCATCAAGATTTTTTCTCCTGAAAGAAGTACAAGCATCGTTTCATTAAGATGGCAGAAAACCCTGAGTGAGACAAAACTTGGCAGGTATTTCATCAAAGAAGCTGTAGGCCTCTGGGAATATAAAAGCATTAGTCATTACAGGGAAATTAATGATGATCTTTACCTTAAATATCCTCTTCATGTCTGTGAATAATAACAACTCGTTGCACCTAACAGTGTTTTTAACTCAATCCACAACTGTAAGCAGAAACTACCCTTCCAGTATTCCAATGATAAAATCACATTTCTGAAAAACTATTAGGAAAACAACTGCTACTTTTCTCCAGCTGGTCTGCATTCCCTGGTCTGGAAGAACAGTTTTAGTTCCTCCTTGAATTGCAGAACCACCTTATGAGACAGAAGGAAACTGATGTCTTCGGCTTCTCTCTAATTTCTCATCACAAGGTTTCCAGGCGATCCATATCATTGGAGTGATCTTTGACGTCTGCAGATGGCATGCCACAGCCATGGGCTATATGTTCATGTTTCACATGTATGGTTTTCAGAAAGCAGGATGGTTTAGGTTTTGAAAATGCCTTCCTTCAACTGAAACGAAGTGAGTCCTGACCACATGATGTCACTGAAGCTCATACTTCACAGGAGCATGGGATTTTGCATTGCCATCCTAGTCAAAATGCAATACCCAATTCTTCACATTAGCTTTAATTAGATCCAGTCATGTTCTTCAACTTCATGATAGCATAGACTTCTATGAATAATTATTCTCAGTAATCACAATACTAATAAAAATCTTTGTATAGAGAAAATCATCAATTAATTGAATGTTAATCTCATGAGGCCATTTACTGATTTATCCATTTATATGTTTCTGCTAAAAGCAAACAGCACATGTACATTTTTCAAAGAAGAAGCATAAAATATTTCTCCGAGATTATTTTAGGGCAAAATGCCAGATGAAGAAAACTTACTTCTCTGTCTCCAGCCATCAAGTCTCACACCACAGAGCAATTCAAACTCTGAAGTGTATCGTCAATCTATCTGCAGTCAACAGCACTGCCCAGATCTGAGTGCTGAAAAACCCTACCTACCTGCTTCAGTGCCCACGTACATTTGGAACACCTACTCATACACAAGCAATGTCCCTCTACCAGCCAGGGAACAGGTTGATTTCACTCTAAGAATTCAACATCTTTGCATCACAAAAAGTATCAAACATTGTTCAGTTCTTAGTATTTCATCCCTGCTCTTCCACCTGGTAAAAGAACTGTAGGAGGGACAAATCCTCCCTTGGCCCAATTTGACAACATTCCTTTCTTCAAGAATACAATAGGTTGCCTAATAGTGAGTTCTTCACCTTCCTTACCTCCCTTGATAAAACAGCCAGTCAATTACGATCCAATACTAAACTTTATTTTCTGAATATATTCATGTGGAAATAGATCAAAGGATGCCTAAAATACCAACTGACTGAGATCAACATCTTCAACTAGCACAATGTGCACTGCAGCAAAGACTAGGACTAGAGACTGCCCTAGTAACATTGCTCAGCTTTTGATGATGGAGGGCATTTGTTCACTTTTATTCTCCTGGACCATAGCAACATGCAATGGATTTGACCACTAGAATTTTCTGACCCCCCACCAGATGTCTACTAAAATTCCTTTGGAGAGCCCATGTCTGGCCTGGAGGGATACATGAACAGTGCAGAGATGAAGGACTACACAATCCCTCCTGACTTCAGCTGCAGAAACATTCCTGTCATCAAAACTGGCTGTGTTAAGCCAAGATCATCTGATTACCCATCGGTGGACTGCTGAAACTAAACTCAGGAGCAATAGTGGTGAGACTCACTGAGAGCAGGTGAAAATTTGAGGAACTGCCATTGCAGTGTAGTCGTCTGTAGCTGGAAGTACCCAGCTGTGAGTGCCTGAGCCGCTCTTCAGTTTGATGATTCTCAGACTCTGCAGGCACCTCCCCATGGAATCTGTCATCGACCTGTGAATGTGACTAGAAGGCTATTCCACGCTCAATGTGATGACTTGGTTTCATTAATGCCTGGTACTGCAGTCTTTTATCATCTTGCCATCCTCTCCCACATTCCATGAAGTTTTTCCCAGGTGCTGCCACCACTGTACAACTTCAAACTCCCATTTGCAGAAAACAGTAACAGACACCAAAAAAGTTGAGGTGTGCTTCCTTTTCTTTGATGCCTTGTCTTTTCTGTAACTCCTCCTGATAGAGAAACCATTCATAGGAAACTTCAAACAGTGAAGTATGCAGCAATACATCTTCTCAGCCACTAAGATTTTCAAGAACACTTCAAAATTCTGCTCTCTACACTGGCTTGTCATCAAGTTTAAATAAGTCTCACCTCCAAGTGAGCTATGTACCCATCCCAGGGTATTTAAAGACAGCAAAAATCTCCATAACAAGGATTTTTTTGCCACAATTCTACTTCTGAGACAGAAGAAGGGTACAGTTCGGTCAGGTAACAGATGAAACTTTTTAGTGAGCTGCTTTGGAGCCTACGATAATTTATGCCACAGTCTATGTCACTGCAAGTACAAGCACTTCTTTAACTTGTTGTCTGATAACTAAATCGTAACATAATTTTAAAGACAAATTGGGAGGGGGGAGGGAATTGGGGGTGTTTACTTTACATGACTGCACTAGAGGAGGGC
>JAVJGJ010000030.1:27463433-27476193 GCA_035590215.1 Microhierax caerulescens
TATATATATATATGCTGTTTCTTCAAATCAAGAACTGTGCTTTTTGTGATGTCTCATGCAAATAAATGGAAAAGAGCCTCAGTTAGCTGGACTGCAGTGTGCGCAAAAAGGACATTTGACTCTGGTCATATTAATTTCTAGCATTCTTATATTTCCCTATAATTTTAGGGCTTTATTTCATAAAGGTATAGTTCATTTATGAATGCTGTTATGGAACAAATAAGAAATCCTCGCAGCCTTAGGTCAAATGAAAATTAAGCATTAACTAGTGCAGAGGCAGGAAAGCACTACTGCATTACTTTATTTTTTTTTTTTTCTGGGAATTTAAATTCTGCATTTAACAGTGGTAATGGTTGAGAGATAATCCCTGGAACCACTTAAGACAGAGAACTTTGTTACTGCTTGTCCTTATCTGGATAATCAAATAATAAAGTCCAACTGGCTACCAAAGCAGAGCTTTCAAGCTAACTCTGAAATACTTTAAATGTAATTTGTTCAGTAAACTGCAGTACATTAAATTTCTATATTAAGTAAATTATAAGGAAGAGTGCACTTTGCAAAATTAAAAAGTGCTCTGTTAACTTATCTATTATTCCTCTGGGAAACTTTCCAAAGTGTGTCTAGTACAATTAGATACTTTCTTTATGGACAGTCTATAGCCAGGAAAGAATTCTTGCAGCTCAGCAAATGTGTTTCCAGTATTGTTGTAGACTCCTTTTTATTTTCCAAGGTGAAACTCCCTGATCACAAACACCATTTTTCTATGTTGTATGGGCAGATTGAAAACTTTTAGATAAAAATAACTACCTAACTCACTATCTGGCGGTTCGAATCAAAGAAACATTGATCACTTGCATGCTTTTAAGTGACTTTTTTTAAAAAGTACTCTTTGGAAATGCATTTAGAATTAAAGCAATTGGGATACATGATACAGTGTATTTATTTCAGTCAAGTCCCACCACACAGCAACTAACAAATTGCCTTCATCATATTCTATAGGATATAAATAAGATATTATTTTCAACAAGTTATTTTTGTAAGAACAAATACCAGTGCTTCACAAGGATATGAAAACCACTTGACCTAAATTTGTTTTTTTTCTGTAAAGCCTGTCACTCTGAACTATATTTTTACTGTTTGGATACTGAAGTCTGAGACTGTAGGAGTTTCAACCACCTACCATTTCAATGAAACAACTGATCGATGCTTTTCAGTTACAGTCCCTTCATTAATTACTATAATGACAAAAATCTTATTTGCATGAGATATGCCTCCCTTTGGACCTTGTTAGACAAAATCCAAGAGGAAAAGAAAGGGGGACTTCTTACTGATCACGAAAAGGCTGCAAAAAAGCCCCAGAAAGTCAACATTTCTGAAAGGATTGTTGTATTTTGTTAGTGTGTGTCAGTCAGTGGAAAAAAAAAAAAAAACAACAGAAAAAAAAAAAAAAGCATGCTGAAACTGCTTCTGTGGAAGCTTGTAAAAGTATCAAAGTAAAGATTATGGTCACTGCATAGTCAAGACTTCATAATCATAATCAAGACATCAGCCACAGTGAGAGCTCTACAAGAGTTGAAGACCATGGAAGTTAGCTACGACAGGCACCATCTTTAGAAAAGCCCTCTCCCAAAGAAAAGTTGCACCAGCTGAGAAAGCATGAATACCTACAGCAGAATACCTGGACTTCAGGTCAGTGATATGCCTGCTGGAATTTCAGTATCATGCTTCCAATTGTAAATACTCCCACAGCTTCTTCTGCTTGAAAATATTATGATCCCAGGCAAGTTGAGAAGGTTGCCTGTGAACAGTAGTCATGCTAAAACCAGAAAATAACTGCTAGGATGTATGTGGTCTTTGCATATCACATCTCAGGCTCTCTTTTCACTTCACTATTAAAGATTTCAAGTCCTGGGTTATGCATGACCTGGTCTTCAGCAGCAGACACATGGTTGGAACATACCTTCCTGGACACGTTCAAATCATGTAAATTTACCAGATAAGAAAATTGTATACAGTTTTTGGAGAGGATCTTGTTTATACCGCACTGTTGCTGTAACTGACTGCTGACTACAATGTGATTAGAGAGGTGCCCTCTACGTGTCTTTTGCACCTGTATGAGTGATGCATTATTTAAACAAGATCATTCCAAAGAGTCTTCTTACTGAAATATCTCTCAAGGACTACAGTTTATTACCGCTTGAATATTAAGCAACTACAAATATACTAACAATTTTATTTCCAAACTATGCCTTTTCATGAGCTAGCTCTCCCAGGGCACAGCCACAATGTGGAAGACCACAGACTGCATAGTGAAAAGCCTGCAGAAGAACAAACAGTTGTTGATAGCTTTCTGGCTAGAGACAGCTGGTGCTGACTCAGGTACAGTGGAGCCTGGCAGACACTGTCATTCACATCCTCAACCCCTTTGAGGAGTTAGTTTGAAAAATAAGCTCTAGAGATATGAGTATGGATGTCATCATGCCAGCTGTCAGGGCTCTGACAGTCCCACCTCAGCATGTGAGTACTGGATCAAGGCAACAAGGCCAAGAAAAAGCAAGTGTTATCTTGTCTTTCCGAGCAGTTTAACAGTGTGGTGTCACTAAAGACACCATGCAGCATGAGTTCCGATTCCTTAGCTCAGGCACTTCTCTGCCAGTTCTCAATTTCGCCAAGACAATGCCAGAACTGTCACATACAGTCAAGCTGAGGAACATCAGGGGAAAATCCCAGTCATCCAAGAAGCAGTAATAAAGACCAAAGAGTATCATCCAGCCCACCTGGAAGCTGCAAATGTAATGAGCTATTTGGAAAAGATCATGACAACCTCAAGCTCAAGTGACTCTAGTTTCTGCCAAATATGAACTAGTTCTGTACCTCGCTGAGCTCACTACACACATAGTAGGTCTTGCTGAGTGGTGGAAGTCTAATGCTAGCTCACTTCCACATCTTGCAAACCTGGCTTTGTCTTCACTTGGAGCTCTTCCCAGCAACGTTCTTTCTGAAAGGCTCTTCAGCTACACTGAGGATGTTACATCTAAAAACAGATGCCAGCTCCTGCCAGCAAATGCAAAATGGCTTGTCGCCTTGAAATGTAATCTGCCCACGCTTGAATTTTTTATCAGTGGCTATCTGTAATTTTTTACCAAGTTTTTCAGGATACTCGTGTACATTATGAATCTAATTTTTACAGAAAATCTCTGGTAGTTATTATCACTAAGGCGCCTACCAGATATCCCCCGTTTTAATTTTTAAGCAGATGTACAGGTATTGAAAACCAAGCAGCAATTTTCTTCACTCCCCATGATTCTTTTCCCTTCTATCTCTCAAGTCTATGAAACATTCGTCACAGGTAGAATATATGAAATGCATTGATAGACATTTTCCTTCCCACTGTTCCCCACAGAACAACCTTTAAACCTTCTGGGATGCATGCTGCAAATAGGATTTTAATTTTCAGTATTTGTACATTTAATGCATAGCAGATGATTTAACTGCTACTCTCGTTTGCTTGAAGTCTTATATTGTGGATAACTTGGGAGGTTTGCTGTGGAAAGTAGAGGGGGGAGATGTTACTCTTTCATATGCTGTACTCCAGTCACAGGAATGTATTTAATCTTAAGAGGGGAAGAACACCCCTCCCATTTAGAGGAAATAGTACATGACAACCAGCCCTCCATCCCTAGGCATTTGAGCTAGGTGCTCTGGACCACTTTCTGGCAATATTTACCTCTTCCCAAAATATTTACAATACCAATGCTTAGCTCCATAAGCTATAGAGGAAATAGGGTCCTTAAAATGGTGTCCGAATTGTAGTACAGTTAGATAAGTACAATAACCTTAAGTCATGTGTGTCCATTAACGTAAATTTTCCAAAACAAATCAGCTTGCTTAAAAGACCATTTCTTGATATCCCCTTCTTTCCTTCTTTTCACCTCCAGGAGGTGCAGTCTGCTGCCACAACTTCCCTGTCCTTTTTCCAGCTTTTCTTTCATGCCGGCAGCTGCAGCACCAGGATGCAACCTCTGGATTTCTCCCACTCACCCTGAAACCCAAAGCCAAGGAGAGAGGGCCAAAAGAAATCTTTCCCCAAACCAGAGCCCATTCCCAGCCTCCCAGCTTTACATTACTACCTACGTCACTTTTGATGTCCAGAATGTGGATGAACATTACATTTGTGGACAGGAAGGTAACTTTCTCGAGTGATCAAACTAGCAAGCAAATGTGTGGGTCTTCACACATTCCATGTACTGCCCAGAAGCCAGGGAGCTGACTTTTTGAAGGCTATTATGTATGGCAACTATCAAAGCTTTATTGGGTCTCTATTAAGCTGGAAGGTTAAGCACTTTCCAGTGGTAGACTGTTCACCAGGTGGTCATAGATTCTGAACCTTCGCATGGTGCAGTAAGGAAAGTAAATCCGTGTCCAGGGCACCTTACAAACCCCTCATCTGCTCGCCACAGTACCGAAGTAGCACACCCTAGCTCCTGTGCAGACCTGACAGTACACAAGGAATGTCTTCTCACTCATCATCAGATTGTTAGTAAAAAAGGGACATTAAACAGTGTTTTTGTTCAACAAAGACCCTGTTGGGTAATTTTGGATCATTTACCCCCAGTTAACCATTAATTGCTACATAAAATTTTAATCTCCATTTAAACAGACTATAGCTCTGTATCTGTTTCTGTGTCAGCCTCAAGACAGCAGTAACTTTGCAGCTGTGGAATACTGACTGTTTCCTATTTCCTAAGCAGAAAGGCAACACCATGCACAAACAACATGCTGAGGAATAAAAAAAATAAAAATAAGAAAAAGGAAGAATTTGCCATTGTGAAACAGAAAGAGCAGGAAGGGGAGGAAAGGGAAAGAGCAAGAGGAAAGCAGAAAAGTCAGGGAAAGGAAAGTTTGAAAAGCACAGATTTTTTTTTTTTTGCTTTCTTAATTTATTAGCAATAATATTGCCTTGAAAGAGACTGACCGTTCTTTGAACACTTTCAGGAGCTTAACCTCCATGAACACATTTTTTTTTTTTTATTAATATACTCAATTAACCAAAAACTAAAGAGTTTTATTCCCATACCACTTTCTTCTGTGGCTTTTGAACATAAAGATCAGCTACCACAGACTCCCAACACTGGTGGTTTCTGCTGGACTCTGTCATAGGCTGGAGTCACTTGGCAGTACTCTGTAGTATGGTGACTAATGTTAAAATAGACATATTGATTCAGAGCACCACATCCTTAACAAAACCCCAAATAAAAATAGCACATTTATAAACACCTCCCCTTGACATAATCATAAAGGATAGAAGGAAAAATCACCGTTTCTTGGGTGCATCTCCACGTGCACACGCACACGCCGGGGAAGGCTCCTAGCTTCATGCCAGGCAGTGGCAGGAAGGGACTGATCTACACCTACTGAAGTGAAAAGCAGGTCTCCCGTGGGCAAATTCAAACGCAAAGCAAATAGCTCCTTGGAGTCAGAGTTCTAAAGAAAGACAGAAATAAAGATCTACGGCTTCCCTCAGCCAGAGTGTGAAATCCTGGCTCCACTGATGTCAGTGAGAGCTTGTTCCTGACTTCAGTCAGGCTAGAATATTAACCAGCATGTTTAAGCATAAAGAAAGAGGGCTTTTTTTAACAATTTTTACCACCCTCTTTTATCTTGAATGTTAGGGAACTTACTTCCAACTTCAATTTTATGCTTATACAAAACCTCTTTTTCTGTTTCTCTCTCTTCTTGGACTCTGCAAGCTCTACATGTAGTCCTAGGCAGTATTTAATTCTCATTTGTACCCTGAATTAAATGAGACACTATTGAAATGTTGAGCTTCGTGCAGACCCTCTAACTAGAAAAGATTTTCCTGCTGACTTCTGGATATTTTGGCATAGTCCTACTCCTCAGTCCTCTCATTCATGTGTTTTTTCAGCAAAAGCAAACACCTTTTCTAGAAATAGCTTGGCAGATAAAGGATGGCTACATACAGATCCATCACTAAAAATAAATAGCAAGAAAAAAAAAAAAAAACAATGCATTTTACTAATATGCTTGTCTTGAGTATTATGCAATTATTAAGAAGCATTCATAGGCAAAAGTTTTAAAAATTGATGGTTCCTACATTCTTTGTTAATTATACAGAAATAATTTCCTTCACCACAAAAATTATCTTACAGATTTCTATTTTTATTATTTTTGTATGCTGTTGGTCTAAAAGCAAAAGTGTAAATCTTTACATTAAGACATATTTGAGGCACATTTAAACAGATTTAGTGGGTAGGCATATATCCACATTTTAATTAATAGGCCTTCAAAGGCAGATACTGGTAAACAATCTATCTGGACATAAATCTGTTCCCTGGTCC
The DNA here is from genome assembly GCA_035590215.1 of Microhierax caerulescens. Lineage (NCBI taxonomy): Eukaryota > Metazoa > Chordata > Aves > Falconiformes > Falconidae > Microhierax > Microhierax caerulescens. The sequence goes on from JAVJGJ010000030.1 coordinate 27,469,793, forward strand.
TCAAAAAAGGACAACATCTCTCAGGAATTAAATATAAATGTAAATGAGGGAGATAATTTGTTTCTTTTTCTGGAAAAAAAAATACGGAAAAAAGTGAGTGCTCTTTGTCAACCAACTTCTGTGTCAAGGTGGAAATAACAAACAACCACCACAAGGAACTACAAGGCTTTCTTATCCAGATGTGTAAGGAACATCTGAGGATAAGGATGTTTTGTGCATTTTTCTGTCACATGAGACAACAGTGGAAATAAATGGATGTTCCAGACAAACTGATGCCAAGAGTAGTCTGCCAGAAAAATTTGGGCTTTTTCTGCTTGATGTCTAATATTACTAAAATTCTGGACAACACATAACAAATACAGTTTAGGAATTTCAGCTATAACTTACATAGTAAATACACCCATTCCCCTATCATCAAAACACAGGATCCCAGTGAAGGGAATCCTGTATATATTTCTTTAATTGACGAGGTAACTATCAGTGAGGCACTTTTCTTAGATATATATTTGCTTCTGATTTTAAAACACCTTTAGCTGGAGTAAATTCAGTGTCAGCAGGATTCAATCCACAGCGTATCTCTGAAGATTCTATCAAAATTCTGAAGCTGCAGAAGGAACCCACATAAAAGTAGCTGTCTTAAGCCACAAAAACTGTTTGTCAACATACTCTGGAAAAGGAAAATGAGTGTTACTTGCTCCTTTCTGTTTATAATGTTTGAAAATAAAGCGCATCAGTCAATTGCTGCTGTGTATGAAGCGCGTTCAAATAGCATCAAAATCTTTCAACATCACCTCCCTATAAATTTTGAAGAGAACGTAATGTCTGAGTAGAAGTCTTGTGAGACAGCACCCGTGTATTCAGCTAGCATGACAACTCAACTGAATTCGGGACACCAACTCCAGATACCAGTATGGTCATTCCTCATTTATGATTTGGGCTTATTAACACCCCTATATATAACACAATTTGCAATAGCCACATTATGTGATGGTCTTCAGAAAAACTCCTTAAATACAGAGGATGTACTTCACCAGCAGGAGAGCAAAGTCACAAAATAAAACTGCAAGTTAATTATCAAACTTCTTAATTCTGCATTATGTAGTGCACTTGTTCCTGCAAATTGCTCCAGAAATGCGCTAGCAACAACAGCAAAATGAAAAGGTTGTCAGCTAGTATGGAGCCCAAAGAGACACGTAAAAACTAAAAAGCCATGAGTCAACAAGTTGCACCACCTTACTTAGAAGTCTGAATCAGAGGTATCACTTAATGCACACGCATTGCACTGGGGTTCAGATTCCCACCACAGCTTGCTGGCGAGAAGTGGAACCCCTTAACTCTTCCCTGCTTTCCATTAGGAACTCCCTGCATGGGCTTCTGCTATGGTGCCAACTGGCAGTTGCATTTCCACAACAGTTCAGGGAAGAATCCACAGTACAACTGTTTCTTCCCTGCGAGCTCAGATGGTGAAATACACGCTGCTTGCAGTATTGCAAAATCCTGAATTGTAGGGAGGTTTTGGCAGTCCTTAGCCAGTGCCTAATTTGTGCTTAATCTCACAGGTCTTAGCATAGACATGCAACGTTGGTGGCTGATTAAACTGAATTATGTCGTCTGAACAAAGGATCCATGCTTCTGCCATGCCCCCAAAGATCTGGTACTTTTAACAAGTCTTCTGTTTTGCATTTCTACATCATTGTAAAGCATGTATTTGGATTTAGGACAATTGCAGGCAGCGTTTACCTATAATTTGCCAGAACTTGACCTAAAATAGCAAAAAAGCTATTTTCTGTTATTGCTGCATCAGTACCTTCCCTATCACCAAGATTTTAGGTGAGAAAGGAGTCACCTGTTACTTCTTTCACTTTCTGGCTCAGTACGAGTACAAATTCCTCCTCTCAGTCTCATGAGATGCTAAAGCACTTTCTCATAAAAGCTTCTCTACCACAGTCATTACTCTGTTTTCATGGAGAGATTGTGACAGGACCGGAAGGAATAGTAAAACAAGAAAAAGTGAAAAACAGGCTTTGGGATAGGACAGAAAACAGATAAAATTCAAATGTTTGTTTCTCAGAACAGAATTAAAGATACATGAAATTGATGGTTGACATCATTTATGGACCTTGAATGATTGACTGCAAATTAGATTTAAACTTACCATTATTTCAAAACAGTTTGGAATCTGAGCTGAATATTTTCCAAGGCCTAATAGTAGGAATTTGATAACATTATGCAAAGTAGTATATCCAGTATAATACTAAACCACCGTAGAATAAAACAGAAACAGCAATCACTGCTATAATATGTAGGAGTTGAAGGCGTGAAGCAAACACAAGCCATTGATAAAAGTCAACATTTGCCAGCCATTACCATACAGTTACTGCAGATACCTCCCATTCTAAGCGAAGAAAAAAACAATGAATCGTTATATACTACTATGAAATAACTGATGGCATGTTTATGACCTTTTCAGATCAAAAGCAAATTATAGCTTATAATGAGAATATTTACACAATAATGTGAATTCAGTATGCTGCATATCAAATTTAACCACAACTCAGGAATTGGAACTGTAAAATGCCACACAGTACTTCATTATGATTCCGGATAGCCAGGTGATAATTCTAGTGCTTTGCTGATTATAATTTCTTTAGCACACAATGTAATGAAAGAAAAAATGGGAACAGTGGAAACATTTTGGCATGATTAAACGGCCACTGTGTTCAAACAAAAGTTTTGATCTAAATCTATTCTGAATTAAATAGCTGCCAGAAAGAAGATTAATCTAACGCCTGGGCAGTGGAATGGGACTTGTGATTTGGCTTCCCTTTCCACCCCCATGGGACTCTGCACCAAACCATTATTGTTTAGAGTTTTCATATCCATTTGTAAAATGGACATCATCATACGTTTTGCAGCCAATGTACTGACTCAGTAACACACTCAGGAAACAGAACTGTATCTACCTTTTTCCAACAGCAAGTCTTAACACAGAGGGTCCTAATGTAATTGGATGTGAACAGAATGATGTAAGAATTAAAATTTAACCCAAATAAAATAGATATTTGACATACAAAAATATTTTTAATGTATTTTAAATGTCATACTGGATTTTAAAATCACAGTGGATTTAGTTAGCTTTTATTAAGCTTTCTGCTCCATATCTTTAAAACTACAATATAAACAAAAAATTATATTGTCAAAACATTGAGACTAAATTGTATTGCTTTATTTCTACTATAATAAACAGAGCAGACATGGCTGTATTAGAAACTCATAGCAATATTTTGCAGATGGAGAGGACCAAACCTGGGGGAGCAGTGAACATGTTCAAGGGCAGGGCTGCCATTCAGGCTAGAGGAACGGGCAGGCAGCAGCCTATGAAACTCAGCAAGGAGAAAAGTGAAGTCCTACACCCCTCACAACGACAAGGGGCTGGGAACTGACTGACTGGGGAGTGACCAGCTTTCATATGAGCCAGCCACGTGCCTTAGCAGCAAAGAACAACAATACCCTTGGCTGTACAAACAGCAGTATGGCCAGGAGATCTGGGGAAGCAATTACCCCACTTTACTGAGCCCTTGTCCAGTTTTGCCCCACCCCCAATACAAGAAAGACATTGATCAACTGGAGCAAGTTCAGCAGAGGGCTACCAGGATGGTCAGGGGCTGAAACATTTGTTCTGAGCTTGGAGGAGCAGGGCTTGTTCAGCCTGGAGAAGAGACAGCTTCATGGGGACATACCAGGAGACCCCTGTGCCTACAAAGAGGTTATGCAGAAGACAGAGCAGGCTCTTCACAGTGGTGCACCCTGGTAGGATTAGCAACAACAGACCCTGAAATCAGAGCAGATCTGACTATATAGGAGAAACTTGTGCCCATGAGGACAGCCAAGCAGTGGAGCAGGTTGCACAGAGAGGTCGTGCTGTTGCCATCCTTGGAAGTTTTCAAGATCTGACTGGATAAAGCCCCGAGCAACTTGATCTGATTTCACAGCTGGCTCTGCTTTGAGAAGGAGCTTGAACTAGAGATCTCCTGAGGTCCTTTCCAACCTCAATTATTCTGTGATTAGATGATTCTGTAATTAACTGAGCATGAACCTTAAGCTGTAGAGAAATTAAATTGCTTTCTTCTTACCCCAGCCCCCTGCCAAACTTTTTTCTAATTATTTTTCAGCAATGACATGGAGTACTAGTTTGGAGTACTCTCTGGTAAATAAAGCTACGTAACTTAAATTATTTGATTGACTGCACAAAATTTGACATATTATAAGAGGTGCAATGAAGAAAGCATGTGGATTTATTGCCAGCCATGTATATTTTAATATTGAAACAGCCTGTGACACAGGCCAATTTAAAAAAGGAAGAAACCAAGTCAGCAAACTGTTGCACAGGTGCATACACAATCAAGGAGCAGTTTCCCAACTTTAAATTTCCTGCATATTTACTAAAGCATTGCTTCATGCACTTTTCTCTTGTAGCTCCCAGTATTAATGGCAATGGAAACTGCAGGAGAAGAAACTGTGAACTTTAATACTTATAATCTTAACCTAAATTGCATTATACACTTTTAGATGGGTGTTTAATAAGTTGCATATAAGAAGTCCTGTGGAATCTCATACACAGAAAAAAAAAAAATGTTACTAGGCAAAGGCCCAAGGACGTGGAGGCAGAAGACTCTGTATATATTCTGGCTTTAGAAATTCAAATGGAAATGATTCTATGAAGAGAGAGGGCATGATCTCTTCACAGCCTATTCATATTCCCTTGCCCTTCCTGCCTGCTTGGCCAGGATTATCTATTTTGACTTAACATAGAGAAGGTTAAGCACACAAAACCCACAGAACTTTTATCCACCTTACAGGTGCGCTCATATGTCTTCCTCAGTGGCTGAATATGTATACCATGTTCACAGTAGCCCTGTGCTAGGCTGATGTCTTGTCCATAAAGGAGTTTTGACCACATTTGATTTAGTTTTTAGGTTCTCTAGATCAAAGAAGAGAATAACCATGATCAGCCAACACAGAGGAAAAAAAGAGTTAAGACAGTCACGGCTAAGTTGTAGCTGTTTTTCTCTCCTTAGTATACATCTTCCTGAAGGCAGCCAGGGTGGCTTATTGGCTCTCCTATCCTGGATATTGACAGAATGAGGTAGAAGCTAATGGCTGAATGCAGCAACGGGCCTCATAGCAAAAAAAGCAAAATAAGCACATTGCACACAGCTCTATTTTTTATTAAATACAGTTTAGAGCCTGGCATTAAGGGTGTTGTTTTTTGTTTTTCTAAAAATCCCAGATCGTTTGAGGACAGGCTGCCAAGTTCATCCATCAACTCAGCCACTGAAATATTTGTGTTCTAAAAAATTTATATTGCATGAGTTCTCCACAACCTGCAACTGTGGGGACTTTTATTTTTAAATTACCGTCTTCCACTTCAATTCAATATTTTTTTAAAAAGGATAGGACTGTGTTTGAGAAAAACAAGTTTGCCTTCTGTGGGCTACATGGCTTTGAAGAGAACAGACATTTTCTGCAGGATTGAGGTCCGAGATGCTGGAGGACGGGAATTGTAAGCATGTATTTAGTTGTGCTCACGTTGGAGCTACAGTTTTCTTCTGGGAAATCTCACTTTCTGTTACCATGAGTCAAAAAGTTTAACAATAAACTCTGACTTCTCAGAAACAGAATTTTAGGCAATGAAATGTTTCATTCTACAATAAACACACACCTTCGACTTTTGTTTTCATATAATCAGAACAATTCACATCAGAAGCAACCTCAGGAGGTTATCTTATGCAAGTTCCTGCTCAAAGCAAGTTTTATATTCAATAAGCAGATATAGGCTATGTATAACGATTATGCTGGAACTTAATTAGCCTGAAAAAGATAGCATCCTAACCTCTGTCCAGTTCTCTTTAGCATAGAAGGATGACACACAGTCTGAAGTGTACAAGAATCTAGCCTGCATTGTGAAACAAAAATAGATCTGACACAAATGTCATAAGGCATAAAACAGTACAGGGAAGTTGAAAAGGTAAAGCTGGAATTTGCACATGAAACAATATAGACAATTTGTGTTGAAAATCTCTTTTCATGACAAGTTTCTCTTTTCAAAATAATTCAACTTTTTTAGGAACAGTAAAAGAGAAAAAAACACCAATGTCAGATAAGAAAATGGTTATCAACAGATGGAAACATCCATCAAAACACATTTCAAATGCATTAAAGTCTATGCAAGTATCCACATAAGCTTCTGATTTTCATAGAATCTAGAATGGTTTGGGTTGGAAGGGACCTTAAAGATCACATAGTTGCAGCCCCCCTGCCATGGGGCAGGGACACCACCCACCAGACCAGGTTGCTCCAAGCCCCATCCATCCTGGCCTTAAACACTGCCAGGGATGGGG
>JAVJGJ010000030.1:27480104-27523819 GCA_035590215.1 Microhierax caerulescens
CATTACAGATTTCTTCCTATTTATATTAAGTTTAAAATAATAATAATTCCGCCCTACCAAAAAAAAAAAAAAAAAAAAGAAGAAAAGAAACAACATAGTTCTTTCCTTCAGGAGAGGTGGCATTTTAAAATTATAGACCTGAAATGCCTAGACTTAACCACATCATACACAAGACAGGAAAACAAATCTAATAAAGACACTTTGGCTAAATAACAAAGATTAAATATGGCCCAGAAAGCTTACTTCTGCTTTACTTTCATCTGCTTACTTATTTTTAGATTTAGCTGGATAGAGACTCTGAAGGAAAGGAAACAGAAATTAAAACAACAGGAAAAAATTACTTTTGCATAAAGAAATAGCACAGAAAAGACCACAGGTTGTATCAGTTTTTCCTAGAAGCAAAACACCATTTTGTAGGTTCTATTGTAGGACTTCAGTGTCTTCCAGCATTATGAAATACGTCTACACCTTTCTGATGTGGGACACAGAAGGGTGAAGGCACTAAGCATCTTGCTGAAGGCTGTTCAAACACCAGGTGCAAAGTTGAGGGCAGACCTCAGAGTCAGTGTCCTCCCAACATGGCATTCTTTCACCAACTGCATACTTTCTCACATTCCTGAGATCAGAGAAAACTCAATACACCAGAGGAAATCCTGCAGATTTGAAGCAGTCAAGCTGTTTGCTAGACCAAAATATCTGCTGAAATACCCTGTCTACTTCAGGACTTCTACAGTATGGAAAGCTGATTACGTAAAGCCGCACAAAGCCCCACTGACTGTGAAAAGGAAAGTGATGACAATAAAAGGTACTTCTGCCTTCTCCAGCCCATGGAATCTCCTTTGATACTAAGAAAAATAAAATACAAAAGAAGTCAAAATTTAATATAGGAATTTCTCCAATAAGGATGAAATTGCAGAAATTATGCCACAAATCAGCATCCTGACTATAACAAAAAATGCCCCAAAAGTGGAGCTTTTGTCTGGTTTTATCCACTAAGTAGGCAAAAACAGTGATGATATGGATCTGCAAAAATTCAACGCTGCTGTAAAATCGTGAATTGTTTTACATTTAACTTAAGCAAGGGACACCATCTGAAGTAATATTAATACTCATTATTAAATGATTTAATCCTTTGCATTTATTCTGAACCTTCCTTACAAGCATTTGAAAGGTCTTACAGGTATCGATCAATTCAACAATGCTCTAGAATGTACGAATGCATTTATATCTCTGCTTCATGGGAGGGGAGATTGCTCAGATTGCGCATTGGATGGTATTTGAAAACTGTAGTAAGGTAAATACAGCTAAACAGTTTTGCCTATGTTTATGCATTATTTCTTCTTTGTTACTGGCAAAAAAAAAATTAAACAATTGTATCTAACACATTTAACTCTTCTGCTCTTCCATCACAAAAGCAACTTGTTTGATAACATGAAAATGACTCCTTTTATCGGTGCTGCTTAACAAAAGAAATACAGTATTTCATAGCTTTGCAATAAATTAGAAGGTTGTTATACAACACCTTTAAATTTTCCCAATTTACAAGACTGTCTTTCTCAGAGCAGTGCTAAAATAGCCTTATTCTGGGTGGCTGAAGATTGAGAATTTTAATTTGTATTAGAAACAAAGAAACAAAATCAGACACAAATTATCTAAATGAAACAGATTGGTCTCTGTCTAAGATCATGAGAATTGCAATTGGAAACATATAACAGCCAGAAAGCTTTCCCCCAAAATACCAACTTTAAGCAGGCTAAATTACTTCTCTCAGGCTACCCAAAGAGACAGTCCATTAAAATATGATAGAGGTCATCAGCAGCGTAATGCTAGCAGCTTTGCCTGCACTACACCTGAGCACACAGATAAAACAAGGACATTGGTTTCCCATGGTGCTGTTCTTCCAGTCTTCAGAAGCATAAACAAGGCTTCGAACTTCTGAGTATAAAAAAGAGGACATGATTCGAAGCAGACAATAATGAAAATTATGATTAAAGAACAAAGGTTTGGTGAAAAATAGGCCCTGGGAATTGAAATGCAAGCCTCCCTTGGTGTGTTCAAGAGAAATGCAATGTCTTTTACCCTAAAAGACCATCGCTTCCCTTTCCTACAGAGACTAAAGCTTCCTTTAGACTCTTTGTGAACAGATATTTTGTAAGGGTTAGACAATAGTCCTTAAACACCTTTCAAATGATTCATTTAAACATGAATGCAATAACATAGATGCTGAGAAAAGAACCAGCTGATCAGCCAGTCTGATTTTGCATGTGTATTTAATATTAAAGATGAAAAAGCACCTCTTTTTCTGTTTCCCAACAAGTAAATGCCTTATCTATCACCTTAAATTTTTCAAATGTTTTATATCTTAAAATGAAAAATATTAAAATAAGACACGATCAGCACAAATTTGCTGCAAAAAATAATAATCCTTTTCATAGTTTCATTTCTATTTGCATGCCAAATGTAAACTGGAAGCAAAGTGACCTTGGTTATAAAAAATAAGAAAGCAATGTCAGAATTGATAGGACCTACCATTAGTATTTCATTCTGACAGGTAGGAAATAGGCATGTCAGCAGTGAATGTTACGGACTGAGCTGTGGCCCTGATCGCAGTCAAAGCGGTAAATTTCTTCTTACTAAAGTAATTTCCATCAAAACAAAAAGTGTTTAAATAATACAACTATCTAGAGATGAGAATAACTTTCTATGGCTGAGCTCAAAGACAAACAAATGAAAATGCAATATGTAGCTTTTGTGTTGTGTAAAACCCAGAAAAAGAACAGATGTAATTAAATTGTGCAATGGTTAAGTATTCAACTAACTTTCCAGTTCCTAGTAACTTTTTTTCATAGGAAAAACTGTATTGAAAAGACGGCTAAACAAATGTTTCATATATGGACTTATTATTATGTCCGGAACATCCAAATTATAATACTGAAATTAAACAAGCAACATCTGAAACTATTCAAAACAGCCATTCTATATGAACATCATGCTATTACATGATCAAAGAATCATTTGTATGTGCAAAAATTAACAGCTGTTTAAACCAAACAGGCTTGGACCAAAGTTTCCATTACTTATATAATCAGCAATGAGATGTACTACTATTATTAAAAGAAATAGAGATAGCAAGACTAAATTAAATACCAGTTAAACTGATTTTTTACAATGAAGGCAAGCCCATGAGTAATGCCACAAAGCCTAAAAAGATTATTCCTATTTTGATATATGAAGCTCAAAGAGCATTCCTGGATTCATTTCCCAATTGGACTTCAAAATGGGTAGCCACAAAAGTTGTCTTGGTTTATGTAGTTTCCACAGAGGCACTGTTGGCTTAGTGTGAAATTAAAAACCAAAGAAGAAATGATGATACAGTAAAAATTGCTCACATCTGCTTGTGATCCAGTTTTTCTCCCTGTCCATCCAATGCAAATAAACATTAAGAACACTTTTCCAAAACTCTCAACATGACCATTAGCCAAGCAATTCTTTCCCATTTTATCTGGTATCACATCACTGAAACCTGGTACAGAATCCAGAATTATGCAAGTACAGTATAAGATAATGATCGCATTGTTCTTGGAATTCCCCTGCATATGTTCATTTCTTCTCACACAACTTCAATATCAATTACTGTTTATTACACTTCTTCCCAAGGTCTTTTTATCTCCCAGGAAACTCTCATGGTATTTCATATTGCATACTACTACCTACATTACCAAGAAAAGAATACAAGAATACAATCTTCTTTTTAATCATAAAGATCTGACATACCTCACAGAGAGTGCTAAAAAATAAGAAGTCACAAACCTAGTAGTGGAGCTCCTTACTAAGAATGGATGAATCTGCTATAACTATTTTCATCTTGAAGCCAAGGTTTGTATCTGATGTCACAACTTGCCATCAGATTCCTAGGTACATACTACACCATTTAACATTTAGGCATTTCTCATGCAAATCCAATCATTCACTAGCTAAATATTTGATAAAAGTCATATATAGAGGAGACAGGAGTGCCCTAGAAGGTAATATCCCACCCTTCTTTTGCAATAGAGAAAATTATGGGCTATCTCACTCAAAGTTAAATAGGGCTGTCTTCCAATTAGGGAAAAATAAATAATCTCTTAGTTAATGAGCTATGTTGATATATCACTTGTTTATGCCTATGGTTTTGATGTACAGTGAAAGGTTTTTCCAGCAAACACTAGTGGGGATGGCCTAACAATAACTTAAACCAAGTTAAAACAAGTATTTAAAGTTCACCATCACTGCTCTAGGCCAAGCTGATTCTTCAGCCTACTTTATTAACATGGAGATGGGTTCTTCCAGAGGCGCCCCACTCTTCCTACGCTGGTCATGATCCACCCCCTGCTCACGAACTCCTATACCCAGGAGCCTGGTTGCCTTCAGTGGCCCTGAAAAATGGCCATTTTCTTTGGAAGTGACTGTTCCTTTCCATTGACTCCACTGGTGTATAAAAGATTCACTTAGACAAGACACCTAAGTTAAGACAATGCAATAAAATCTCCATCCCAGCTGCACTAGTAATGCCACACACTATTTAGAAAATAACACAGACTATTTAGAAAATAAATTTGTATTGATTCACTAGTTTCTTTTGATGATTTTTGCCAGCTTGATGCTTTTATTATGCTGAAAAAATACCAGGAGAGAAGCAAAACCAAACCAGAGTGATCTGGAGACAGAGAGGAATCAGGTATGGTTTCCATCATGTTATGCTGACTCCTGTTAGTGAACTTGCTGACTGTCCTCAGCAGATTCTGCATCCAGCTAGTTCATGCCCTCTTTCATTTAAGTAGAAATTGGACATCGCAAGTGAAAGGGGAAGGAACTGGGGAAATGAGGAGTAATTGATTCAAAAGTTTTACAAGCATTATTAAAGGGAATGTCAGTTCCCCTTGGCTCCTAACTAAGATTTAATCTTATTTATCAGTAAGACATGCATTCACCCTTCTACCCACAAAAAAAAATGTTCTAAAAGATTAGCCACTGTACAGATATACAGTCTTATACTTCAGGGAATAAAATTTGAGCATTGTTTTAATGTGAAAAAAATTAAGTAGAGCAACATTTTTTCAACTTGCTCTCCTTTTCATCATGTCTTTAACAACAGCTAGAAGAAGGACTATTTTATTCCACAAAGGATTAAAAAAATAGGTCATAGATAAATCCAAAGCAAAACCATTTAAATAAAGATTCGATAAATTAAAAGACTTTGTGAGTATCTAGTAGAAAGAATGTACAGAAAAACATCTCAGTAAGATAGGCACCAATCACTGAGACATTTTCCAATACGTAGTCTTTATTTTAGGAATGTACTGTGTAAGGGGTTTATCATAATACAGTGGGAAGAAAAACACCCGTCTCTCTGACCTCACTGACCTTTAGATACCTGCTGTTGTTGGCACCTTCGAAACACTCTTCCCTTCGCCCCTCAGTGGACTATAATACCTCTGATCTCATTTCCTTCTTATAATTGCTGAGCACACATACAGCTTAATATATGAACTTGTACCCTTCATATTGTCAGAACTATCAGAATACTTACACTAAATCCTTGTACATTTTACCTTATTTTACCAAAGGATTACATATCTGTCCTAGTCACTTATAAAACATGTCTTTTAATGATGTACTTTTAGAAAAGTCTAATTAAAATTCAATGCATAAAAGTGTGCAAGGGTTGATAACCCACAGAACTCAGCAGACCCTAGTTAACATTCTAATGCATCCTCCATTTGGAGAGAGACAGTAAGACTTTTCCACCTCAGTGGCAGACACTAATGATACTTGCAAATATGAATAATGTCTTCATTGGTGAAAAATTAATGCACCACAATAATTTTTCTACCTGGGGTTAATGAACATGTCAGATGCTGAAAATGAGTTGTTTGAAAGTAAATTACTATAATCTATATTTAGAAGACTCTGCTCTCAGAAAAAAAAAATAATCTATGGTGCGTTTGATGTCTTCTGCTTACTTTTGTCATGAATTTTGCCATTCATCTAGTGAGACTACACTATGCTGACTTTTCTGTTGATAAGGAAACATTTTCTTTTTCATAGAATGCCCTTTTTTTTTATGGGGAGATGTCCAGTTTGACTCTACTTGCCACAGGTACTGTAACAAATATTCTCACAGCTATACACGCAACAGAAGCAAGCCGAAGTCCACGAAAACCAGCTCATCTTTACTACAGGTAGCCCCAAAGCACTATCTCACTAGGCATTTTGCAAAATCCCGACATCCACTTTACAGCTTGTCTTTCATCTGAAGAGAAGGGAATAGTTTCACAATTCAGATTACCTCCTCTCTCCTAACTCCTCTTTTCCCTTACCAAAGCTATGTGAATACTCTGTGCAGCTGCATGAATAGAAAATAGCTTCAGTAAACAGCCAGACCAGAGAAAGCAGTTGTTTTGTAAATAAAGATATTATTCTAGCCACTATAGATCAATGACTACAACATTTTTTAAACCATGTTCCTTCCAGAGTGCTTGGGGTTTCAGCTGTCCAGTAAGAACTGGTGGGATCTGGTAACTGGGAATTAGTAACAATTTCGAAATATGAGGCTTACTCCTCATGTTGGAACCATCCTTTCCTTTCAAATGTGATCATTTCTTCAGAAAATATGCAAATGCATTCATTCTCTAAATGCCTTTTCTAACAGAGCACAGAACTCCAACTCCACATTTAGCACAGGAAGTTCTTTTGAAATGTGCAAGCAGAGAAAAGAGGGTACAGAAGAGTATGTCTGGCCTTTATTCAGGTTTCAGCTGTAACTCATGGTGAGTTTAAGGAGTTAGAAGCACTCCTAATCACAATTAAAGGCTCTGAATCATGGCAGATTCATTACATTCCTTCACAACCCATCCCAAAGGCTAAGTACTCTTTCCCACTGTCAAAACAGATGCACGTCATTTACTTTTGATAGCTTGCTTACTTTAATTCCAGCCATACTTTTAACTAGCTTTAAAAGCCTTCTGATATTATATGCCTTTACTTGTGTGAGCAGTTCTACACCCTGACATGGTTACTTCTCACTTATGTGCTCAAAAAGTAGAGAAACAGAACTTCTGTATAATGACAGTGATTTGTAAACCTAATGTATGATCTCCCTAACACACTTAGAAGTAAAGCAAGCTTTGGTCTTTAAAGAAATGGCGTGGAGTCTATTTTATGCTCACACTTCCAAGTTTCAGAGCAGATAGTTTTTGACCTATATGCAATCTTCGCTGAAACTGCAATGAAGCCCACCTGCCCATACATTTAGTGCTTGAGGTCACATGAATACCCCTGAGTGTCCTGGTCACATACACGTGCCTGGCAAATCTGAGCTATAGTACTATGCAGTCACAATCAGTTCTTGGATTTAATCCAGTTGTGAACACCTGGAACTGAGGATTAATACAGTCCACTTCCTGTTGAACAAAAACTTTTTCTGAGATTATAATTCATTATATTACAGGAAATCTGCTAGAATTTAGGTATCATAGGCTACTGAAATAGTAAGTTTTCAGGTGAAAATATGTTTGCTATTTCTCCAGATTCCTACAGGTAAAACATTGAGATTTTTGCTCTTAACCTTTTTTTTCCCAATTTTATATCAACTTTCTGAACAATGATTGCTTTCCCTCATTTCTTGTTTTCCACAGTAGTTTGAGTCAGGATAGAAAACACACAATAGAACTTTACTATTCTTAAATACGCTGTCTACCCACAAAAATTTTGTCACTCCATTTTGACAGATCAAGTAATAATTTTATCTACCATGGGAGAGTATAAACTGTACCAGTACAGGAATCATAGTGGGCGTATAAGCTGTAACCATCATAAATGACACTTTTTATTCCCTTTGAAAATCCTCCTGATTTATTACATTTACTTAGAGACTGTCACAGCTTATTTTTACTAGACACATTTTTTTAACATTCCATCAAGTGAGCTCCTATGTGATGCAGAGCAAACTGATAGAAAATGGTGACACTCTCACCCAAGCTGTCATTATTCAAAATGATTTCTTCTGCTCAGGTTGTTTTCATTTAGTAAAATAATTTGATTTTTCTATGTCTGCCCACATTCTATTCACAGGAGGCAAAGGAAGCTCAAAACAATGTCTTCTGCATTTAATATGCAAGGAGAATGCTTAATAGAATCATTTGCAGGATAATTAAAAGTCTGCTGATACATCTTAAGAAAGTGTGAAACAAAGTACAAAATGAATAGAGCCAAATGGCAATTGCTTATTTCTGTAGAATAAGTGCTAAGTCAAAGAGGTCATAATTGCTGTTTTGCATAAGGAAAACAGTTAACAGGGTTTTATAGATACATTTTCTGCAGTAAAACTAAAGCTGACTGTTTTCATGCAGAAGTTAGTTGAATATCACAGATGAAAAGGTTACAGGGTATTGCTGCTAGGTCTGCCTGTGATATCAAGGAAAATAAGTCCACAAATTCAAATACAACTGAAGAATGGCTGGAGTTGAAGTCAATTCCTGCTTACATTTATAAAATGGCACATTCAGTCCTCTGAAACAAACTTGACTTTTTCTAGCAAAACAAAACACATCTACCCAATTCATTTACATGACATCCATCAGAATGCTAATGCTGCAGAATTAATAAATGGTTGCACCGTGTTCCACAAGCCCCATCCCCATATTCCATAAGCTTTAATACTTCCAAGTCACTGATCTAAAGGAAAATTTCTTAAGTATTCACCTTCTGAGATACATGAGTCCTATTATGAATTATGGGAATTGTGTGTGCTCACTGAGGACAGACTATGGCCACCAGCTGCGCCAGTTATCCTGATTATATTCATCTCTCATGAAGTGGATAGCCCCTTATCTGGCTTTTTTATGACTACAAATTAGTTCTTAATTACAGTCAGTCATTGTAATTTCAGAGCAACTGCTAGCTCAGGCATTGACCCATTTTAGTGACTTTAAAGCAAAGTAGATAGCACAGATTCCTTTATTCCCTAAACAATAAAAAAAGGAAAAAAAAATCTTACAATTTGGCATTATTGTCCCATTCCTGCCTACTGTTTACATACTATTACAACTGTTCCCTTCATCTGCTGATGTTCACCTCCAAATAACAGTTGCCATGAGACTATGCCACTTAAGTAAAAAAAGAAAGACTAAGAACTAATGTAAAGATCCTGCCACCCAAAAAAATGTGAGGATATTCAAGTCAAGAATCTCACCATAGGCACAACACATTCTGTTAGTTTTATGTGACAGTAACCAATTGCTTCAGTGACTTTACTTGCGACTGTTTTTAGGTCGAGGGAGAAGAGAATTATGCCACAGCCTCCAATTATCTGTATTTAGAGAGTGTAAGCATTGTAGGGATCTCTATTCAGAGATAGAAAAACTGATGCCTGACTTGAATTGTTAATGCTATTGCTGTGATTTCAGTAGCATTCAGCAAGTTAAAAAACTAGGCAGCATTTACCAGTAGGAAACTTATGTACCACATTGCTCTTATGTCACATTTTATATCTCTGCAGCTATTTGTCACCACAGACTCTCTCATCCAGTTGCAATACTGATATGCAAGTTAGATAAACCCAGTGAAAAACAATGGAATAAGTGAAATCAGCATTCAATTTACTTGGATTCTATTGTTAATTGAGTTAAAACTTTAACAGCACATTGTAAAGTGGCATTTTTCCTTGACTCCAGTAGTCTTGATGTGCCAGACTGAGCATGGACATGGACATTCAAGTCATTGCTTTTTCATTTTCCAACCTATGTGTATTTCATGTTACATGTCTTTCCACACGGGTCTGTTTTCCCGTACTTAACACTCCTAATACCTCAGCAGCACACGCATCAGGTGCCAGGTTCACATCTTCCAGATTGCATGGTGTGTGTTCAGCACTCTTGGAAGAAATGTCAACGCTGTGCTATGCTGATTTCCCCTGCAGGTCTTTCCACTGAGTCTGCACTGGCTTACGTTGCTGGAAAGGGTGCAGCTTGCTCCCCTAATTCCACCACCTCTAGCAAATTGACACAAAGGTCAAGGGAGGGAGAGACAGAGAGGGGCAAGGGCATGGCCTGCCTTCCCTCCTGCCTGCTCCACTGTCCATGTGCCCCAGGGAGCAGCAACAGAGCTGCCTCGGCGGTGCTTTTAAGTGCAAAGGCAGAGGAAGCTTCCTGCAACCTTACCAAAGAGCATACTTGTCAGAGAAAGCCCCGAGCAAGTATTAGAATTCAGCTGCCAGAACTAGAAAGACCAAGACACAGCCACAGTCCCAGTGTCTGTCATGTTGGGAAGTGAGAAAAATGTAACACATCCACTTGGAGCATTGACAGATACTGAATAGGAGCTGATGTTTTTCCTGCCTAAGAGGTAACACAGAGATCAAAAAAAATCATGCACTTGCATTATACATCTTGCGCTAACTTGGAACTAATGCAATGTCCCACACAGAGCCAATGATACATTAATTTCTTTAGCAAATGCATAGGTATCAATTTTATTTTAAATCAAAAACACTGAAAGAGCTTCCACAATGAAGACAAACGGAATGATCCAGGCTAGCTATCATAAGCCAGGAACCATTTCACCACCAGTTTTCAAGATGTTCTTTCTTACTCTTCTGCTTCCGGGCTAATTAATTATACACTAAACATACTGCTAGCATGATACAAATAATTAATTAAACATGGTCACAGGCTAGAACATTAATTGTAACAATACATTACACTTAACTGCTGCCTGTCTCTTTTAGCTAATATGAACTTAGCAACATGCAGGGATTCCAGCTTGGCAAATATGTATGTATATTTACTACAATAACAAACTGCACAGAACAGTATTTACTATTTCTATGGGGCAATGTCTGGGCAGTTGTAAGTAAAGCTGCCTTTCGCTACACCATGATGGGAGCTTATCATTTCTTTGTGTTCACCCAGATCTCTCAGAAAAAACAAATCACTAACTTG
The DNA here is from genome assembly GCA_035590215.1 of Microhierax caerulescens. Lineage (NCBI taxonomy): Eukaryota > Metazoa > Chordata > Aves > Falconiformes > Falconidae > Microhierax > Microhierax caerulescens. The sequence continues at coordinate 27,491,084 of JAVJGJ010000030.1, forward strand.
ACTGCTTTTTTCACTGGGGGTTCTCTGAAGAAGCAGAGTTTGAGCTGGTGAAAAGGGCAGGAAAAAGAAAGGGTGGGCAGAGAAAGAACAAACTTCAGCAAATGCAGTATTAAGCCGATTTTAGGGGTTCCAGGGCTGGCAAGCACACAGGTATTATTCTCAGCAAGACCAAGAAGACTCCATAAGGAGATTAGTGACATGTACCTTGAGCACAAGAAATGTTCTGAGAATTCATCACCTAATGCCTACAGTGCTGAAAACACAGCATGTTATGGTAGCATTAAGTATTATTAGTGTGCTTACCTGCAGCTCCTATATCCTACCAGATAGCACCCAGAGTTTATTTTTCTTTCCCTTTTAAAACTACAAAATATGACTGCATTTGTAAGAAGATATTATAGCCTTTTTTGGTGCATAAAATATGAAAATGACCATTTTAAAGAAAATACTGATGCTTGAGGAAACCTTTTTTTCCTCCATTGGGTGGTCAGACATGGTATGCACACAGCGCATAGGAAGAGAATAATTCACGGCATACGCTCAAGTGAACAAGACCTTTGAGGCAGATTAAACCACATACGCATAAGAGAGAGAGAATCAAGAGCTAAAATACTTTGCCAAAGGCTGCGAGATTTTCGTGCTTTTTAGAATGAAAATTGTGCCATAGATACACAGCCATTTAATACATTTAAATTATTTGTGCCGTTACTTTTATGTGTAGTGTGTGTGGATAAAGTGCTTTTAAAATATGATGGTTAATTTTCAGTTGTTCTATCATTTCTCTTTCACTGAGGAAAAAAAAAAAAGAGTTTTATGACACCTTTTTTGGCAAGTAGGTTTAGCGCCTTGGAGTACTGAAGTTCATTCATTAGCATAAGCTTTTATTATAAGCCATAATGTCTTCTTTATTTCAACTGCTATGGATGAGGACATCTAGATACCATCTTCCATCAGTGGTAGATGGAAACATTTCCCATTTGACTTCAGTATACAGAGCATGTATTTGGAACATTAAAGGCAAGCACCATCACATTTTAAAGACTATCGTTAACAAAGCAGCATGTGAAAGTTAAATTGTGTAAAATATATTTTTTAAAATTAACCCTAAAACACCAAAGCACAGAAATCCAAGAGAAAAGAAGACAATTTAAAAAAAAATATTTTTAAAATTATGCAAGTTTGAAGTAACTGTTAAAACAGCACCGTCACCAACAGTACAAAGAACTGAATACTGAAATGTGCTCTGCGGTATGCTTTAATTGACTAAATAGATACATGCTATGGGCTCCACAGGTGTCCAAAGCACTGGGGAATGCCAAGAACACGTGCGGCCACTCCTGCCAAAACCTAGGCAAGTCTTAAATATTTGGGCTGGTTTTTGGTTTGTGTACCTATCCCTCCTGAAGAGCTGCAAGTAGAGACCAAAGAAGACTTATGAAGCAGAAGATAGGCAGTAGATGCCACAACAAATACTATTCTCCAGCAATTCCAGGTGATCTATATTTAACCCCTAAAAGCATATAAATAGCAATTTCCAAAAGAACTATGTTCTTACTTGGTTTAAAGGATAGTGAAGACTTATTGAGTGTTAATGGCCTTCAGAAGTTGGTTGGTTTTTTTTTCCTAAAGAAACTAAACAAATAATTATGAAAGGAAAAGGATTATCTGTAGGATAGGCTGCTATACAGAGAGAGGAAGCAATATTAAATACTCACTGGGTTTTCCTCAAGAAGCCAGCTGCCAGGAAGTGGATTCCCATCTCTTAATAACAGAAACTACATCATATGCCATCTTCAATTCTACGCTATCAAAAGTTCAGTTACTAGTGTTAAAATACAGACTCTTCACTGTGTCTCTTTCCTCTAATAAACTGTCCTTTGGAGGAAGAAGAATGATATTTTTCAGGATATTATGCTAAATCATTACAATCATTAAATAAAGTCTGCATGGGTAGGTTTTTTTGGTTGGTTTTTTTTTTATAATATCTGTACTAAATAAATACAATAACTAATATAGTTTCTTATCTAAATATTCTAATTTACCCTTTTTTTGCCCTCTTTTGAGAAATAAAAACTGTGATGACACTTTGTTCATTAAACTGGTATGTTCCATTTCTTATGGCTTTTGGTAAACTTTATCCATATCAGTCCAGTGCAATTTGGCTCTTATTAACACTAATCTTGAATATATTCCCTTTGTTTAATACCATCATGGCTATTCTACAGGTTATTCTTTTTACGAAAATAAAATACAAGCAAGTGAGACCAATGTAAAGACTTCATAGAAGTGTATCACATTTCAAGAGAAAGCAATAAGAGACATAATTTTAGCTTATATTATGATGCTTCCCAAAGACAATGAACTAATGTGAAAAATATTGCTTCCTTTTATTTTAACATTCATTCAAAGAGGGGAAAAAAGGCCCATCAGAATAAACCTGTAAGGATTATAAATCTTGCCTGGATAACAAATGTACAGTGTTATTGTTTAATATTCTTGTTTCTGTTTGTTGTTAGGTGTTTGGAAAATGGAAAACACTGCTTTGCTTTTACTTTACAGAAATGTTTCACAATCTCATGTACAGAGGCAATCAGCGTCTCTGTTTATAATGATTACAAGTAACAGGATAAAGATGACAGGGATACAATATCAGTTCAGTTTCTTACACTACTCTGTAAGAGGTATCAGTATGTATTAGACCAGCACTGAGATTTTAAGTATTATTTTCAAAACTCACCCCTCCTCAAAAAAACAAAAAACAAAAAGCAAACCAACCCACATATTCGTCCTCCACATCTATGTGAAGCTCCCATTTAAAGTAATGAGAAATGAGTAATGTGCTTTCCCCCTAAAAACTTTTTTCACTGACAAAAATAAAGACCACAGGATATTGCCTTCCATTTTCCAAAGAAGGAAGAATTTAGGAAGCTTTCTAGGAATTTCTCTAAACTACATTTATATGCTACTGTGCTGATAGCAAGCACAAGGAAATGTGCTTTCCTATATTTCAGCACTTAAGCCCCACTCATCAAAATTAGGTGCTTAGGAACCAATTAAATAACTTTGCCTTAGCTAGCAGTGTACTACAAGTGAGAGAGAACAGTCACTTGTGGTCCCAGTTTGGGCTCGTATTTCTCATTAATAGTTGTTTCTCATTAACAGTTGTCAGAAACAGAAAAAAATATTTTGGAAATTTAATCACACCATCACTTTCAGGAAAGCTGTGCCAACCCATTTTGAAGGTGAAGTTAGAGCCCTGGGCAACTTCAGGAATAACAAAAAGCAATATATTATGGGGGCTGCCTTGTCTCTCAGAGGAAACTCATAAGTAATTACATATGAAAAAAATTACATATTATTTTGCACTGTATGCAGAGTTTGAGCATGGAAGAAATAACCGAGGACTAGTAACTTGGAAGTAATATATATATATATTCTCATCTCCTGATTTGTTGATTTGATGCTATGTGAATAGACCGTACTTGGTAACTTTATGTTGCATTTTCATCAAAGAAGAAGGAAGAAAGTGGATTAATAGATTTATTCAAGAAATACATATGGCATTCTCTTTGGGGCCAATTTCACCATACAGAAGGTTAATTACCTCCTATACAGTAAAATGAGTTCTTCAGACTTTGAGATCAGAGCCTTTTGGCCTGCAGCATCCACAGAGATGATGCCATATTTGGTGGGGAAAAAACCCACAGCAGTCCTACTTGCCTACCCTGTTTTCATTACTACAGCCTCCAGATGAGAAAGGATTCTGCTTTAGCATGGAACAAAAGACCATAAAATATATATTCACAGCAAAGCCAAAATTTCTTTGGTAATAAAAAATTATCTTATTTTTCTCTTTGAGGCTACTGCATAGGTAATCCATTATTAGTGGCTCACAGTCAGTGACTGGCTGTGAATTGAGCTGGTGAATAAATTAGCCTACCTAGATAAAGAGCCAGAATACTGGGGTACACAACTATGCAAGAGAGGCCCCAAAGACTGACAATTTTTCTGTTTCTTTAATGCAAATGGTTTAATGATGGATGACCCCATTCCTTTAACGTCCATTTGGGTGCTTCATATAACTATTTGAACATTCACTTGAACTTAATTCGACCATCAATTTGGGACCTGATAAAAGTACTGCTTCCTCATATAATCCAAGAACAGCAATGAATCTTCCAGATAGTTGAAGTATGAGATATCCATTGCTGTATGTGTTGCTTTCATAGCTGAACTGCTTCTTCATAATGACGAGAAGCAACTATGCTTATTCTTTCTTTCCGTTATAAAACTGGCATATAGTGCTGTTTGTTACCACTTGATTAATCTATCTTCAAATTAACAGTAAAGTTGAACAAATACTTGAGCTTTGACCTTCGGTACATTCACAGGTTTCTCCAAATCTTTTACTTCATGGTGTTCCAGAAACATTTCTTAGTGCTTGCTGATGGATGTATCCCCTTGGCACTACTTGACAGAGGATTAGAGAAAAAGATATCTCCATATGCAGCTGAGGTCTTTCCATAAATCTAACAAAAGTTAAAACCCTTAATCTGAAAGACAGATAGAACAGAAGAACCCGAATTACTCCACAACACAGGTTAACTTCCTTCTTTTGTGTTAGGAGATACCCTAAACAGAACTTGTTACTGAAGTTCCAATTAATATTGACTTCCACAGATCGCTGTCTCCAACCATACAGATACTTTGGGAATGGTTCTGAAAAATAGTGATAGGTAGGTATAGCACAGAAATAAATGTAATAATCAGATTGGTCCATTGTTGCTAGTTTCTGTGACTCTGAAAACTTGAGAACAGTTCCTAAACAAGAAAGGAATAGTGTAGACCATTTACATTAATCACAGCACAACTTTCAAACAAATCTTCCCAAATACAAAATAGTTGTGCTTCTTTCTTGGGACTTCTACAATTTGCTGATGAAAAAAGAGATGCATGAGTGTAATGTCTTTTCTAATTTTTTATTTAAAGGGCAAAAGTACAAGCCCTAAAAAGAAAAAAAACCACAGCCTATGAATGCTTCAGTGGCCTCTTGTGACAATTGAGATTCCTGTGAATCAACAAGCAAAATCCAGAAGAGTCTGGAGTGATACCTAGAACCTAGATACCTCTGTGGACTAATATTTAAAATCCTCTCTGCTTTTCTACTAGTGTTTATTGTTGAGGTCCAGTACTTCTTTATAGTTTAAATATCAACATGGACATTTCTTAGTTCCTGTATATGACAAGTCAGTATAACGGTCTCTGTAAGAAATCAGGGACATCTTCACAGCACACTGGTAGCTCCAGACGTCATATATATGCCCTCTGAACTCAGGGCAATTGCTTTGATTTGCCACTTCTGTAGTGCTCTGCCACTTCTGCTTTCAAATTTGGGGGGCACAAAGAGCCCATCCTTGGCTTTGACTCCCAACAAAGAGGACAGCAACTCTACAAATCAAAAACTTGCCTTCTACACATCCTTACCAAGTTTCACTGCTCTCTCTCTCTCTCTTATTCCCAGTACATTAAATGACCAAAGGAAATGGCTTTTGGCACATTTCTCCAAAGCATGCCCCAAGTATCCTGGATGTGTAAAAAGATTTGAAAGTCACAGCATAAGGCAGCATATTATCAAAGCAGCAGAATTTGTTGGGAGAATTCAATACTGTGTTGTCAGCTCCCAGTTTTTAACTTCACATCCTTTTCTCCAGAGCAAGTCTGGAACCGAACCACTGCTTCCATGTGCTCAAGTGTGCATGCCAACAACAGTCTGTGCAAACCAAGAATGGACAGTCACTGGCAGCAAGCAGACTGCAGGACAGTAAATTCATGGCCTTCAATGTCCAGGCCTGAGAGCAGGAATCTCTACCATCTACTGCTTTCTGCTGTCTCTAAAGGCATCACGTGGCTGCTACAACACAGAAGGTGTTAAATGAGAGTGATATAAAGACATGGTGATTGCCTTCTTGGACAGTGAAAATTCCTGCCATTCCATCTTGGCCAAGATCTTTGCTACCACTCCACTGTGAAATAGAAGAAAAATAAATAAAATAAAAAAGAACAGTATTCACATATCTATCTTGATAGTGCAATCTTTGCAGAAACCTCCTGAAACAGATTTTGTAACACTGTAGTGCGTCTATTGCACTCATTTTAAGGTATATTTCATTGCAAAAAGTAATCTGGACTGTGCCTTACCTAGATCAAAAGCTAATTTGACTGGAAGTTGAGCAAACTTAACAGCACGTCTGACATTGCTCAGGAAAGAATTCTGTTCAGCAGCTAAAGAAAAATACATTTTTATGACTAACACCATACAGGTGGTCTTTTTCATCAGTTTCCAGAGGTAGATGTTTTCTCTCTGCCTTTGAACTCTTTAGAAATTTTCTCCTTATTCATAAGCTGGCAAACAAATGTAACTATTATTTTTCCTCCTTCTTTTAGACAAGGCATTGACTTCTGCATTTGAACATTTCAGGAGGAATGTCACTGGGGCCTGATACTTCACCTTGTGATAGCTACATGAGAGCTTTAAAAAACTGTTGTGGATGTTAGTGCTGCTCCTATGTGGGGAACAGCAGAATTTCATTTTAAGCTTCAGGCAGACAGTGTATTAAACTGTTGAAATGTTTGTGCCAGTGACAGAGGATTTTCCTTGCATTCAGTTTGACAGCATTTGACCATCTCCACTACAGAATGGTATAACACCCCTAATTTTACAGCCAGAGACTGTTTTCAAGCTGTCTTAGAAGCTTTCAGATTTTTTCAAGCTGTCTTAGAAGCTTTCAGATTTTTTCTGAACAGAAGCAAAGTTTTTCCATCTTTTTTGACCAATTATCTGCTACAATATGAACATTTTCTTCTGCTTTATGTTTATCTTGGTGGTAAGCAGCTTTTGGATTTGCCAATTCTTTTTTTTCAAACCTTGTGCAGTATATGTTATTTTTATATATATATATATATATATATATATATATATATATATATATTGAGGAACCTGATGGAATCATCACATTCTGTCAGTGCAGTTTTGATGCTTGCATTTAACAAAAGCCTAAGAGCTCTGCAAAGGCCTTGTATAGCATCCCTGAGAGTCTTTCATCTATTTGCCATCTTTAACTTCAGTTTCATAATTGAAATACAGCAATACCTAGTATATTATCCAATTTCTTCTTGGTGTCTGCCACTGTAAGTAGCTCACATATGTTTAATGTGTTTTTCTGTAGTTGTAAAAATGGTCAGAAAAGAGAGGACAGAAGAACAAGCACACACAAAAATTAAATATGCTGGACCATAACGATCCAGCCAGATTTGTAAAGCATGGGAGAATAGTGCCATTAGGGTAACAGTTCTCTGCAGTCTCCCATGTCCCAGGAACAAGACTATCTGGAACAGCTGCTGTATTCCTACAAGACTAAGGATAATCCTGCCTTTTGGACAACACCGTTCTGAACAAAAAGACCTCATGACCACAATCATTGCTACCACCTCCTATTTTGTTACAATTACTGTCAAAGTAAATAAACAGGATAATAATATAAAAGCAAGACCACTTTTCATAGTCCAGTAGGATACAGAACTTCGGGGCTATACAGAACAAAACAGCAAAGCTAAGCTGTGAGTCCATACTGACAGCATTTTTAAGGTAACTCTGCTTATTGAAAATTCCTCATGTTTTGTACAAACACCTTATCTATGTTTTCTACTTGGTCCATACCTCTCTCTTTTTCTCCATCCCTGCAGGAAGAAATATTATTTTTAAAAATATTATAATATAAAAATAAGTATAAAAAATTGTGTCTTTTTTTTTTTTTAATACAGATGTTTCTTATATTTCTATAATGTTGAAATGAAAATAGGTCCATTAAAACTAGATTCTGGCAACATGGCCAGCGCCATAATCTTCTGGATCATTTTTAGCCAAACACAATCTAGTTTTTCTTACCAATCTAGCCATCACAAATAGTTGCTTTTGTGAAAGTGACATAAAACTGAGTGGAAGTGTGTTGCTGACATTTTAGTCTACATAAACTAGCAGAGGATAGACCCAATATAGAGTTGACATATGATATTTACAGTATAGAAAGAACTTGTTACAACCTTTTCCTGTCCCATGAGGGACCTCTCCCTGAGGCAAGTCTATAGTTTTCTGCAGTCAAAAATGGCACACCTTGCTATGAACAGCCTCTTGCTTCAGGGTCATGGACTCTTCCGTCTGCTTTTGCTGCCTCTATCTGGTGGCAATTCTTTGAAGGTTATTCATTGTTATTACATCCCAACTGCCCCTGATTTCTTCCCCCTTGCTCTTACAGTCCCCAGTGAAACTTGAAATGGTATCAACACCTCCCAGCAGCACTATTATATGCCTGTTCCTCACTGGCTATTGTACTTCAAGGTAATTTTCCCTCAAATTTTTTTCAGAATACCCTTGTCTTCTGTTATCCCCAAGATGTACCATAGCTCACAAAGGTGGGCAAACCCAGCACATAATACATGCAGGTGCAACATCACCCTTACAATATCGAATGATGTCTCAGATAAGAGATAATTCTCATCTGGACTGTTGCCATAATCAGGGTATTTTTATTAATTTATCACTTTCATTTCTGCCTCTGGTTTCCCTTCATAAATATTTTCTTTCCTTGCTAAAATTATCTTTTAAATTTATGCTGAGTAGTAAGTAAGACAACGTGTTTACTGTAAATAATTTAACAACATAAAATATTTGATAAAACTCATGGGGAACTAGTTATTTACATAACTAAATTTTCTAGCAGTTTTGAAGTTGACAATAATACTTGCTTGATCATCATAAAACTTCACAGTATTCGTCATTGACCAGGACTCCATTGTGCCAAGTGCTATACACTAGATGCTGTGTAAGCAAAGAACAAAAACATAGCTCTTGCCCTAGACACCTTACAATCTGCAAGACAACAGAGGAATATAGACAGATGGAGAGGTATAGAAGGTGACATGATGATTGCGATCACCGTGCTAGAAAGCAGTCAGAGCAGAACAACACCACTGTCATTAAGTTTTAAATAGTCATCACAGAAAAAAAGGGGGTTAGAGAGATACAGCTCTCCTAAGTCACTGGAATATATCAGTGACTTGCCATTTATTTCTACATTTTAATCTGAACTTCCCTTTTCTTCTCTCCAAACTCTCAGGTTCTCTCTGAATAAAAACTTGCAGTAAAACACACAGAGAACTACCACTACCTTCACTTGGAAGTTCCACTTGCTGGATAAATTCCCATAATCTCATTTAAACATACATTTAAAGCTTTAGAAATATGTTAGAAAATGATAAAATGTATACAGGAGTATGCACTTGTATGAACCCAAGATTTATACCTATATTAGTGTTATTAACAAAGGCATTGCTTGAGATTTAGACCCAAACCACTGTCACAGGAGAAGAAAATTGGTGAAATGACAAAATAAAATTGACGATGATGTAAATATTAGTGTTTAACCTACTGTAGTATATGCCAACTCATTAGGCAAAATTTCACCCTAGCCTGCACAGAACTGCTGGAGTCACCAAATATACCAGTAACAGGAATGCTGCACACAGACAAAATGGAGCTTATAATTTGGCATATGTTATAAAGCTATAGCAGCTAACTGTGTAGTTCTTACAGAAATTGGTGGTTGTACCTTCTTTTTATAATTGCTCTAACACCAAAGCCCAATGTCCATGTAAGCTCAGACAGCCCATCTGGCAGCTGCAGGACTCAGACTCCAGCAAATACCTTGTAGGAACCATGGCAGAGGTGTCCCCAGAGACTCCTCAGTCACATCTCCAGCAGCCTGTTAGCTGCATTTGCGTGAGCTCTTGACGAACTTGCCTCTCAGGCTGCCCAGGGGTCGAGCTTGCTGATGAGCTGTATGAGCCGCTTCATTTTGCTGGACAGTTTTGTTTTGATTTCTACCTGGCTATGAGCACTTTGCCTCTGCTTGTCTTTATATTACCTCCTATAATAGATACAGATGATTTATATTCAAGGCTTTTAACAAAGAAAGAGTGTTTATAGCTCCAATAAATCGATATGGATAGGAGGGAAAGAAATATACCCCCCCATCTCTTCAAATTATCTACATTCCAGTAAATTTGATAACTTGCTTTTCTTAGTGAAAGGCAAAACATACATCCTTTAAAAATTTACACTGCCTGATATAGCAGATTCTCAACAGTCAAAGCCCAACTCTTTTTTAAGTGGGTGTAATTTTAAGAGGAAAACAAAGCAGCATAAGTATTTAAATTAGCACTCACATTTCAGCTCTAAGAAATATTTAAAAAAATAATTACAGGTCCAAGCCAGGAGTGTACACTTCAAAGATGTAAACATAACCTGTGGCTGTCGGGAGAAGTCTATGTGTAGGCATCTTTATTTTTAGTCATGAAGTATTTGCTGAATTCCACCATTAACATATTTACAAACAAATTGAAAGCCATAAACCCAAATTATATACTTTCATGTCTCTCCTGTCAGCCGAGACCCCTTGCCTCAGACTGAAGTGATATCAGCACAAATCATCCTGCTGCTATAAATATCAACACCAAACAATAAAACCAAATTATAAGTAACAAGATAAATGCTTTAGCTTTACTATTTGGCGCAGTCTTCCCCAAATTCCTGTGCATTATTCCTGTCTAAAACCTTTTCATGCAGTCGTATGTCAAAGATTACTTTGACAAGGCAAAGACAAAGCAAAGACTTTCTACAGGTTGGTGAAGTTATACATTGCAAAGTAATGTACCATGGTGTCCAAGCTCAGCTGTGGCCTCAGGTATTACAACCATACATATTTCACCTCATTAATTTGTAAGACGGAATTCCTGTGTTTTTTCCTTACCAAAATGTGCAGCTGCTGATGCCTCCTTCACTTTATTCATCCTCATCACTATCCCAGTTTATTCAACAGTGGTAATATCTCAAACTTGTAAAAATACCTTGCTGTTGTCATAAACTGCAGCAGTGTATGTATTGCCTTCCAGTGTCTTTGCATAGCCCAGGCTTAGCATAAAAGGAAAATGCTTCCATCCATGTGTCAGCAATATGATAAACAGCAATGATGGAAGACAGTAAGGAGGCCTCTGCCTTTAAAGGAATTTATGTAAAATTTCCCCCCCTCCCCTCTGATACATCAAAGAGTGCTTGGTTCTCTGAAGTGATCACAAAAGGCAAGCCACGTGGTGCGGCAAGCTGTGGCAAGCAGAGGTCCGCTGTCTATGCACACGGTGTGAAATACGCAGCCAGAAACGCAACATGTCCGAGAGGCTGGAAGAGGGAAGGAAGGAAGACAGAAGCATTAGGGCAAGAAAGAATGGAGTGTGACAAGAGAAACTGAAGATGCAGAAGTTAAACAGACAATAGGTTTAGCTGATATGACATGTACTGCAGACAAAAGGTACAGCGTCTTCCTGAATGGCATTGAGCTGCTGTAATGAAACAGAGAACAAAAAGAAATGATCAAGAAAAAAAAAAAAAACCATGAAAAACTTCAACAGAGAACACGAGAAAAGAAAGCAAAGCTGACTGAGGAGATATGAAATGGTTCTAGAAGCATAATAAAAATCACCCAACAGCATAAATGCAAAATGGGGACAAATGGTGAATAAAAATGGTTAAAAGCAGGCCTCAGTTTACTGCTGGCATTGTTAATATGCCATACCAGGTTGAAGGAAGATAACAGCTGCCGCCTTCCTTATGTAGAAAAATACCCACCTAGTAAAACATTCAGTCACCCTGCAGTATGCACTAGCCTACAGACACTATCACTGGAGACATGTTGTGTGATTAAATATTCTGGTAGACATGGAAATATTTGAGGAAATGAGAATATATTTTAGAAAACAACAATCAGCGACCAATGCCATATTGTAATATCAGCCATAGGCAAGAAAAGAAAAAGAAATAAGCATTCTTCATAGAGAAAGTCTTTAATGTTTTGTAGATATGAGAAAAAGAGATCTAATACACCTGCAGCAAACTACACGAAAAAAAGGAATTGTACTAGTAGAAGCTAAATAAATATTTGCTAAATAACACATAATATGCATTTAGATTTTTGAATTTTCAACAGTTCTTTTTAAATGCCTGTAATGATTCAGTACCTGAATCTACTAATGGAAAAAAATAATGCCTCAGTCTCTAGAAAGCAGGTTAGATGTGGAAGGATGAATATTCTGAACATATTGGTCAGCAAACTCAGGGATTAGTTTACTCAGTTTGCCTCCAAGAATTGAACAAATTTGGGTGGGCAATTTGAAGACTATTTAATTTCATCCCTAATCTACACAGTCTAATAACAAATGCAGTGATTTTAAACAAAGGTATCAGTTTTGAGTTCAATTCAAAGTCCATCCAAGCTCTGGAATAAAGTTTATGTGGTTTTACATGTAGAACCTGTATTGTACGTTAGTGCTACAACTACCCCAGATCTCCTCAGCTGAAACACTAAAGAAAATTTTTAGTGTGCGCTGGCTTGTTAAAACCTCAGACTCCAGGAATTCAGCACAGCAGGTGACTAGATGCCAGGTAAGTGCTCATTTGTACACTCGGCTACCTGCTTTCCTGAAGCAAAAAATTCTTTTTGAGCATAAAGTACTTGTTTCTTTGGACATATGAAGGTAAACCTTCTCTCATTTACAGATGACTTCCTATTTATATTCATTTTAGATGGAAGACTTTGAGAAACAGGTAATTAGTTTCTTGAGGGGTCAGTAGAGTCCTTAAAAATTGAGATAAAACCTGATTTGAGCAAATAAAGACACTATGTAAGTACATTAAATGTTTGGATTAAAATTTATTTAAATAATTATTTTAAGTCTAGTGTTTAAATACATATTACTTAAAGATATGGGGAAGCATTATATTTGAATACAATGTGGAACAGCCCTCAGGAAGTTACATCAGCCTAAGTTCTGGAACAGTATCTTTGCCTCTCTTCCTCCTCTCCTCACTAAAAGATGAAGTTCAGGATCATTCCGATTACACATACTTCAGATGATCTGTTTCCTATTTTGCTCTCAAGTGACTAAAGACATGCACAGAGACTTCACAGACCAAGTTTTCTGTCATGCAAGTCTTAAGCACTTCCACGCAAAGCTCCCACCGTCACCAGATCTATAAAAGGTGGCATTTACTCTGTGAAAAGCATGTTTTGCTTTTTACAAAACGTTGTTCCTTGACAACACTGACTGAGCGTTCCTTCTTTTTTGTTAAATATTGACATCTTACATCTTTTGTTTTATTCAAAGCAGATATTAAAAAAAAAAAAAAAAGGGAAAAAAAAAACCAACCAAGAAAGAGTAAAGATCTCTCTGATACTTGTATTTGACCTCTAAAGAGTCATGGGCACAACTGCTGGGCCCAGAACATTTTAAGAAACCAGATGCTTTTACCTACATGAAAGTCACAACTGGGACACAAAACTTTGAAAGTCAGTCCACAGAGATCTGCTGTGGTAGCCAAAATGCAGCAGTCTCATCTGTCAATACCTAGAGAGGGATTTCTGACCCAGTCAACCTTATTTGTGATAGATACAGTGTCAGACAGAAAGAAATTGTCTTATATAATTAACCAGTCTCCAATTTAGATATTGCAGCAATCCTTAATCAAATTCTTGCAAATAAGCATACAGGAATCCAATATAGTTTGAACTGCAGCCTCCACAAATACTGCAAACACATAGTTTGAAATGTTAAACATATTAAGTGTTCAGAAATTTTCAAATGTACATTTGCAAGAATTACTGTGCCTCAAAGCCCAGCTTTTGAGATCATCTCTCCCTAAAGGGGCTGTTCTAGAGAGGAGAAATGGAAGGCTTCTACCAACAGGTGGGAGGATGCAAATTGATTTTCAAGTGCCTTCCAGCCTTGCTCTTCGTAACCCAATGCAATCTATTCTCTCATCACTTTACTAAATTTTACTAGTATGACATTAAGGCAACACTGAAGGTAACCATTCCCAACTGTATTCAAAAGAAGCCAATTTTTCCTTTTAAGTCAGTCCACCTCATTCAGTCTGAAATGGCTACACAATAAGTAGCTGACAGTGCATTACCAGTACAGTAAGAGACATAAATTATATTGCCTTAGCCTCCATGAGGAAATCCCCTCAACAACGTCAGCAAAATGGGTGTTCAACCCAGAAATTACACATCAGTGTGTAACTAGTGCATCCTGTTCCTCCTCAGCTGCAGCAGAGCTCTTTGGCTACTGCACTCATACTTTAATTACCCACACATTCATGCACCTACCCTCCTCCTGCGCTCCCAAATGGTTGACAGTATGAAGTTTTATGTAAGGTATGATGCAGATCTGAGTGACCCTAATCCTCTGGTTACCTCTTCATTTTTGTTTTGGTTGGGGGGGAGAGAGAGAGAAGCATAAATAACTCATATAATATGTTTCATCATCAAACTGATTTTACTTTAAATCCGTGGTAAGATTTCCATGAGATTCAAAGGAAGTAGCAGGAGATCCTCTTTGTGTCAAGATATATTCCAGCGCTAACTTAAATTTAGCATATTCTTTCATAAGTTTATCTTCTAGTTCCAGAACACTGGTAAACAATGAATACTATGTTATTATGTGACTCTGGTATTTTTCCATATAACCAGATAGCTACATTAGAAATATTATCTTTAAACAAGAACAACTGTAAAATAATATGTGGATGAAATTTCTTAGTATGAAGATGTTAGCCTAAATGTTTTGATTGCATTATGTCAAACATCTAAAATGAAATTTCTACACTATAAAAGCATTTTTAGTAGATTACAAAATGCTTAAGAGGTAGATATGACTAACTCAATAATAATCAATAGGAAACTGATAAGATTACACTTTTTCCATCTTTATTCCCATTTCATCTATCATTTTCTCTCAAAACACATGTCTGTATTTTTATGATTTTTTTTATTATTTGTATAAGCAACATTATTCATGGTTCACGAATTTGACCGAGTCCATAAACTGAAAATTACTTGTAATCTACCTTATTGGGCTTCTCCATTAAAGTTCTGACCTAGCTGGCCCTAGCTAATAAAACAAACTGTTATGTAAAGCAGGCTTTACCTCAGATGAAATAAAGAATCTGTATTTTACTTGTAATGCTGCAGCCACATGTCAAAGTAAATTACTTAAACAAGTAGTTCTGCAAGCAAATATATCCATTAAGTGCCAGATTGTGTACAAGAGCAGGAGGATAGCCCCTGCTCCAAGGCCAGCCACAACTACCACTCCTACACGTTTCTACATGAAGGCAGAGTAATTCACTACACACTGTAACAAAAGTATGAAGAGTTTATGAATGCATAAAGAAGCACATGGCAAAAAAATTAGCAATTTCCATAAACTGAACACTGAAGTTCCTTATTTAATTTAACCTCAATCAAATTTCCCTTTCAATCATATTTAAATCTTGTTCACCATAGTGCTTTACAAAGCAGAATAAGCCTTATTATCTCATTGAAGTTAAAAGGAGATTGTCCTGAGGAAGGAAAGAATAAGGATTTCAGGATTTGTCCCAATAAAACGTAAAAAAAAAAACAGCAGAGTTGAACAGACTTATTACATTGCAAAGAGCCAAAACTGTAACATTTCTTTTTTTTCCCACCAAGTTACTAGTTTTCTTTATCAAATTAGTAAAAGTATCATCACTTCATCTTGTAATATTGAAATATATAGTAGAAGTTTCAGAGTATTTGCTTGTTTAAGTTATGGTTGCATGCTTGGGGATTTTTTCAAGTATCAAGGATAATTTTCAGGTAAATTTGATTTATCATTCACAGAAGAGATTGAGAATGAGAAGACCAATTTACAAGGTAGCCACAGAACAATTCTAGCATCTGCCCATGTGGAAAAAGGATATTTGGAAGGTACTGGGTACAATTAAAATGGTCTTTTCCAATTCCAACTAGCAGCTAAAAACATAAAGCGTTGCTAGATGCAGCCATAGTCTAAGAGACCCTGTTGTAATGTCTGGGACATGGGAAGCCACCTAGAAAAGCTGGGCACACAATTTCCTCTGAAATTCAAAAGGCAATTGAAGTTTGGGACCATTTTTGATGCTTTTGGTGCTGTGACACAACAGCTTGCCATACCTAAGGAGCAGGTACGTGACCCTCAGATGGAAGACAGAATTCCCTAAAGAAAGTCTTGGCAAAGGCTATGGGCTTTAGCAATTCCCAGCAGGGAGTCAATAGTTGGAGAGGCCAGTGAAACTAGGGGAGTTTAGAAACAAGAGTAGAACTTAAGCACAGGCAGTATTGAAAGGACATGCTTTCCCCTAGGATCACTTAGACCTAAGCTAGAGCTCTGAGAGGATATATCCCTCCATTTTAAACTCAATGAAAGAACCATTCACAGAGCACTTATTTTCAGAATATGGGCTGCACGTAGGGTAGCCAGGAAAGAACATCTTTGCACATGACGTAGGCAGCTCTGGGCATGCACTGAACTGAAGGCACAGAAAGAACCTCAGTGGCAAAATTTCAGGTACCTAACAGACTTCAGACACCTAATCGTTTGAGGGATTTCAAAGATTATATAAATTAGGTTCATAAATCCAAATCCAAATTTAGACACCATTTGTTTGCCAGTTTCTGGAGGTGTTTTTTGAAAATCACATCTTTTTAATCAGTAATAGGGGGCAATTATATATTTGCACTTGAGATCACGTAATATTTTGCAAATTCACAATATAAATATTTCTCTCTAAGTTGTAATTTTCTTCAGGTGATCATAAGAGCTACAGCACATTCATCTGACTAACAATGCAGGAAGATATATACATATTTCAGGATTAATGATAGGGTGTTTAAAGTAGCTTGCATTAATACTCTGAGAAGAATAAGAGGTTGTCATTAAAAAAAAAAAAAGACAGGAAAATTTTGGGATTGCAAAATAAAATTATTCTGCCTAGGTAATTCTATTTTGTACTTTTTAAACTACGACTTAACTTTGCTGATGTCAATGAACAGAAAGATGTACTAGCAGATACTATTTTGTTTATTGTCACTTAAATGGTTCTTGAGTGCTGGTGTTATCTTCATTAGATTGGTCATAAAAACATATATTTAAATTAATGCACTGATGTCTGTGTTTTTGCCAATCTTCACAACATACTCTTTCCTAATGCTGGAAGAAGAAACTGTAAAATAAATTTTGCAATGTCTGCAATGACAAGGTCACCATGTTCCAATTCAACATTGTTTTAAAAAAATAGATGTCATTAGAGCTTGAGAAATTTATTTAACATTCCCTAGCCTGCAGTCTAAGCCCCTTGTTACAGGAAAAAATGCCAGTGGTAACACACTCTAAAAGCCTCATCTTCTACAATTTAAAGGAATACAACATTCGTGTATCACTCACAGTATGAGGTATTTATTTACAGTGTTGCAAACTGTCAACCCCTGGTTTATTTCTATTATATATAGGATGTCAGGAACTGTCAAGTGTAACAGCTTTACCAAGGGACAGGCCATGTAAAGGCAGCGGATTAGGTAGACACTGCATTGAACATGCACTGCTTGCCATTAAGGCAGCTCTTACAGAGCAACCATGAAATGGTGGGTCATTACAGCACCCAGGGCAGCAGCTAAGCAGAACCACCTGCACATGGGGTTCAGTGGGACTTGCTTAGACTAGAAAAAAATTAATTAAAACCTGTATATATATATATATATATATATATACATATGAATATAAAAGGGAACTTGGGAATCGAGGAAGGCAACAAAGTGTTTATGCTAAAGAAAACCTCAGAGCAAGACTAGGTAGAAAACAGGCATGAATAAATTTAGGCTGAGAATGAGATGACTATTTCTAACCATCTGAGAAGTGAAGTTGTGGAAACTTGTCGTACTATGAGTGCTGGGTTAGAACCTAACCCATAATAATCTATGAGGCTCGTTCTCTGAAAAAAACATTGCATGTATGTCTCCATGGTACAGTGTCAAAGATACAATCTCGCTGAGAACAAACAAGGACATGAGACGCAGATTAGGAGCATTAGCACAGCTCTCCACCCACTGTTTGCTTTCTCGTCTGCACTGCGCTTTCTCTTTCCTCCACAGCATTATGGAGAACTTTTCTAACTGATTTTTGGAGCCTGCTGTTCCGTTTTCTTCACACTTTTTTAATCTCTTTCTTTCCTCTCATTGTGCACTCTAAACCCTGGCCTCAATTTTAGCTAGTCCACCTATTTCCCCACAAAGACTATTCTTTTTGAATACTGCATTCCCTTTCATAATTTAACAGTCCTTTCCTCTCCCACACATCCTGGCACCCACAATTTTTATTCCCATCTGCTGCTTTATGCCTAGGATTGAAATATTTACCAGAAACATAGTAACTAGTGAACTAAATGAAGAAATGGAGCCCATTTTCCAGAGACAATATGTAGATAGCAAACCAAATCATCTTTTTCATCCACAGATATACTGATACCTTTATTCCATCCTGGTAAGCTAAAGAAGAAGCACTTGGCAAGGATGAAGAAAAGTATCTAACATAAAGCCAAGACACAGCAGTTTTAAGAAGACTATTTCTTTATGAACTAGGGATACACATTTGTTGCAAGAAAGAAACTCCTGCAAGTTTTATCACTGCATATGCAAATTCCTATCAGTGTGCTGTTCTCAAACTTAAATCCATGTTTTCCCACATTCAACCAATGTTGAATAATAAACTTGAAGAGTCCTTGCTCATTAGGCTTTGTAGGAAAGAAAAAACACTTCATCTTTCCATACTGTTTTGTCCTATCACAGTGCTTTTGAGCTCCTGAGATGAGATTACAAATGACAGCAGAAGAGATTAGCAAAAGACTGATAGTCTGTCTTCCAGGGGCTACTCCACACTGAATTGTTCACCAATATCTCCTGCTTCTCATTGCTTTTATAAGTGGCACCTGAGTGGAAGCCAACCTGGTTTTGGCAGTTTCCCTCCTGTTCAGCCCATGTTTCTCCGAGGACCTTCCTGGATTACACTCTACCCAGGCCTAAATCTGTAAAGTTACTGTATTGATGAAAAGAGAAAATTTAACAAGTCTGATGTAGCCATTTCATTGTGCCCCAATCTGCCTACTATGATGAGGAAATTGTGCTCCACGCAGCCAACAAGCCAAAGGAAAATGGAAGTGGTACAGGGAGACAGCAGAGGAGGATTCCTCCCCCTACATATTATCACTTACAAGCAGACCTGAATTGCACACCACCAAACATTGCCAGTTTGAACCTATAGTCTTGCCCAGAAACAGATTTTTTGACAGGTTGGTTCATTTGGTTGACAGTTGCAGTAACTGCCAATTTTTTACCTTTTCCTAAGGAATATTTTTCCTCTGCATCCCTGTTTCCCTTTGCCCCAGACCTGCTTGTTCTGATGAGTGTCTGCCTTTTGAGGAAAAATATCCATTGATAGAGCTTTATAAAACTTAGAAACAATTGTAACCATTGTATGCATTTCTTAAAATAGAAACCTTAAAGTTTTAGATTACAAGAAGTCTTCTGCATACAGATTGTATTAACAGTCTATTAAATGATTATGATAAACTTGTCATTAGTTTAACACAGGAACTGCTGTAGGTGTATTTAATTCTGCACTTGGTTTTCTTTGTTTTGTACAAAATGGAGTAGATAAGCCACTTTGCTTCTTCACATGCTAATCACTTCCAAAACACCTGTATCACCTTTGTCAACTGTGCATCCTTTATTAGTATCGGCAAATACTATTTAAACAGAATTCTTCCAAGTCCCAGATATGAAAGAACAATCAACATGTCAACTCACACGTTAGTAAGAGACTATCACACATCAGATCTTTTCAATGTTTGTGATTCTATTGGGATAATATGGATTGAAATAATATATCACAAACACAGAAAAGAAGGTCTCCTGTGACAACAGTACATCAATGATGTCACAACACTGTCAAATAAAGCTATCATTCTTCCAGTTGATACTTTCACTTGCATAGTTTTCCATTGTTATGTTGTAATTCTCCGTGTATTTTCATTGTTCAGAATTCAAGTAATTATTAATTTCACATATACACATCAGTTCAGACATTAAACAGAGGAACATTTTAAGTGTTCAGGAGTTATGCTTTTCATTACAGAAGTGTCTTTCCTCTTATGAAAGCCTTTCATGCCGTACTGACTACTGTAAATGTAACCTCTTTTTTTTTTAAACAATACTGTACACATACATGAAAATTGCAGAAAAGCAACCAAGGAATGTACTCTGTAATTGAAGACATTCTGTTTGAACATAGCTTATTTCACAGTTTACTATAGCAGTGAGTAGAAACATTTTTATCAGCAAAAACTTTTGTAACATTATGCCATAAAGTCATCTCTGCTGCACAAAGACAAGACACAGAAATCCACTTCACTTTCTTGGAAAGATAAGCAGTCACTCAAACGAAGAATCACAGAAATGTTTTTGAGGTTGCTTTGAAGTTACAGTACACCTTAGAAGTAGGCCATTGCATGTTACTATACACATAATTTTAAGAAAACATCTCTCTCTTGTAAGAACAATAGGTAAGTGGGAAACAAGAGACACAGCTCCTAACTTGCCATTCTGTGTAACTTTGAGTAAACAGAACCCTTTGCTTTAAATACACCATCTGTGCAAAGACAGCCACCTTTGTAAAGTACTCTGAAATACTGGATGAAAAAGCAATCCCTTAGTACAAAATATTGTTAGTCCTACAAAAACTGAAGTGCTTACATACTGAAGTGCTGAGTACACTACTCAGTAACTAACTCATCATGAAAACTGCTACTGAGTACTATGTATAGTATTACATTGTGCCTCTCCCTCTGAGCTAGACTTCTATGCTGTTTTGTGAAAATGTTCATCTCTTTTGTATTACTGGGGAAAAAAAAACCCAAAAATCGCCAAAAATAGCAAAATGCCTTGCATGTTTTATTTGTAGAAAGAAACAAATCTTAGCATCCTTTCTTGCAGTACTCATATATTAAAGCCTACCAGTAGAGCAACTAAACACAGATAGATACCTCTTTAAGCTCCAGTCACAGTTGACATCCCTGAAGACCTAAATCCCCTGAAACACATGGATTTTTCAGGCTGAAAGACAGGATAATATAAATAGCTGTAAAGAGACAATTCAATAATTACATTACAATTTCACCCAGTCTAAAAATATTCATAAAGTAGAGATTTTTAATAAGTTTTTAGAGTGTAGAAATATGACCATGGACCAATGATTCTATTAGTTTTGAGAATGGAAAAGCCACCGAGGTGTCCTTTTTTTATATCACATAGACACATGTAACACAATACAAAATATAATGCAGGTTTTCTGACAGAAGTTTGTTGCATATATGCCTTAATGGCAAAATGAAAAGACTGGTTCTTTTTCCTTTAATCTCCGTACTTCTTTTTGAAGATAGCATTGGGCTGCTTTTTTTTTTGTTGTTGTTTGTTTTTAAATGAAGAAAATAATACCTTTGGTGCATTCTGTCAATGCTACTGTAATTTTGCAACCTACCCACACAAAACCTGTCTCCATAGTCCTTCTTTCATCTATTTATCGTCACTTCAGAAGAAGCACCTGCACTTTTAGCTGTACCAACACCCTGAGAACACCAAGCCTGACTCTTGGGCTAAAGCCTGAGATTACAGGTAAATGTGATCTGTCTGGGGAGGGGGTGTTGCCTTCAGGGCTGCCTCTGGCAGCCAAAAGATAGTAAATCAGAGGGTTAGGACTCCCCTTGAATCCTAAGAGAGGACAGTTTTCTTCCTAAAACCACTAGGTACAGTATCATACAGCATACAGCAGTATCATACTCAGGACCAGGTGTCGTAACTGTGAATCAAGAAAGTAATTATTTATTGATATGATTCTTATTATAATAGATTCCTAATAATAGCTGGTACTGGAAATACATGTGATGCTTGTGCTCAAATTATTTTAAAATAATTCTAAAGAGATTGTGGAGATTTGAGATAATGTCAAAATAGAAGTAATCGCACTACATTTAAATGGGAGATGGCTGCTGCAGCCTTTGCCTTACGACAGCAGTGGGGGGTGTTGACAGGGTTTACTACATTAATTCTGTATTTTATATGACTAAATTAACTCAATGATTTGAAATTATTACATAATTTGCACTGGGGGAGAAGGCAGAAACAGCTCATTGCTAGGACTGCTGCTGTTGTGATAGCCTAAGAATGTAAGACAAGCACTCAGGAAAAAGACAGCATATATTATTAAGCCAAGTAGTGTACTTGGGTGGGACATACACAAGTTTTTGAGCCCCAAAACCCTTTCATGCTTAATAGTTCATTTATTTCCTCCTACACCAACATTTCTGACTGTTACATATTATATATTTTACTGAGTCTGACACATTTATATTTAATGAAAATAATTTTCACCAAGTTGAGTATTTTTTCATGTGATCACCCTCAATAGTAATTTCCTGTTGTTATTCTCCTTTCCTTAATGTAATTCTGTTCAACTTGCTTAAGTAGTCATTTGGCCTTCTACACATGATGGTCATGGTCTTTCATCACAGTTACAATAGTTTTTTCGCTAATAATGGCAACTCCTTTTATGAGAACAAAAGCTCCTCTTGATGATAATGACTAAGTTATGTGTACATCAGAAAACGTGGTTCAGATTAAAAATGGAGCTCAGTGGACATTTTATGCTTCTTGCCCATCAGAGCTTGGAAAGGAGGCAAAAAACACAGAGAGACCTAGGGAAAGACTTCTGAGAGAGTATTTGTAAACTACAACCACTCACCCAAATTACTAAGGTAAATCATTTATGCTTCACTGGGAATAGTACAATGGGGAGAAGGGCAAGGCAGAAATTTGCTAACACTGGTTTTTGTGTTTATATTTTATCAGCATAGGGAGCAACAGAATGTGGTTTACAACCCACCAAAACAGGCTACAATGAACTAAATGTACTCTGGAGTTACACCCGAGGTTTTTAGTATGTTCCACACTCATTTCCACATGCTGCATAGCACTGCAGTCCAGAAGGCTGAGTTCTGGTCAATCAGTAACTAATTATTTCTTCATAGACAAGTATATTTCTGTAGGGTGAAGCTCCATTCAGTACTTGTCTCCAAAGCATTTAGAATCTTATTATAATCCATGTGACCTGATTCTACTTTAAGTGAAGTAATTCACCAAACTGACACTGATAATTCCAAGTAAAATTTTACAGTCAATCATATGAAGTACTGTGTGTGGATTTTTATTTTTTTGTGTGTGCATGTGTATCTCAGCATATTGTAAAAGTAGAATTTAATCTTGAATCAATGCAGTTTATGGAATACGCTGTATACATCCTTAAGGCACAGGCAAGGCTAGCAGCAACTGATAAATTGTCACTATTGATTTATTAAATACTAGTATAAGGTGTTTTGATAAGGATATTTGTATGCTATTTTTTTTTAAATATTGGGTTTATAAGTACAGGGACATGATAAAGAAAATCCAATATGATAGCAACTCATATAGTAACTTGTACCAGAAGCAAAAGGATCAACTTGTGATCTCAAGCTATCCTGCAGTGAATATCTGTGTCAGCTAGTTCTAAAAAGAAATTATTTCATAAAAAGTCAGAAGACTACTTGATTTTTCATATGATTTAGCACCTTTTCTGTGTGACACTTAAGAGGGATCCAATACCTGCATGCTCCCCAGACTCCATGTGTGAGATGACCTTTCAAAATCATTTCACCATGCTAAGCTTCATCATCCCATCTGTAAAGCACTAATAGTATTTCTTAAAACATACATAAGCACTTTCAAGATTTACTCATGAGAAGTGTTCATAACAGAACTCAGCATGTACAGTTTTAGCCAACAAACAAGATGCTTAAAAACATGTAATTAAATGACAAATAAGTATCCCACTCTGCTCAGCATTTGTTCAGCCACACCAGGAATAACATGCTTAGTTTTGGGCCACCCCCCCAGCTCAGGAGAGACACTGAAAACCTGCCGAAGGTCTAGTGAAGGGAGGACCACTGGGATGATTAAGGGGTTGAGGAACTTAAAGTATGGAGAAACATTGAGAGACTTGGGACAGCTTAGAGGGCTGAAAGCAGTGAGTACAGACACTGTCCAACCAACATTTCAGCTAACACTGACAAGTGCCATGCCCTGACAGACCTTAATTCTACTGAAATATCCCTAAAAACCCATACTTTGTCTTACTCTGGAGCATTACATATGTAAGAAATGCAAGAAAGACCTTTATGGCATTTGAATAGCCAATTCCATTGATCCAATGCAGACATAAAGATCAAATTCTTGACCGCCCATTTTAGACTCTGTGAGAAATGTTTGCCAATATAACTTGTCAATGTATTTGTAAAGCACAGGAGATGAATCACAGATATTGTTATTCTGTGAGAAAATGCACTGTTTCCCTAGACAAATCACCCCTTTGCATTAAGGAGCTGATGTGACACTTCCTTGCTTGTTCATGCAAAACACTGCTATACTGTTGTCTGTCATTAAATGGATGCTTTAAGCAGAAACTGGCCAGGAGCTTTCTCTATCACTCTGAGACACAGCAAAGATTGAAACTCCTATCGCAGTAAACCATTCTGAGAAAATCCCTTGAGTTGGGATGTTGGGATGGATATTCTGCTAGTGGCTAAGGTAATCCCATATTATCCAGTAGCAATGGAACTGGGAATAAATAGAAGCGATCCTCAAAGCTGGTAAACTATGAGAATTCTGGTATCTGAGCAGATCTTGACAAAACCAGCAAATTCTCTGCTAAACAGCTGGAGGTAAACTGCGCTAGGTACAGTCACCCCTGGTCTGGAACATCATGACACTTTCTTTTTTGTTTTTGCTACAAAAGAGTTTTGCTACATGCACAGAATGAGGATAGACATTGTTATCAGTGAGGCTTTTTGTTCTTGACAGCTTGGATGGGAATATCTGAAGACAGTAATAGAACATACAAATTTTTTGCATGTGCAAAATTTAATCTGTTCTTGAACTTACAGTATTGCACCCTTTAAAAGAATGCTAACAATTGCTTACCACAGTAGTGACAATAATACTCTCCAGATACGGGTCACATGGAAGAGACAATAACAAAATGATAACTTAAAACTTATATAAAGCACATCATCGGTAATGTTGTCAGAAAAGCAATTCAGACAAATTTAAGCCTCATATTGAATTCATTGCTTTTCAAAAATATTTCATATAATCCAAAATGCTTATCCATGCCAAGAATTTACTCACAGCTGTATAACATGTTGGTAGTGACAATTTTCTTAGATGTAGGAAGGAACAGACAGGAATGTGTTTGCAAATTTAATAGTTGTAGGAAAACAAAACCTATATGTTGAGTTGCATTAGATAACCATATAGATCTATGTTTGTTCAGTTATCATGACTGTGCACAAGGCAACCAGTTTTGAAATTATTTGAAATTTTATTACATGTTTCAGAGTTAGATTACACTGCTGTATCAAAGATTAAGTAAAAACAGTGAATCTTTCCATCTATGAAGAGATTCTGTAGGCCATCCAATTATTTGGTTTTATTAAGAAAATTGTTTAAAAGGAACTGAATGTAGATAACAAAGATTGTGAAGTACACAATAAAACAGTAGCCACAAATATTTTGTATTCTGGTTTAAAAGAAGCAACTAGTTAGTGAACTAGTTAATGTCATGAGAATATAAATGATTAAACACAGGCCATGAAATACAGTTTCCACCTGTCGAAGAATTAAGTACTCTGACTGGACTGCTAAAAAAGTCTGAAAAATTATATAGCTATAAGATTTACTTACTTTTATATTAAATTAATATAATCAAATTATAGGCAGCGAGGTTGCAGTTGACCATCAAGAAAGTCATGTTAAATCCTCCTTTTCCATTCATAATTCAGCAAGACTCAGTTCTCCCTTTGCTGGATTTTTCTGAGGGCTGGGAAGATTTTTTTTTTATGTGCTTAGCTTTACTTCTTCAGTAGCATTATACATATTTCACTGCAATAAACTTTTTAATAAATATAAATTACATTTATTTAAGAGAGTTACCTAGCAGTCTTAAAGGGAAAAGATACATACCAAACTGAAACACAAAAGGCAAGATTTTCCAAATGCACACTTCCCAGACACTCTAAGGTAATGAAAAGACAAATACAGATGGAAATCTTGCTCTAAAGGCAAAATAGAACTTAAGAGAGTCTTTTCAACATGCAGCTGGACAAGATTTAGGACACCTCTGTGTTATGAGAAAACAGCTGATGCACAAGGTTTAATAGCTATAGGTTCAGGGGCATGGAGCAACCAGGTATGAGATAAACAAAGACAAGCAATAAGCACATTTTTCTAGGACTAGGAACCTCCAAATCTAGGAGCCTGTAGAGGTCATACTCTTACAGTGATCTGGTGAACAAAAATCATCCATAGAGATTTTTCAGATTATCTGTACAGGCTGTATTGCCATTTGTGAAAAGGAGAGAAGAGAAATGAAGTAAAAGCGTTCCTTTTTGGCATGAGTTAAAGAAGGAATAACTTTTGGCATTGTCTCAGGTGAGGACAAAACTTGTCTGTGGACTGAAAAAATGTGGACCTTACTCTTTGATTTAAACTACGCTATGTAGTAGTGGAGAAAATACTTCGCTGCACTGAAGGCAGGACTTTGAAGTGAACACTCCACTCAGCTCTACTCAAAGTTACTTATCAAGAATAAAGATGCAGGTTGCCAAGACGTTTCAAAGGACCATAAATTTTAGTCTGGGGCCATTATTACAAAGTCATCCTCCTAAACCGTGACAGAGTTTAAACAGCACTCTCGTACTTTAGGAAGGTGATTTTCCAATAATAATTAACAAGTACGGAGAAGGAATACCAGACTTGACAGCAGGAGATATCACAGTATCTTCTCAGAGAATGTTCTTTTAGTCCACTGTTTAGCTTACATGGTAAATTAGTCACACTATTTATTGAATAGATTACTGTATAATAATTTCTGTCACAGTGGCACCTTTGCCTTTTTTTTTTTACCCCCTGGAATATGCAACTTGGAACACTGTTCTCATTTTGTTACTGTGACCTTTTCCAACTTGGTGGTATACTGGAATACTTCTTTTCTACTTGAGTTATTGTAAAAAATGTATGAATAGTCTTTCCTCAGAATGCAGTCATAGGAGGTTCAAAAATATGCTTTACCTTTCTTAGAAAGAAAAATAAGATCAGAAAACTTTCTCTTTAAATAGAGTTTTAGGCAAAATGGAAAAAAAAGTAACTCAATTCAGACTGATGCATGCAGTTTATGTTTACAAAAATGCAGATGGATAAGGAATATTTCTGCATTTGCTCTACACTGACATTTATATCACAAGTTATTCCCATTTACCTGCTAACTGAGACTTAGGCATCATGTAAAGGATGCAACATACACTTGCACTTTTGTATTCCAGAGGAGCTGCAGTGCTCTGGACATCCTAACCAGCAAGAAAGCTTACATGCACAAGTCATATTTATCTATAAGTATGACACAAATCTGATTAAAAAGAAAATCAATCTTTAAATACAACTGATGTGAAAAAACAGAATGAAATCAATTGATATTAATATCAACTCCCATAAGTGAAACAAGATGATCACAACTGCAAACATTTAACAGGCAGCTGTTTAACATCCCTGAAACCTTGCTGTTTGAAGCATCTCTATTATAGCATAAAAAGCAAAAACACAAAGCAAGAATTAATCAAAATATATATATATATATATATATAAATAAAAGATAATTTAATCATCATTCTGCTCCTGCAGTCTTAAGTAAAACTTCAGTTAAATGGCAACATGTAAGCTATGCGTATAGCAGTTCCTCAGTTGCATGTAACATTCAGCTTCCTGCCTCAAGGAAAGGTTCACAATATTTATCTATCATTTGTGTATCTGCACCCTGTATACCTTTCCTTGCTTTGTGCAGTTCCATGAACTAATTCTTTGACTGTGTTTTCCTAGGTGCACCTTCTTCTGCCCAATATCATGGGTAGGATAGGAAACACTCAGGCCTCATTCTTCACACACATCTAAGATACTTCCACACTCCATTTTCTTTTTTACCTTTAAGGCAAGGAGTTGAAGTGTAATGAATTTAAGTATTTGCTATAAATTGATTCCACTTAATTAGATATTTTCCTGACCATTTGCTTTAGAAAGCATTTTGAAATTTGACTGTAGACTTTCTGTTTTTTCTATACACAGCTATACAGCACTGCAAAAATTACATTTGTATTGAAGACTGATCATTTACTCTATAAATTTCATATTATTGGAGACTAGATGACATGTAAGTAGGTGAAAAAACCTGCTGTCACCAGATATCAGTCAGTTCTGGATATCACCATTGGCTTCAATGTTACTGTCAGAAGATGTGAAGTATCCCATATGAATGATAAACATTGTGCTGTCCAAATGCAGGGTGAGGCTGGGGGTGGGGGCCAGACAATGACGGCCTAAGAAGTCTGTGATTAATAGGAATTAATAATTAATCCCACCTTTTAAATCTTTGCTTTTAAACAGTTAAGCTGCACTTAGAAGAGGCATATCGTCAGCAAAACCTAATTCTTTTAAATCCATGCGCTGCCTGTATGACGTTCCTGTGCATTTTTCACACACACATTGATGGCAATGCCAAAAAGACAATATCTTACTTAACATAAACTCTGTGTCAAGCCTTTCACTCAAGTAAAATAATTCCTTAAACAACTATGAAAACTTACGGTAAGCACTTTCTGACACTGGATGATCTCTTCCATTTTTACTTCAAGGCTGAAAATTTGGTCAACTTGTGATCTTCCATATCAAAAATCTAAACAGAGCACCCATTGCCATTGCTCCTCTGAGTTTTATCATTTGGCTGTGAAACCAAACCCCTCACTGATGTGATGCCTTGCTAGCTAGTTTAATGCATTTGGAAAGGTAACATTCAGCTCTAATGACTTTTTTGCATTGTTCTGATGGCCTTTTTTGATCTCATACTCTATTGAAAAATTCTGTGATTTTAATCAATATGTAGTTAACAGCAAAATATTGTAAAAACATCTCTGGCTATGTCAAAACTCCCTAGTATACCATATGCAGTATCTACGGACTGACAACAAAAAACATGTCAAGTGCAACATCACTAAGAACTAGCCAGCTCTTATTTTAATAGTATTCATAAATGGTGGCTAATTTAAGTGCATTGTATTGGACTGGTAATGGAGTCTCAGTTATTGCTCATCTCTAGAAGCATCTATTGATATGTAAAGCAAACACATTAGCCATGTAATTAGCCTGCAGCATAACTATCATCCTTCACTCAATCATTTCAGTTCCAACTGCCCAAACAATAGTAACATTTCACAATGTTTTTACTTGAAATAGCTGGTGCCGTAATCATAGTGTGAATTTCTTATGAAAAGCTCCCACAGATAGTGTACATCATGCTGGGAAAATGAGTTTAAGTACAAGAAACCGATTAAAACTCTAACAATCTCCTAAGGATAATTTGTTAAAGGGGTTTTGTTACTTTGCATTAGCTCTAAAAATAATCTAGTTCTTTATTAAAAGGTTCAACACCTTAATAACTATTTAAGATTGTATAAGAATAATCAGTGTTTTTCTCTTTGTTGGCTACATATTTTTATATTAAACATAAATGTGATTTTACTGTTCATTTTAAAAATATTTCCACATATTTCTATTTCATTATTCACATCATTTCAAGAGTGAAAAAAAAACCATGCTAACCAATTATTTGAAAAATCCCTGTTTATTTTAAGATGGCGTTGAAACTGAAAGGACTTTTATGAAGTTTTCTGCAATAGCACAGCCCTAGATACTGCAACTTGAGATTCCCATCTTCCTTTTGTCCTGTGTTCTTGCATTTCTGAAGGCTGTTTTCAAGACATATTAAGTTTTTCATGCTCTGTAACATATTCCTTAGTTATTTTAATATATGTCCACAGTGTCAATTAAGACTGACTTTGAAGGTCACCCTTACTCAGGTTTATACACGAGTCATCCCTCCTCATCTATCACGAGTTATCCCTCCTCACCTATGTCTTTATTAATATCTACAGAAAAACATCCACATTGCTTCCTAGCCTCAGGTCTGCCTCAGGAAGAAGCAGCAAATTCATTCCTGCTTCCCAGTGCATTTCTAACTATGGGATCTTGCCCATACAGGTTCAAAAAAAGAATGGGCCAGGAAATAGATTTATCTCACATCCTGAATTGAGGAGTTTTCTGAGCTCAGAACAAGCTGTTTCTAGGAGAGAGTGCAGAGATTTTCGAGTTGAGTAGTGCCATCTCAAGACTGTAAGGTCAGTTTTACATATATTCTTAGTCCCTTTAGTGATAGAAACCCATAAATCAACAGTAATGACTGTGTAGTTTTTCAAAGGGATTTGGAAAATGTCCTCATGTATAAGATACAGTAAACTAAACACTGGTGACTATAAAGAGCATCGTCGGATGTAATCTGATACAGAAATATATCACCAGGAAAAAAAAAAAAAAAAAGGTGGGGGGGAAGAGAGAGACTGGGATCCAATCTCAGAAGAGCCAAGACAGTCACTTGGAGCCTGGAATGGAGAGGCTTACCTTGTTCTAGGTCTTTCTCACGAACCTAGCAGTGCAGTAGCAGGGAACAAGCAACCCTCATCAACCTCAGTCAGAGGAAGACTGCTTTGTTATCTGTTTCAGAAAGTGAGAAAGCCAAACTGTTGATGCTGCAGATGGCATAAGCTGCTTTGATGTGGTTGACACTCAGATTCTAAGAATGGTTAGTGCTACAAAATGGGCTGGACTTAATTTGTGTTTCAAAAATATATTTATTTTATTTTTCAGCTGTCAGATGACAGAAGCATTTCATATTTAAGCAGAGAAACTATAAATTCTGATACTGTTTTTGCCAATTCTTGAAAGCTATTTAGTGTGTCCTGTTTCAATCTTCTTTGGAAATTTCTGAGTTTGACAAGTCTTTCCAGCTGTGATTTACATATCGTAGCCCAAGTCACCTTTCAACAAGAGAAGGAAGAACATTCCACAAAGAAGAAGCAGATAAATTGTCTGAAAGAACATGATTTTCCAAGACAATGCCACTGTCTAGTGGACAAACCGAATTTACCAACCCACTCCTATATTCACTAAGCCCACTGTTCCTTGACTGCAGAAAACAATTATATTCACTATAATTAGTGAATTAAAAATAAAATACAAATCCATCTTGTTCATTTAGTGGAAAAATCTACAATCATTTTGTTCCAAATAGTATTCATATTCATGTAAGAAAAGACAAATTCAAAGTAGTGTATCAGCTGCATCAGCAGCTCAACATCCACAGGAAAAAAGAACGTTGCTTTATTCTTTAATTCATATTTATCAATTACATGTTAAATGTATACTAAAAATTCTTTACCAAATCAGAATGAAGAATAGCTACCATCCTGTGCATTCAAACTTCTACAGTTTTCGTGTTGGTAGTGATCTAACCTACTCTGCTTCACTTCAGAGTAACAAAACATTGCAGCATGATGTGCTAAGAAGGAAAACGTAGCAAACAACCGGATTTCTCCTCCTCTCACCAACCTATCCTTAGGAGGTCATACCTCCTCAGGAAGATGAATATTCTTACATCTCATGAATCTCAGTAAGACTGGAGAGCTTTAGGTACATGCCATTTAAGTATCAGACTTCACGCTTTCAAGGTTTCTCCAGTCACCTCACAAACACTCTTTATGTTTTACTTACTTATCTAAGAAAAGGTAAAGTAAGGTTTTAGGTTTTTCTTTTCTGACATTAAAGTCTTTTTTAGCATTTTATAAAAATATAAAAATCTTTCTCAAACATCTATAGTTGGGGAGAAAATACCTGGGAAACTACTACAATTTGCAAGAAAAGTCTATATAAATTTACCTCAGCATATTATGTAAAATGACTAAATACCTCAAAGCTTCACTGTTTGTTACCTGGCAGGTTTCCAGTGCTATTCCAAAAAATCCTATTCCAGTACAGTACAATAAATAATTTTACTGAGCAAAGATGGAACTGAAGTTGTGAGCATTTTCATGAAAATACCATTATCTTTAAAATCAAATATGGAATTTCAAACTGAACATGTGAATAAGAGCTGCAAATATGATGTGACTGTCTAGTACTGTCCCTAACAGGAATGGATGTCAAATAACATGTATATTGTATTATCTTTTACTGCAGTTTGGAGCCCTGGTTTTATGGATAAGATGGCAAAACAGCACCAGAAAATGTGAATGAATTAATTCAAATGATACTGCAGAAGGTACTTCCCAACCTAAGCCACAGATAATGAAAAAAAAAACCAAAAACAAAAACCCCCAAAAAATCAGTTGCACTCCTTAACTTGCCCGAGTCCCAAGGTGAAGCAAAAGTATACTTCTCAGGGCTCAGAGAAGCTGTCGGTTAGCTCAAAATGGAAAGGGCCACTAAAGTACTGACTCCTGGACCAGATCCATTTGTTTAATTTAAGGGAGACAGCTGTTGCGATTTACATAAATTGTGCTTTATTGATCCACAGAGATTCTTATGGCAGCTTGCCTTCATCCAGAAAAAAAAAAAAAAAAGAAAAAAAGAAAAAAATCAGTTGCACTCCTTAACTTGCCCGAGTCCCAAGGGGAAGCAAAAGTATACTTCTCAGGGCTCAGAGAAGCTGTCGGTT
>JAVJGJ010000030.1:27523919-27568055 GCA_035590215.1 Microhierax caerulescens
CCATAAACAAAAAAAAAAAAAAAAAAAAAAAAAAAAAAAAAAAAAAAAAAAAAAAAAAAAAAGGAATGCCTTGTCATCCTCCCTGTGTCTTATAGGCAATGCTGCACCAGAAGAAATACTGTGCAGGTTTTTGCATTAACTCAAAGTTTAGAATTGATACAAAGACTAACACAGGTTAGGACAATTTTGACTGGTGCAGTACCAACTAGCAATACTAGAGATTAGGTCTTGGTCTTGTGGAAGAATACATCAGGACTAAAGACTGGACAAAAAGCATGTTGTAAAGCATGTAAAACACCAGGATAGAGATGGGAAAATAAGATTTGCACATGATCTCAGTTATCTGTCTCAGATTTTTTTAAAAAAGAGAGGAAGTACTAGATTTGTGGAAGACTGTGGTAAGTATAGGTTTCTGAGGGCAAGCAGCAAAGCACAAGGGAAGGCCCTGAGGACCCAAGCTTTCATGTGAACTGCCATTTCAATATGCATATTGTAGGAGACAGATAGGATCAATTAGACAATGTACAGTGCTGTGAAAATTGTAAGCGCTGTAACAGTGCAAAGTATTACTATTAGATCCCAAATATACACAAACAGCTCTGTAAGACAAAAAACCTGAAACAAACAACAAAAAAACCCACAAATACCAACTCACCTAGATATTATAATTAAATGTACCTACTTCTATCAGGTATTCAAACTTCTTTGTGCGCCTATCTGTCAGCCTCTGCACTAGCCATGGGCAACTACTGGGAAACAGCAAGAGTAGAAAAGGAAGAAAATAAAATGTCTATTGAGCCACAGGGTGTTGGGAAAAGAAGGGGCACTGGAGTACTGCAGTATGATCCTCAGGCAAAACAGTCTTAGTGCTCTGCCCACCCACCGACCGCACATAGCTGTGGGCTAAAACCTCAGCTCAGCCTAAGTGTAGCCAATAGAAAATGACATTTACAACATCCTAAGGTTAGTCTAATATTAATTAAACCATCACAGTACTACACTATTATCCTTTTTATTTATTTCTTTTGTGGATTATACTTTTTCTTGAGAAATAGTCATCTCCAGTTAGAATTTCATAATAAATCTGAATGTCAGAACTCCCCAAGTATGAATGTCATCTTTGTTTAGAGACTACAGGGAAGAACTGAAAGCTAAGATGTCCTTGAGCACCAAAACTAGCTGAGATACTAATCTACCACAGGAACCCAAATGTAGCTTTAGACCTCAATCTAGCTAAATCTGAATTGCTACAAAACAGTGTTCCAGGACTGACTGCCTCACTGAAAGCCATGCATTGCGTATGGCAATGCTACGCTCTTGCAGTTCTGAGATTCCTAGTAGCAGCAATTAGTACCAGGGAATAGCAAATGCAAAACAATCAAACTGTCAAATGCTACATGCAGTCTACAGTTTTGCTCTTTTCCACTAATGTTTTGCCAATGAGGATTTCCTTCTACAACAATTCTGATGCTTTAGGGCCCTGTGAACATTTGGACTTAAGGCAACGTGTATAAGTGTCTAGAAATGGCTCACTGTTCTTTCTTAGGTTTTTGCGCAAATGACACAACTCTGTGGAGGGGATGTAAGCATACCCTCCCAATCATTGACCAATTGCCTACATATTAACTTGGCTACAATAACTAGCTGCACTGAAAGTTACTTTAGGTAGATGACCAAGTATTCCTTCACACAAAATGTGCAGTAAGAAAACACAGATCACATCATCCAGATTCCCTTTGAGGTATTATTATATCAGCTGTATGATTACTCACCACCATCTATTGTTTGACACTATGCTTTCTTCCTATCTATATTTGTCTAAGAAAATTATGGAACTGAATATTAAGCAACAGATTTTTTTTGACAGAGAGCACACACAATAATAAAATACAACATTTTTTTCTAAATGTAATTGTTTCTGTTCAGAAGAAAGTGTTTATAAATATGTTGCCATGTGAACTGAATCTGGAAGAGTGCCCCTTCTACTTTTATCTCTTATCTTATTGCAAGTATTTTTAATACTTTCATATGGTTAAGTTTGTTCCATATTTTATAACTATTACAGAGGTAGTGTTTTATACTGAATGCCAGAGTTACACAATTAAAAAATAGTAGTAGAAGCACACCCCCAGAATTTATCAGTATTGTTGTATACCATATAGGTAAGCTTACATTCACTACTCCAACATTTCACTCTGCCATCTTTCACTAGATGTAATTTAATCCAGAAAATAAAAAAATTAAATCACTGAGATGTAATAAGGTAAAATCCTTCAGTCATCTAACAAGGCAATCTGTCACTGCTACACAATGTACAGATAAATTGTCAAGGTCAGAGGTGACAAAAAATTAAGAACTATACTAACACAACTAAAAGCACTAAGTATACCTGAAAAGACACAAAAGAAATCACTTTGGCCTGCTGAGGTTAAGACTGAGTCACATATTTGTTTACATTTGGAATTCTGTAAAGGAAGAGAATAGATGACGAGAGGAAGACATTGCTGTGGTTGGTTTTAACTAATTTCTGCTTTTATTAGCTTTATCATATTTACTCTTTATGTCTTTCAGATCTTGTGCACAGAAGCAGTCCGTACGACACCTCAAAGGTTTTTACTCCATGACTCATCTATAACACTCATAGCTTTATTATCTGCATTGCCAGTTTTAAGCAGCTCTTTACATTTTGAATAGATAAGAAGTAAGGAATTGTTTCCAACAGTTTGGGCTCTGATACTTATCAGGATAAGGTAAATTGACAAAGTAGAAGTTACTCCAAACACAGACCTATAGGTTAAGCAAAAGGTGTCTTTCTCATTATAATGAGATGTCTAATCTGCAGAACAAAAGCATTTCTGGAATAAGGAATCAATTTTTTGTTAAATGCTACTTACTGTCAGTGTCGATGCTTGTTGCTTTGGAGAAAATCCTCCTTTTTTAAAAAAAGATTGGTTTTGACATACAACATTCTAGCCCCTCTTCAACTGATAAGAAAAGTCATAACAATAAACACAACACCACAACACACAATATTTATAACCTTGGAATATCTCCAACTAAAGTGCGAACAGAGGAGGCGCAAAGAAATTTCCTATTTAGAATAAAAGCAAACTAAAAGACAATAAACCGCAAATAAGCAAGAAATTTTTTTTTCCTTGCCCCACAAAAGTATTAGGTGGAGGAAATCTGTTAGCCCTTCTAATACATTTTCCTGGAAAAGAACATTTCTACAGACTAGAGATATTTATGTATGCAAATACAGTAGAACAATTAACAGTACAGAGTAGTAACATGAGTGTGTACAGAATTGCCCATTAAGATACCACACACGGTCCTGATTACTTACATGGGAGAGATTTTTATAACTTGAAAGTTAGTTCAACATAAGAGTTCTTTAGTAAAATAAACTATATAAAATATACAGTATTCGAATATTTCTTGAATTATTTTCAGCATCTATAATGACAAAAGGGTTTGGAATTTAAAGTTTAAACTTTTTACTGTTTTACAAACCCCAAGTGGCTTTACTTAAAAAGCTATTTATCTTTCTGTCACTCTTAAACTACATGGTTTATAGTGCTGAAGTTTCATGGTTATTGTATTTCACTACTCAGGTATCTGGATACTCAACTGTATAAAAGTGTACTTTCAAACAGTTAAATCCCCCAAAGAAAACAGGATATGAGCCAAAATTTTTAAGTGAGATGAACTGAAGCCTGGAATACATCTGTGTTTACACATGGTCTGTTAGTCTGCAAATATATGTGGGCAACTGTGCACACCTAATTCCACAAATCTGAGTTTATAAATTCATTTACTTCACTCCCAGTTGACACTGTCAATGCATTCTTTAGTCTTTTTGCTGAAACAGGACCAAATGTGCCAACTACGATGGCGACTTTTGAGGCTGCAAACACTTTTCATGAAAAATGGACTGATAAAACTGACTGACTTTGCATATGGAAGAAAAACAGATGATACTAATGGTTATTTACTATTGAAGTGTTCCACATTTAAAAGAACAGTCTTGAGCTCACTGCCTGTCCCCATTATTAATTTTTCTAACCGACCTTCACAAGAGAAGAAAAATATTGTTGTATCTTCTTTTATCTGGTCTTATAATAGGAATCATGTTTCATAGTGTTGAAATAAATTACTTGCACGGTGATCAAACATCTTAGCTTCGTTTCAGCATTTAATCACCCATGAAAGCCATTTATTGCTTCGTATACTCCAAAGTCATGAACATTATTTCCTAACTACTCTATGGAAAGTGTCTTTCATTTTTATTTTTCAATTATGTATTAAATTCTTTCATTCTTCTAGCAGGCACTTTGGTGTAATCCTACTGTATGAAAGACCTTTGCTTCTCTAATATTTATTTCCTTTTAAAATGTTTTTACCTATTACATGGGAAATGAAAAAGAAAACCTAAAATGGCTAAAGTAATATTAATTTCATTAAGATTACTTCATTTCCATTCAATATATAAATTACAAAGCCTTAGAAAATAATAATTAAAAATTCAATACATTACCAAACTAGGGTTGTTCTAAAATCCATTATGTTTTCCAGGCTGCTGGTCAAAGCATCATTGCTATTTTAAAACAGTAGTCCTGCATCAATTCTGCCTCAAATTCTCACCAAGTTCCTGGGTGTAAGTCAACCATTTCACTTCACACACCTCAGTATGTGTTGTGTAAAATATTCAGATTTTCATTTTATGAGCTAGTTCAAAGTCAAACTGCCCTCTTAAATGCATAAGGTGAATAAACGTTTACTAATTAAAGGGGAAAAAAAAACAAACTTCAAGATTTTTAATAGCAAAACACACACCCAAAAAGTAATTGCCATTCTGTAAAGCTGAATTAAGAGAGGTATAATGGAGAGAGATTTCTTGCAAACCTGGTCAATCTGTGTATATCACAATCAGGGAGTTCTGTATCACATCCTATGAGTATTAAACCAGCTGAAATAGGTGTAACAGCTTACGGGGAAGGAAGAAATATCAATCTAAGGTCTGATCTAACATATTCTTTTCATGGAAGACTTTAGCATGAAAAAGTAGGAACAATAACATTTGCTGATATTTAAAACCTTAAGTTCATTGTCAACAAAGCATAGCACTGGAATAAAATTCTTCATGTACGACATGAGCTTGAGATAATATTGAAAGTCACTTTGTGAGAACAGTGAGACTTGCACTTCCTCTCATATGGTGGGGGAAATCATCAGGGGGAAGACTTTGTGTTAGTTGACCAGAAACTGAGTACCATAGATGCACAGGATATCTTGACATAAGAGGTGAATGTGATCCTGATTTCTAAGACAAAAGGCTGCTGAGATCCTTTTTGGAATACTGCACACAATTCTATACACTGTCAGAGTTCACCTTCTAAGAGATTAATACAACAGCCTGGATCATTTAGCCTAGTAAAGTAAAAAAAAGATAGCTATTTATTATGACTCCTTAGGTAAGCTGAACATATACAATGTGTGTTCACAGACTGCACAGAATGGAAGCAAGCAAATATTGTCCTCTGCTTGGCACTCATTTGGATCACTGTGTCTTGATTGGGGCTTTCATTACAAGGAGACTGAAAACTGAAGAGATGCCAGCAGAGAGCCACTAAGACAGTTTGGGGGAGCTGGAGAACTCAACGTAGACAAGGCCAAGTGAACTAACTGGGTTTGCACACTGGAGAAGGGAAAGTCTTCCAATATGTAAAGGGGAAAGTATGGAGGAAGAAGAGCCAGGCTCTTTTTTGAGATACAAGAACCACCACTGCCTGTATCACCAAGGGAAATTCCAACTAGATATAAGGAAAAAATTCCCCACATGTGAGTACTGAAACACTAGTACAGGTTATGATTGTGGATGTCCGTCTTTAGATGTCTTCAAAACTCCATGGGACAAGGCCCTGAGCAACTTGACCCAACCTTTAAGTTAGTCCTGTTTTGTGCAGGAAGCTGGTCTAGGGATCTCCAGAGGAACCCAACCTTTTCTATAATTCTGCTCATGCATACAACACAGAGGTCATTATCAAGAACTACTGAAGAATATATTAATTAAAATAATTTGTAATAAAGTTTTCAAAAGTCCTAATTTTCAAAAAACTGAAGTTCTGGAACAGTCTTCCAATAAAAGTATTGGTGGCATAAAAAACTAACCAGTTTTACGATGAAGTTTAAAACCTTACAACTTTACAAGATAAAGCTACCTGTAGTAATACAGGACTGGTACAGACAAAACAAAAAAAGCCGTGATATGTGAAGAAGAAATATTCACATTTTAATATCTTCATTTGTTTTCAATTATAGTTGAACAGAAAGAAGATCAAAAAGTTCACTATACCATAAATGGCAAGGTCTGACTGTGAAAATACCATTAACAGATTTCACATTTTATATCAAATTTGCTTTTATTGAAACATATAGAACAGGAATATGATGGCAATTTGGATGCCAAATTCCAAAATGAAAGAAAAGTTATTTCTGCTACAGAAGCTGTTTTCTACCCCCTGAGAATATTTCCATTCTCATCAGTTTCATAGATTATGAGGTTTTTGATAGTAGTACAGCTTCTTATACATAAATATCAGAAAACAGTAGGGAAAAAGAATAAACAAACAGCATTCGTTTGGAATGATTATTTAGCTGATAGATTCTAGTCTTAAGCAAATAAAGAAAAATGCCTACTCTGAAATAAGGAATGTTTGAGAATCTTAGTTATTTATTTGTCCAACCTAAGGATATTTTTCATTGAACGTTACCAACAAAGAATACAAAAATATTATATTGATTTCAATTAGAAAATCATGGGAATAGATCCGTCACCTTTGATAGCCTTTCACAGTAACTTTGATTGTTGCATTATAAGCTGAAACTGCACACATAATTAGAGAGGAGACTCATGTAAAAAACACATTTTTTCCAGAAACAGTTGAATTTATTTGTAA
Source organism: Microhierax caerulescens (assembly GCA_035590215.1). Classification (NCBI taxonomy): domain Eukaryota; kingdom Metazoa; phylum Chordata; class Aves; order Falconiformes; family Falconidae; genus Microhierax; species Microhierax caerulescens. Next base: position 27,530,879 of record JAVJGJ010000030.1, read on the forward strand.
TAGTGCTAAGTATTATCAGTACCATTACCAGTACCAGTTAGGTTATCAGTATTCTCATGAAATAGTTTTCTCAAAGTGAGGGGTTTTTTTTACAATATATTTTAAAAACATTTCTAGGTACAAGATAGTTAAGAATTCCTTCACAGTCATAAAGTCTATAGGATTCCACATAAAATTTGCTGAAGTTTTCACTCCATGTCAGAATACAACAGCAGCACCCAGGTTGATCTGTTCTGGGCAGTCTAAAAAGACAAGACAATAAACCATAATCTCTTAATACCTACTACATTTACATCAGCACCTACAGTTCTTTAGACTCTACAACGTAACCTTCAGATAAACAGCCATAATTTCACTGGTCCAGCTTAAGCAAGAACGTGAAGCTATACTCCATCTAAAATCTTGTCCTTTTTAGGACTAGATGATCCCCAGAGGTCACTTCCAACTCTAACAATTCTGTGATTCTGTATGTAAACTTTAGATAAAGTTTCAGCAGCATCAGATGTGCAAAACATGTTGCCAAAGGAGTCAACATATGTTAATGGCTGTATCACTGTTCCAGTAATGCAGATACGCCAGAGTTCCTTGTTGAAAAAAATATCTGAGTTCCCCAGGTATAAAAGTCTGGAGGACCCTCCATAATAAATTCACATTTACAACATGTAAATTAAAGATTTTAAAACAAGGCAACAGAGGTTTCACCTAGAAATTCCAAAAGGAAACATTAGGATGTTAAATAAAGAAATACTCAAACTGTTTCTTCTCAGTTTGTAGGGAGATGACAGACTGAAGGGCTAACTTGTATCAGTGAAAAACTTGAGATACTCAACTTTTTTTCTGAAATGGACTTCTATGCAAAAACTCCACACAGCTACAGTTTGGGAAGACTACCTTGGACGAAGAGTTCCTTTTCCTTTTCTCTCTTGTAGGTATGTTCACCAACATCACAAGGAGAAGCAAGACTGCCTCCAACTCACATCTCTGGGAGCACAGGCTGCTTTGGAGCATCCTAAACAGCCTGACCCTCTCTCTGCTTAACCCCAACCACTAGAAATCACCCTTGGAGATGAGCAACATAAACTAGAGGAAGATATCCCTGCTTATTTCAGGGGGGGTGGAATCTTTAAAGGCAATCTTTAAAGGTCCCTTCCAACCTAAATCATTCTGTGATCCTACAGCCATCTTCAGCCATTTGTGTTCTATATCACAGTTGACATTCTTATTTTCAGAATTTTCTGTTTTTAAAGAACTTTCCATGACTTTATAGAATTTCCCTTAGTAGTTTCTTTAATGAAACTCCTGATCTGGCAAACTTTCTCCCTCCCCCCAGCCATTGGAGATGTTCTTTAACATGAGAAAATGAATTTATTACTTACTGAGCCAATAACCAGATGAACCAGACTATCTTATTTGCTCCTACAGTTTCTCTTGCACTGTTCATGCAATTCCAACACGTACTGTCCTGTTTACCTTAAATCTAGATTTGCAAAAAGGGGAAGCTACAAATAAGAATGGCATTTGAGGAAAATTAACTAAACCACTGCTACGAGCTTTGCCTTCTATATCTGCACATAACATCTTCTTTTGTCTCCTTCTTGACCTTATACTTTCATGCTCAAGCCCCTCACCCCCCTCTTTTTTTTTTTTTTTTTTTGACACCCCACCCCCCCCACCCCCCGAATTCTTTGGCCCTGCCTGTATGCAGCCTGCTCACACTGGGTCAGGCACAGTATGGCCAAGGCAGGCTCAGCGTTAAGCTTCCTTTTGTCCAGTTGCCTTCACAACACAAAGGGAACTCCACAGTCAGGTTTGATTACACCAAATGCCCACTGGTGCAGGTTTCTCCACTAATCTCCTCCCAGACAAAAAGAAGGGGTTTAATCCTTGAAATCCACTTAATGACCTTCCACAAATATTGCCATCAGCAGTCTTCCTACAATCCCTCAGGCAGAATCCTCTACGTTTAAAATCTTTCCAGATAACTCTTCATAATGTTGACTGACACCATAAAAATAGGTAAAGCACACATCGTACCAACTGCAATATAGTAACTTGCAGTACTAAGAGGAGAAATAATAGCTTTTCAGACAAACATTAAAGCCAGAGCAAGTTAACTCAGTTTGAGTAAATAAACTGTATGAAAGTCCAATTTTTGTGAAATGAGTCCTACTGAGCATAATTCTTCCTATTAGTCACACAATAATTATGCAACCTCACACAGGAAACAAACCTCAGACAAACAAACCAGACTTCTTCTGTCTCAGTTACTGAGGACTCATGAGGATACAGACATTATTGAGTAAAACCATTAATCTCTGAAAAACCATATTTGTAATGCTCTATTTTGTCCCATGAAAGAAATATGAAACCAGAAACTACCAATTATTTCACTGTGAAAGCACAGGAAAGTATTTGTGAGTAATGCTACACACAGTGCTCTGAAGGACCATAGCACACAACTGACTGAAGATTTGAAATTAAAGGTATTTATCTTAAGTAAACATGTAAATATATTTTTTTTCATTAAAAAAATGAACTGGTCAAAACATCAGCAATACAGGACTTTGCTGTGGAGGATACACATCTGTGAATTTTTTACTCCTGTCAGCATAGTACATAGCTTTTAAAGCTTCCACTGTTGACTAAGTACATTAGTTTGTATAAACTAATTCCACAGGCATTCTCAACACTCAGTTTTAACAAAAAACATGTAGTTTTGAATCCCAGCACAGCTTTAGTTTCAACTTATAATTACAGTAGCTCTGGCACATCCATCTTTCAATGCTAGAAAAAAACCCTCTCTCTTCTCAATTTGGTCAGCATCTTATGATTGGCTCAGATCATTAATTTCAAGTTAACTAATATTTTGTCTTGTATTAAAAGGACTTGATTTAATTCTGTTTAGTGGGATTTAATATTTAGCTACTTATTTGAAGCTATCACTTTAGTGATAATTTCTAAAAGTTTAAATATCCTAAACTCATTAAATGACATACTATAGTCAGAGCAAATTAAGGTATATTTTTTTTTTAGTACTGAAAAAAAACCCCACAAAACATACATGCCACTTCACATGTTAAATAATACAAGTAGGGATATTAGAAATGAAAATAATATAGAGATCACATTTCAGTCCCTAGGTAATCTTGTTACACAATAAATTTATTTTAATCTAGTTATATATTCTCAAGATTTGAGATGGAATAATTCTCATTTCTTCAAATGCTGAAATAAATTTATTCCAAGTAATGTACTATAGAGGTTTTCTCTACCAAAAAAAGTAAAATTGACTAAATTACTCTATTCTATAATGTAGCAGGCTTATCCTCTGTGAATGTTTTACACTAGATGGTTTCTTAACCTTACATCTAAATAATCTTACATCTAATTCTTCAATGCAGACTGACCATGAGGAAAAAAAGTGTTCATGGCAAGGCTGCTGCCACTAACTATATCTTCAATCGGATAAGGAAGAAACTGAGGCAGAGTTTTAATCCTTTAACATAATGGAATGTGAGAAATGTCCTTTGAAAAAAAAAGTTGATCTCAGATTAGGAAATGGATTTTTAGTTTGCATTTATTATGTATTATTTTAGCAGGTTTTCCTGGTTTTTTTTTTGGAGGGGGGGCAGTGTATGAGGCACTTCAAAGTATGCACTGTTTACTTGCAGTTCAAGGGAAAAACTACATGAAAAAAGTCACCTAACTTTTCTTTACATCCTAGAATTAGCTATATAGCTACACAAGTGACAAATACACTGCAGCAGATACTTCCAAATCTTTGCTGTTTAACTGGGGGCAAGGTTAAAATACAAAGACAAATCTTAAATCTAGAAAATACCGGAACCATGGAAACCTTTTGATTGAAGCATAAAAATTTTGAGTTATCTTTAAAAAGTAGTCAGGCAAGTTTAAACTACGCGATAGCATATTGGTGTTAGGGAACTTAAAAAATGTTTTGAACCTCGAATGAAATCAATATTACAAACACACTTCCTTTGTGATCAGTAAAACACATCAGATGAAATACAGTTCTGGCTTAAGCCAATGTGATTCCTGCTGATAGCAAACAGAGGTGAGGCTTTTTGTTTGTACACACTCAGTGCATACTCTTCAGGACTGGTTACAATAAGAAAACATGACAATGGAAAGAAAGTATTTCTCACTATTCAGCCATTGACCTCATTTATTAAGATCGAGTTTTGCTAGAGGGGAGGGGAAGCAAACATCCAGTTTGAAAAAAAATAGTCTTATTTAGCAATAGCTAATAATTGTATCTAAAAGTATGTAGCGATTAGTCAAATATTTGACATTTCAGTTTGTAATACGTATTGTCAGATACTTCCGAGCAAACAAGTGAATGTATTTACAACAAAAATGGAAAAAAAAAAAAGCAGATTGCTTTTCAAAAGCAGGTGTAATACCCACTTATATGCATGTTACTTGTTTTGTATGAAATATCTCCACTTTTTGATGCTTTATAAAAGACTGAATTTACTAATACTGCTGTAGGACAAACTATACGTAAGTGTGGAAGATCTAGTTACACTTGATAGCGCTTGCTGATGAATTAACGGGTTTTCTCATTAGGGAAAACTATTTTCATACAAGATTACTTCAAAGCACGCATAGGATGACCAGATTCTCAGTCCTGCTACAGTTACTGGTATCGCCATACCTGTAGATAATATATGTGTCACTGCTGTGTAAATGTGCCAATACAAGGGCATTGGAAACCTAAGCTGTACTATCACAATTCCCAGTCAATAAACAAGAGGTGAGTGGAGAAGTGACTCCACTCAAAGTTCATCATTTCTATTACTCAACAGAGCTATAAAGCTCAATAAAGCTCTCCAATTCCTATTTCTGTCCAATTTATACTTCCTTCTTTTGTGATTAGAAAGGAGGAAGAGTAACGAAGGGTCTCTCTCAGTCCTCTCACTCTTCCAAGCAATAGTCAGGGAAAAGAAAAATACTTTTTGTTGCAATTGTTTTCCAAGATCTGACCAGTGGACATCATTAGTCTTCACATTATTATCTTTTTTTAGAAACAGGCAAACTATAGCATCATTACTATACACAAAGTGTTGCTGGTTCCAGCTGAAACTGTTTGAAACTCAAAGCCACATTAGACTTCCCACATTGCTAGTACACAGTTAAGAGTCTCTGCTCTCAAGTGTTAACCTCCCTATAGCCATAAAAAGGTCCACATAATTTATGAAAAATAAGCTGTTTCATTGTTTCCAAACAATGAAAATATTTTTTCTTGGTTTTAATATGCTACAAGTAGATGTATAAAACTTGCTATTTTCATTTTCATTCCTCTCCGGAAGACACTTATAACAATGAAAACTATTTCCTAAAAAAAAAAAAAAAATATTTAAAATTACTTTATAAACAAATTCACATCTTGAATTCTCAATTTGAAATGTTTCTGAAAGATAATTTTATACTTTGATTATACCACCAAAAAAAATTTTGCTTTTAAACAATGCAAGTTTGCTTGAATTCACCTCAAGAAGTTATCAAAAAAGTCTGAGCCTCCAAAAATTTTTAAGAGAATCTTCAAATACTTAGCGTTACATGCAGGAAAACAAAATTACCTCTAGTGTAACTATTCATAAGATAAAGAATAACCCACATGTCATTGAAGAGGGACAGGTAAAGGTTCAGTCGCACATGACTGCACAGTTATAGACATTGAAGATCACAACATTTCAAGGAGACAGGAAAGCTCAGTGAAAGCTGTCACACAACAGTGCACAGCTACCTTTCTAAAATTCAGATTAGACCAAATGGCTTCAAAATTGCTCATAAAGTCAGGACATCAGACCAAACATTTAGTTTAAGTGGTGCAAAGTTAAGGGAATGAAAAAAGCTTCAAATTCCTGCAAGGCTGACATTTTTATTTCTGACCACTGAGTAAAACCCATTTTCTAGAATAGCAATGATGAGACGTTTAATATGAATTATATATCTAATGACACAAGCTTACCTCAGGAGCAGTTGCATATCTTCCAGCTATAGCAGTTTTTCAAGTTGTTGTGATTTCTATTGAACATGTCATATGCATGTGCCTCATGGCATAAGACAACTATTTTTAAGAGTGCGCGCTCTGGTTCAGTAATGGCCTTGTGATCAGCATAGCCACAGGTATCATAAATGCAAACACAGGCTTATTTCCTACCCAGTAAGGATCTCAGGTTGTAAGGACAGTATCTGAATCATAAAATTCACATGGACAAGGTATGTCAGACAGCCAGAAAAATTAACCATGAAAAATAATTAACATCACATTAAACATTTCATTCATTTAACAATTACTCTTACAAATAATACTTCAGTATTGCGTCAGTGTTGTGTCCAGATGACCAGGAAGGGAGGCCTGACCAGGACCACATTATGAAACAATAGCACATGCTGTGTTAAATTACACTAACAGAAAGGCATAGAACAGAGATGTAGGGAACAAAGCTTCCTAAAACTGTCCTAGGAAAGTCACACCTTAGACAGACTGCACTAGAATTTGGTCTGCAAATGTTGTAAGTACTTTAGGACAATGATCTCAAGAAGCGTATCTTGGCAAAACAAAGCCTTTATTACACCTGAAATATGTTGTTTCATTTAATTTGACTTTCAGTGAGAGTTGGAAAATGACTGTGGTGAAAAATGATTCATTGAAATGAAAATCTGGCTGTCTTATACAGAAGCATGACATTTGACCTAATAACAATTTTTCCTAGTGTAAAGGAGTAAAAGAGGCCAACATGGACTCTTGTGTTCCTCCTTTCATAGATAACAGTTACGAGAAATATTATTTCAGTATATGTTAGAAGCAGCAAGTTATCACATTATGCAGAATCAAGGCAGTTAAACAGATTACCTTAGTCCAGCTGAAATAAAGTTGAACTCACAGAAAGGGCAAAGAAAATAATTAGCTATGAGGAAGAAAGTAAGTATCCTTAGTATTTGATACCATGGGTAGGCAAACATTTGATAATTCTGCATTCTTGGCCATATATCAGAAAGAGCTGTTGATGCACAGTAATAAAAACTGGCAGATAGAACATAGTCTTGGATGACTTGAGTCAAATGCAGAAGAAGCAGAAGCAGCTAATGATCACCTAGTAAATAATCCATCTATTAAGTCTTGGGCAGGTTGCCAGTGATGAAGGGCCTTTGGCTCTGTGAGAAAGTATTCCTCCTAGCTGCCAGAAGCAGATCAGTCAACTCTGCAGCCATTTCCTTTGGTTTGTCACCACAAGTTGAAAGAGAAAGAGGCTGGAGACAAACCCAGCTCAAAGTAGGTCTAAGTGCTTTCCCCCTAAACAGACTGCAAGAAATGACTGAAAAACTGCAAGAACCATTAGCCTGAGGCAATACATGTCAATAAGGATGCCAAATATCATCAGTGCAGCTGCACTGCAAATCTTTAGTCTAATCATTCTGCAGTCTTATGTCGAACGTCTTGCCACCTATTATTCAAAAGACAAACACAAACCAAAGAAAATCCTCCAGCATTTTTTTATAGCTTTTCTTATTCTTTGATAAGACTCATTGTTTCAGCCACATGGTAAGAAGCTGAAATGTCATTGTGGAACTTAGATACATTATTTCTCTCAGAAGGAAAAGTTTGAAAGAAGTTTAAAGTTTACTATTCTTGTCAATGCATGCATAGCTGACAGTTGCAATTCTATTACTACAGTTTCTCTTCTGACAAATAAAATACAAAATTGCAGAATAAAATAATGGTGCAAAAGAATGTGAAAATAGAAAATAGAAGCAAACAAACCTATGAAATCAGGTGCTGATTAAACTGCTAGTTGTCTTATTGTCCTGGTTTCAGCTGGGATAGTTAGTTTTCTTCTTAGTAGCTGGTACATTGTTTTGGATTCAGAATGAAAATCACATTGATAACTCCCTGATGTTTTAGTTGTTGCTAAGTAGTGCTTACCCTAAGTCAAGGACTTTTCCATTTGCCATGCTCTGCCAGGGAGCAGGTGCACAAGAACCCAGGAGGGAGCACTGCCAGTACAGCTGACCTGAACTAGCCAAAGGGATATTCCAAACCACAGGATGTCACACTAGTATATAAATGGGGGCCAAGGGGGAGGTTAGCTGGGAGCTGCTGATAGCTGCTGAGGGACTGGATGGGCATCAGTCAGTGGATGGTGAGCAGTTGGATTGTTCATCACTCATCTTTTCTGCTTGGGTTTTATTCCTCTCTCTCCCTTGCCTCTTCATTATAATTGTTATTTTTATTTTTACTTATTTCATACTTACTTCATTTTATACTTTACTTATTTCAGTTACTAACCTGTTCTAATCTCAACTCACAGATACCACCTTTTCACAATTCTTCTCCCCATCCCACCAGTGGCAGCAGGAGCCAGCAAGCAGCTGCATTGTACTTTGCTGCTGGCCAGTTAAACCATGACACTTACTCAAAAAGGGAACTCGCTACACAGAGAATAGTGAAAATACTTACCAGACTGCAGTGAATGGAGAGGCTTTGGGAGAATGGAAAGAAATTACCTAAGTTGGACAAAGGACTCCATTGAACAACCAGTCTGTCTGATGTTGGGTTCCTATTACTACAGTTATGTCAACTACAAACATCAGTAATGTTTAAAAAATTAAGACATGGGCATATTATATTGGCAAAAGTCCCAGAATATATCACATTGCCATATAAAGCATACATTGGCAAAACAAAATCTATAAAATCTAACTTAACCAGGGTAACTGGTTATAAACTGTAATAAACTATACCACTATTTGTTACTTTGGCAATGTAACAGGAAACACTTTCAAGAAAAGGTCCAAAACTGATGAAACAGAACAAAAAAAATTCAAATTCTGCTCTCAGTTAGTGACAGTAGATTGGCTCTTTTGTCTTCAGTAAAGTCACTCAGTTACACCAACAGTGTTAGGGGATAGAACTGGTTTATATATATTTTGATGTTGTACTGTTCAAAATGCAAGCACATTTTGCTAGTAGACAAGACCTGCTAAATGTTTTTGAGGGAGAGAAAAACATCTCTAGCACAAGATAAAATGGAGCTACAAATAAAGTTAAAGCATCCTACACCTCTGCAGTCCAAACACTGGCAGTAATTCTAGCCAAATAATTGTCAATTCAAGTGATGAAAACAGAAACAAAAAGATGATAACTTGGTGAGAAAATTTTAGTAGATTTGACTGGATAGAAGGAAGATGTAAACAGCAAAAGAACAAACAATTCTCAGGATGAGAGACTCTTCTTTTTTCAATCTACATATCCTGGAAGTCACAAAGATCCAAAAATGGCCCTTGCCCTGTCCCTTTGTGTTGAAGGAATGCTGGTCTCTCTGTTGTTCAAGTTTCCTTTCTTTTACAAAATGCACTCGAAAATACATTCTGGTGTGTGATAATTGTCATTAATTAAATTAAAATACCCTTTTCAATTAAAGAATAAAGTACACAACAAAATGCAGTATCTTCGAGTCATTCCATTTATTCACTTACTTCCTAATTTAGAGAGTTTGGTCATCTCTAATAAAAATAAAAGTCATTAGTGTAAATTACTGTTGTTCTTATTAAAAGTTTAATAAAAGAAGTGCTTAAAGTGTGTGAATTTTAGTCATTCTGTGTTTATCTTGCAATAGTTGGATGATATAATTTTGGACCCCAAAACAGAACAGGATGTTATAGTCTTTACACTCCTTTTTAGGTACTAATACCATCATTGATTTATGTGAATAAAGAACTGTAGGTCCTGCATGATGAAGAACCTGTCTACAAATAATTTCTTTACTTAACCTTTAATTATTTATGAGTGATTTATTTTAAAGGAAAATTAAAATAACTCTTTATTACTAAAATTATTATAAAAACCTATAAGCCTATTAACAAAGAAAGCAGCATGGCTGTCCAGCTTTCAAGACTAAGTGCAAGTTTCACCAACAGCAATTGTATCATTCCTTGGGAGGACCTAGAACAACTGTTATGAAGGGAGTTAACAGAGGAGAGGAGGAGTATGAAACAAGCATAGGGAACAACATGAAAGAAGGTAGGCAGCTGTGTGGAAACAAAGGAAGCAGGTAAAAAAAAGGTTAGCAGAAATTTATAGAGTGAATAGGAATACGCAGTACAATACACCCTATCCTTGGGATACAATTAAAGATACTCATTATTTATTTTACTTATGTTATACTTTGAACAATCTCAAACTATGATACTTTCAGAACAAAATATGGTGCCTTTAGCAGCAATCTGTAAAACAGTGGACTCTGAAAACCAAGACATAGACTTCTGGAAGGAAAAATCAAAGCATGAAATAACAGTTCTTACATAATAGACATACATAATCATAATAGACATAGAGATACACTATTATGTAAATCCCATTTGCCTAGCAGTCCCAAAGACAGACACTTAAAAGTTCATTATATGCAACTCCAGGGGCTCTTTCTCCAAAATTCTCCTGCACGATACTGGTCACTGCCTTGACACCCTCTCTCTCTGTTTTTGAGTCACCTATATTTAGCAAGAAGCACTGTTTTCCCTCCTCAGAATGACCACACTTCCTGGTGTGGCAGGGCACTGGCCCCCTCATGGACACATACATATCCTTCCCTGTAACACCAGCCAGAACTTGCAAACCAGGACCGTACAAAGCCCCCAGCTAATGCCTGCAGTGCCAAAAGTCCTTTTGTACATCTTCCAGTTCTTAGCTGTTTACATATACAAGGTTTGAGAAAACCCTATCTGCTTTCCACTTCCAGGCAAGCAGAAACAACTACGTATTTTGGCATTTGTGTACTCCTCACCATCCTCTTCCCTCTGCTCATTTGTAACTGTTAATTCTACCTGTACATTCAGAAATTAAATCTAAATATCTTTTTCTACCCTCACAAAATCTTTATGGATTTTGCTTTCAGTAAAAAACAAAACAAAACAAAAACAACAAAAAACCCCACTTTGGAACAGAAAATAAGCATATCTGATTACACCTTACAGAAATCAGCACAAGGTTATGACTCTGTGAAAGCAGAAATTTAGAGTTAAATATGACAAGGTGACCCACTTAAGTGGATGAGGAAAATGCAGTGGATGTTGTCTGCCTAGACCTTAGTAAAGCCTTTGACACTGTTTCCTACAGCATTCTCCTGGAGAAACTGGCTGCTCAAGGCTTGGATGGGTGTGTACTGCCCACTGGGTAAAAATCTGGCTGGATGGCCGAGCCCAAAGGTGGTGGTGAATGGCATTAAAACCAGTTGGTGGCCGGTCACAAGTGGTGCCCCAGGGCTCAGTGTTGGGGCCAGTGCTGTTTAATGTCTATAAATTATCTGGATGGGGGGGGTTGAGTGCACAGACAGTGACTCAGTGGACAGAAAGTGATAGGAATTCAAGCCATGCTCTAAAATCTCCTGTTGTGCTATAATTGCAATTACAAATATCACACCAATTATTTGAGAAAAGTGCATGATAATTTTAGTTGCAAAACATGCATTTAACTTCAATAATATCTTACTTGCAACATAAATCACTATTCAAAACTGCCATGTTAGTCTCCTTAAATTTAGGGCGTCAGCATTTATAAAATATGGATGCTGGGCCTGTACATTCAAATAAAACAGGAAATTATTATGTATGCTCCAACCACTTGCACTTAGAGACACATATCCTAGACTAATAGGTATATTGTATTTCCAATTTAAAAGAAAAAAATTGATCAGATTTCAAGTATCCTGAAGAAGCCTTTCATTGTTTCCTTTTTTTAGCATGAATCAATAAAATAAACATTAAAGGCTCTGACTGAGGAAAATAAAACCAACTCACACCACTTAGAGACATGAAATTTAATACTGAGGAGAGTGACAGGAACAAATGCACAGGTATATAAAGTGAATATATTAAAAAATAAACTACATCGAAATGGCTCTTCCTAATTTCAGCCAGTTGATGTTTTATTATTAAATAAATCATTATTTAACAAAGCTAAACGTTCTTTAAATTCTGTAACTTGGCTATTTCTCTCCTAATAGTTGTCAATTCATATTCCAATTTTCATATCAGAGCCTGGCCTCCAAGGTTATGAACTCTGCTACCATGAGCCAGTTCTATGTATATCTATGAAAAAAAAATTTTTATATACTCAGGCAAAAATTACCCCAGCATAGAGGACAGAAGCAAGCCTCAGTAAAACAAAGGTCTCAAATAGATGGGTTAATGTGTACCAGTAGTATATGCATCTAGTCTTTTGTTTAGAGAGATTCAAATAGACATTCAAGGCCATTACGATTCTGCAAGTGTCCATAGGAATAATTTCCTTCTATTAACAGAGGCAATCTTTGTACAGCACAGTCCTCACACAGGCAAATATCCCACTGAAGTTAATACAATTAAATTAGACTAGTTTTACTTGACAATTTTGAGGTAAATTTTGAATACCTGAAGAAATAATGTCATTTTTTATAGAATGCATCCCAAAAAATTAATCCAGTGGGAGCTTTGCCTCAAGACCTAAGACATTCAGACTAGACTTCAAGATCTTTGGAACAGGCCAGGGTCCCCACTGGCAATTTCCATTTCTCATAACTTATTATCATCTGCATATTTTTTTCCAAATTCCCTCTTTGTTTCAGAACAATACATGTAGTCTTATCAAATATCTTAACTCACAGCAGTGCTAGCAATAACCCGCCAGAAACCTCACTGGACTGTAGCCCATTACTCAGTATTTAAAGTCTTTCAAACACACCTTTTTCTTAGTGTAACATGGCTCCTTTGTAAACAGTCCTGTAGGATCAGGACTGAATCAGACAGATGTCCACCTGCCGTGGTATCCTGTCTCTCAGTAGGCATTATGGAAACAGCATTTTGGGGCAGTTACAGAATGGTATTTCTCTGGGTACACTTCCAGTAGTCAGCACTTTGAGAACTTCAAGAGCAAGTGGCTGTGCCTAGATGACCTTATTTATATCCCCTGGAAGCATTGTCCTCCATTGTCTAATCACTCCAAGAATGCACTTTCAAAACAAGTTGTAGCAATTATGTTCTCTGTGAAACACACTGCTGGATAAAAAAGAATGAGCAGCATCCAGTAAAAGTATCTATGCTAATCACAATTTAATAGACATATCCCCTTAGATCATCTCTTGCCAAAATACTGTTACCCATGTTCTGGATTTCTTTTGAAACTTACCTTACAGAAACTTCAGTTTGAAAGTCCAATAGATCCTGGTGTGGTAACTTCTGTAACCTCCCTCAACATGAAATTCTTTTCAGCTTCTTTGTTACTGTTTTATCTCTTTTTACTGCAAATATTTTTTGGTCCTACAGACCATCTGACAGGTTTTCTGCTTCTGTTTGAAGAGGTTGTACTGTTATTTTTTTTACACTTTTAGCAAGTTGCACCCATATATCCTTTTGGCCTATTATATTATCTTTCTCATCGAACTTGCCAGACTTATACCTATATTAATTTCTTTTGCATAATCTAACTACTAAAAATCTGTCTTGCTAGCCAAATTGGGGGCTGCTGCCTTCCACCAAAAGCATATATACATATGCAGAATTATCAGTGTAATCTGCATTTCATTATGGTTATTCATAAAAGACATAGGAAGGGATAAAAATGCCACCAACTATTCTTGGAAGTCCATCTATGAGTTTTGCTGTACACAGCTTCAGAATTACTTTATTTACAGACTATATGAAAAGGCCAAAATGCAGAGGCAAGTTCACTTTCTATGTTCTACCTATGATTATCTTAGATTTTCTGGCACATAATCAGGCACAGCTCAGTGCTGGAATATGTCCCAGTAACCCAAACACAGCACAAATGGTCATGTAAAACTTTAAGCCTATGCTGCACAGAGTTTTTAGTCTAGAAGAGTTTCTGTATGAACCAGATGGAATAATTAAAATAAATCTCTAAATCTTATTTTACTTTTCAAATTTAATGCCACAGAAGTGTGGGTCAGTTGCTATGAATTGTCTTCCCTCACTTTGTGGCACCAAACATACAAATCAATTCATATCCAAGCCATTTATTTGTTCAGGTGATTAAACTAGATTAAAATAACCTCCATTATATTCTCTCTTTTTCTGTCTTTTTTGACAGGATAAGATTTTCTTTGATGCTTGTCTCGGAATAAAACATGCTTGTTGGGAAAAGGAATTCTCTGTTTTAAATGACAGCTGTCATATTTTGTTATGGAAGTGAAATTCTACTTAATGGACTTGATTGTGCAATTTGCCGCACCTACCTCGCATTGTGTGGGCTTATATGAGCGTGTCTGAGTAGTACTGCAGAATCAATGCCAAAATAAAACAGAAACATGCCTAGTGGAAAAGTGCGAGGAAAAAAGAACTGCAAGAAAAAGCACACGCACACTGTGTCGTAAAAAACAGACTTGGCTACAATGCAACGTGAATCATTGCTTCAGAAGGTGACTCCTCAGGTGTGCTTAAAGATAGTTCAACATTTTTTAAATAGGAACAGGAACAGGAGATTAAACTTGTGTCTTAGCATTGAAAAGCATCCCTTTCCTCAGTGCAGTTCTGACAATCAGCATTCCGCTTGAGCTCTTGTCAAGACTACATGAAGTGACTCAGAGAGCTTGTGCAGTACTTAACTCCAGTAGTTAACTCATTAAGGGCCTCTGTTTTCAAAATCATTTTAAGAAAGGCACTGTTTAAAATAAAATTATGTTCTATTATAAATGTACTATAATACAGCACCTAATACGGTATAGACTTTTCCTTTAAAAATTTTTTTTTTTTTCAGTTAAATGAGATAAAGGACTACTGTTTCAAATCCCTGAGAGTGTAATATGCCAGCCAGTAATGAAAAATCAGTGATTACACCTGAGATAAATTAATAAATTCAATCCTTTTCCAGTGAGAATATAAGAATTGCCACCTACTGATATTCAAATTTTGTGTATCAAAATCTAGCAATACAACTCTGCCACTGTAATTTTTTCCACACTTTTTTTCCCCAATGTGTTCCACATCTGAACACATTGACTGAAATCTGCCCACTGCTATGGGCTAACCGAGTGGATCGATATTCTGTCAAGACCCAGGTATAAGCACAAAAGAAAGGAGGAGTCACAAAAGGGAAAGTCAAGAGTTAGGACTGGAATTCCTGTTCAGCTTCCTCTACAGGCTGGCTCCCTAGCCTAACCTTAGGGAGACAAAGTGTTGTTAGAGCAATCCTTTTCCAATCACAAAGTGTAATCATGAATGATGTAGAAGAATAAATATGTTTAAGACTGGTCTGTGGCAATTACAGTTTCCATCTGAAGAAGAAAAAAACAGTCAATTCAATTTCATTAAGAGACCATATTCTCTTCTTCCTTGAAAACTGAAGAACCTGACAATGAATTAAGATTTAAAGAAAAATCTTTTCCCTACTTAAATGAAATTATTATTTTGCCATTAACACAGACTCATGATGTTCATTGTGTGTATGAAGATAACTTTATTGCAGAGATTGCATGGGTAAGTAACATTGCAAACTGTATTTCTATAGCAATTCCCTAATGGTCTGTAAGGAGCAAAAGACATAGTGAATTTAAAGCCTTCCAAAAAGAAGACTGATCACTGTCAGGACACAAACGAATGATGCTAAGGCCAAAGCACAGCAGACTCAATGACAGAAGACTGGTAAAAGTGTACTTTCCTGCACTTTCTTCACTCTGTAACTAATACTGAATTTATTTCCTTTCTTATCCATTTCTCTTTAGCAAGTTGGCTGCAGCAAACAAAATTAACAATTGCCTATTATAAATCTTGTAAATGCAGATTTAGAGATAGTAGAACACATGACAGGCATTTGTTATCTTAGATACAGTTGCTGGAAAGCACTCTATTTTCCTGTAGCAGAGAGAACCTTAAGGAAATTTAGGGCTGGAATCAGTCCTGAATGTCACAGAAGATACTGCAGAAAAAAACCACAGCACAATCCAAGATGTCCAGACAATTCAAAACCAATTTTGGGTTTTGTACAGTTTTGCCTAGGTCTCTAACTGAATGATTCAGACCTTTCAAGTTTCAGAGAGTGTTAAACTATAGTTACTTTGGATAAATATACTTCCAGTCAGTTACTCCTAAAAACTTATGACCAGTAGACTTAAAGATATGCTGGAGTGGTCTACCACTGGGTGCTGCTTTTAATATCTGATAGTACTGGGGGGGGCAGGAAATTAAGTTCTTACAGTATTCTTTAGAAGACTGTGAAAATATTCATAAAGGGCAAGGCAGATGACCTAGGTTGACCTCATCAGTCCTGAGTAGGTTAGAGGAAAACGCTGATAAGGGACTCAATTGATAAAGAATTAAAGGAGGGAAATAAATAATGCCAGTCAAAATGATTTAATGGAAAATGGGACTTGTCAAAAATGATTTTATTATTTTAATCTAAAAGTGTGGTTGATCTTGTTAATCTCACATGTAATATACTTACACTTTTTAAAATTATTTTAATCCATACTGCATAAAACTAACTTTAAAATTTGCCTTACAGAATATCAGCAAAGCATATATTAGATGTACTAGGATCCAGCTAATTTGGTAGTGTTTCCCTATTGGTAATTACTCTGTGAAAATCATCAGCAGTTTTAGAGAAGTGTTGGAAAGATTCATGTGCAACCTGATGGTGAACATATTCACCATACACCTGAATGCAGTAATTCAGCCTACTAGCAAAACCTGCAGGTAACACAAGCAAACAATGCAAAGGACGGGACAGCTACAGAAGCAAGCTGAATCAACTATTTTGGCTCACCTGCATATATTAAATTATGTAATTTTTTTATCTTTACAAAAATTCCTAAAGAACACAAACTTTTCACTAAGTATATATCATGTCATGGAAACAGGAGACCTGGGAAACTGAGTTCATACTGGATAAGCAATTTAACATTAGAACTCCATACAGCGCTGCAAAGGGACAAATTTGACTCTTGAATTCATAAACAGGGAAATAAAAAATAAAAGAAGGGCTACAGTATTAATTCTATATACTGGGAAGTCTCATATTTGGGCTGTGTACACAATTCTAGTATTCCTATTTCAAAGCGGATGTTGAAAACTGAATTCCTGAAGTGATTGGAAACTTGGAAGTACCTTACAGCAAAACTGTCAGAGCCCAGTACTTTTAATTAAAAAAAAGACTAAACACAGGAATAGACCAAGAAGTTACCATAATCCGTCACTTCACAGAGTATGAATTACAGTGCATTAGCTCTGTATACAAACAGTTTTATATTATACTCTGGCCTTTATCCAAAGCAACTTTTTCCTCTACAGAACCAGCATAAGGTAACTGTTTCAAGCACAGCTCTTCCAGGGAGTTAATGCAGCTTTACAATAAAATTGCATTCTGGCTTATCACATACACCTTTGCTGGTGTAGGCAAGGGCAGAGAAGTGACTCAAATACAGTACGTTAAACCTTTCCAAAGGAAAAGTAAGTACTTTGTTCTCAGTGATTGTTAGAAAAGTATCTAGACAGAAGCCAGTTTTAAGAATGAGGTCTTTTTTATTTTATAATTTAATAAGCAAAGGTTGGAATAAATTACCAAATATAGTAATAATTTCCTCCATTGATTGGTATCTTTGAATCAAGATCAGATAACTTTTATTTTGATGAAATACAGTTTATCATTAACAGATAAAAAGCAAGATTGGTGTCATGTAAGAAGGTAGACCAGATGAATTATAAGCTCTGTTGTTATTTTCTGAAAAGCTTTAACTATATAATGTAGCTGCAACTAAGTTACTGATTGCATTTCAGAAGTTTGAGACACTAAAAGTACAAAGGTAGTCAGAGGAGTACCATGATCACTAATAGATACTGCAAAAGTGAGTTTGGAGATCTCAGGCCAGTTCACAGTCAAAAGCTGGTTCAAATTGAGCATTAGATGTTCTGTATTTATTTAATGATAAAACATTATGCTTTACTCTATATTAGTATATTCTTCAAATACGTCAGAGAAGCATCACAGCAAACAGAAGTATTTAAGGGCAATGAGGAGCATAAGAAATTACGAACAGAGAAAAAAATACAGAAAGAATTAAAATCAAGCACATTTTTACATTATGCATAATATGAATTAGTTACTAATTATGAATATGTTCTTCAGTTTCACAAGTGATATTGCATCTACTATTTCATCCTTTGCCATGCAGTTTTGAGAAGCAATTTATATATTTTCTTTATATTAGGCTGTTAGCAGTAATCAATGTTAATACACTAAATAAAAGCAGTAATTTAAGAAAAAATCAGTTCTAAACTCTACTGTGTTGATAATACTCATGGTGGCCCTGTATTACTAGGTCTTCACCAGGTATGCCTTTGCCTGAAATACATTCAATACAGAGTTTAAAACGGTACAAGACATTCACTTACTTACACTTACAAGTTGCAAAGTTATTTTTCTAAGTCAAATAAGTACTCTTCTCTCTCAGACAAGCTGATTTACTTTAGTGTTTCAGCTAAGAATATAAAACTGAAAATTTCTGATAATGTTAGCAGCAGTAAAGTTAACGATGTCTCAGAAACTATTCACTTTCTCTAAAGATTCAGTTTTGTAGATAAAAAATTATTATATATTGTTCACAAGGCAGATATATTGCATTTATTTAATTCAGCTATGCTTTTATAGCTTTCAACTAAGTTTTGGAGTATTGTTAGAAATTACATGCAGATAACTATCAAATTAGAATTTTTGTCCTTCAACAGTGATATAGATATTATTTCATCATCTTTATTGCAGAATAAAAGAGAAAGTAATCTTTTGAAAGCACCTAAGCTCACAAGCAATTTATGTGCTTTTGAAAACGGGAGTTGGACTTCTACACTGTTAAGCAATTTTCAAAGTTTTTCCATAATTTTACTCACTGCCCCAACTTAGTAAAGCTCATAAATAATTCCAAACATTTGCCTCCTCAGAACATTGTAAACCACTGCATCTAAGCCTAAACACAGAATCAGAAGTACACAAGATCACTATATATCGGCTACACATAATACTCTTCTCTACCAAAATACCAAACACAATGAAAGCAACTTAAATAGGATATTCCCACAGGTGTTCCTTATTTATATCATCTTTTTGGTTTGAGAGTTGCAGAATGGCTGAGTAGTCTCAGCTCCAACTGAAAAAAATAGGAATTATACCTCAAATAATGCTACGTATACTGGTGAGTACTCAAAGAAATCAAGTCTCAGGTGTTTCAAACTGGGCATACACAATATGCCTGACATTTGTCCATGCTTGAGAGCAGAAATAATCTCTCCTCAACAGACATGCATTAAGGTGGCAATTTATTTTACATTTTAAGACGCCCCAATCTTACTGCGAGTGCTATAGAGAACGAGGAAGTTAATTTTTCTGCCTTCAGCACAGCACTTAAGTAGTGTATAGTAAACAGTGTATAACGTAGCCTGGGACCACACATTGAACATGATAAAACAAAATATTGGATCACTACTTGCTACATTCTTATCTCCTACATGAAAGCTATGTGAGATTACATATTTAAAGACTGTACAACAACGCGTGCTCAGAAGGAAGGCTGCATGGGCAACCCACAGCACAGCAACCACTGCAGCTCCACAGCAGTCCATAATTAGTCCTCCAGCCTTTGAGAGGCGCAGTCCATATCCAGTATTTGTCTTAACTCCATTTTGCATATCTTGTCATTTTATCAATTATGGGCTTTTATCATAAGCCTAAAGTGACTCACCATCAAAAGACAGCAAATTCTCCTATCTCTACAAAAGTTTCCACCATCATCAAGCCCTCACAGTCTCAAAAATTTCACTAATCCTTCACTGTAAATAATAAGGACTGTAAAAGCAGACCACTCCAACTCTAACCCTCTGCCCTCCCCACCCTCCATTTATATCACCTGGTTGTAAACCCCTACTATATCAGTCTTGTTAAGACTTTCAAATAATCATCTCTCAAAAACAACTGTTTAACCTTTTCCTCCCTGTTGGGCCAAAGCAGTATCCCATCACACAGTTAAATTAAAACTTCAGGCAGACTAACTTTTAAGTGTGAGATACTGCAACTTCAGTGTTCTTTTTTAGTGGGTTTGGTTGGTTTAAAACATGAAAAAGGTGGTAGTATTTTGAAATGTGATGTACTTCACAACATCTCAAAGCAGCAGGAATTTTGCTTCTTTGCCACTCCCACTTTGCTTCAAAGAAATAATTTTGTTTTAAATACTTTCTCATGTGTTTTACAATGTGAAGGGTAACTCTTAACTACCATAAGCAGTTTTCTGCTGGCTTTCAGAGTATAGCTACACAGTAAAAAATGGTGGCAAATACAGTGTTGTAGAATTCCATGTTTATTTTCTTTCAGTGATGTCCACATCCAATTGTTTATATTACTATTCAAGAGATAATTACACTTACTGCTAGCCACGTAAAAAGAATCTTGTGCCACAACAAGCTAGGCTTTTCCTGACTGCATCTGAAGCAGTAAAAAATATTTTGTAGTTGAACATTCTAATCCCCTGTCAATGATGCACCATGCAGAAATACAGCCTGGCTCACCTTCCCCTATTTGTGGACACTCCATACTGCTTGGCCTCAGTCTGAATGTAAACCCAAGCCCAGATGCTAACATGATCACATAGGTACAACCTCTGAAAATGAGAGAAAAGCCTCCCTCTCTGTACCTCTATCTGCAGTGAATTACACAGCCAACTTCTGACAGAAATGTTATCTTGTTCCCTGCTTCAGTGCCTAAATGAACTACAGAGAGAAATTATTGTACTTCACTACGTAATAACCAATAGCAATTGGCAACTTCTTAAGAGCAAATACTACACCACTTTGCATGACCTGCTAATGTTACGTATAACAAATAAACTGATGCAAACACACATACGCCAAACACATACCATTTATATACTAAAACATTGGTATATTACTGTTTAAAGTTAAGAGAGTAGAAGCATTAACTTACTTGGCCTCAAAAAACAGTAAACAGCACAAAAAGCTATGGCAATTCAGAGATGGAATCTACAGACCCAGCTGAGATGTCCTTGTTCCCAGTTCAGACTGAGATGCCAAGTTATTGATTTAATTAATCCTAGTACCTTCATAAGTTAAATGAGGCAATATGACCTACTGGTTTAAGCACAAGATGCAGAACTCTATCATTTCTAATATGACTACACAGTGTTTTTTTCTGCATGATCTTCATTAGTCCATGTACTTTTTATGAACTAAATGAATTAAAGGCTTGCCCGTTATGCAATTTCTTCACTTTTACTGCACAGAAGGTAAATAAAATCAGCATTTGGACTTGACTGTTCTGCTTCCTGTATTTATTGGTTTTATCCTACCACACAAGAATTTTTGAGGATTTAAGGTTAGCTTTGCAAAGACTTACTGACTTCCTAATTCCCACTCATTTCAATGAAGCGAGGATCAAAAGTCCCTGAAATCTGTGCCAAAATATTTGTAAGAATGTAACAAACCATCTGACTTAAGTAACAGCTGCATTAAAAATCATTATAGTCTACTAGAATTCTATTAATCATGCATATATTTCTTAAACTAGTAAACAATGTAGATGCCTGCAACCAATACAAGCAAAGCAAATATCTTGTCTTCCATTTCTCTATTGTAAAACAGGCATCAGAACAAATATATAAATACTAAGAAAAAAATCAGATCTCCCACCCCTTACGAAAACTGTTCCAATCTCATTTCTCAGGAACTACCATACACACTGCAGGAAATGGCAAAGATGAAATCAGACCCTCTCACCATCCACTGGCTTCCCTGTTTTTCTCCAATTCAACTTTTATTTAAGGAGATATGAAAACATTAGGATTTATAAGCTTTGAAAATTATGCACAGTGGAAAAAATAGTTTATGGTTTGCTGTTGTGAAACAAGCATGCACATACAGAAAATTCACATACAGACTGAGCACATTTAAAGCTCTCTGAATCACAGAAAAGGCAATTAATCCTAGTAACTGCACAGAACTGACAGAGTATTTTAACACAGGTGAAATGCTGAAAGTCCTTGAATGCCTTCTAATAAAACCCAGTATGAATTTTTGAATTTTACGTTTACTATCTCATCTCTGTGGGAACCTGAAGATAAATGCAGTATGGAAACCCAGTATGGATATTTCATATAATTGCTATAAATATTTATTATTCAAAATGTAACAGTATGTGATCCTTAATGTAATTCTATGTTATAGACTGATCAAATAATTGATTTTGATTACTAATCTTAGCAAATTTTTGCTCACATTAATAAAATTTCTAGGAAGAGCAAACATGCTAAGAAGAGCATGTGTGTAAAAGAATCCATGCATTGAAGAGCAGAGGAAGAATATATTTAGCATTTGCAAACGTTTACTTCAGAACAGTCATGCAAATTCTGTATGTGAGTGAACTGAAAAAAAATCCCCAACATAGCTTAAAGTTCCAAATATTAAATTATGTAAAGCATTCTTACAATGCACTGTCATTTTCAAGTTGATAAGCATTAACACTACCCCACAGTATCACAAATTACAATAAATGAAGTAGAGGACATCAGTTAACGTTCCTAAATTAGAAAAGTCCTTTTTATTCTGGGTGAGCATTAGCAAAAGAACAATAATCCCTCTTCTTTGATTAAGGGATTTGTTAGTTGGGCAATGCTTAAATGCTGTCCTTTTTGATGCAACAAAGAAATTGGTTTTATATTCATAGAATCACAGAATAATTGAGTTTGGAAGAGACCTCTGGAGGTTGTCTAGTCCTACATCCTTGCTCAAGCAATGTGAATTAAAGAAGGCTGTTCAGGACCATGTCCAGTAAAGTTTTTAGTATCTCCAGAGGTGGGCACTCCATACCTTCTCTGGGCTGTTTCAGTGTTCAGTCAGACCTATGGATTTTCTTGTAATTACAGTTTGCCCACATAGCCTCTTGTTCTTTCACTGGGCATCACAGAGAAGAACCTAATTTTGTCTTCTTTACACCCTCCCATCAGATATTTATACACATTGATAAGATCCGTTCTCCTGCCAGTCTAGTTTGTTTTAATATTCCCTAACCTAACCCTCTTTCACCAAGAGTAAGCCTTTCTTGCTCCAGACTTTACCACTGGCCTCAGGGACCTGGGATTCCTGAAAAACAAGTCTTACTAACAAAGACTGAGAAGGTGGTCAAAGTTCCTTGGCTTTCTCTGTGTCCTTTACTACCACATTCCCTGCCCCGTTTGGCAGTGGACCCACATTTTTTCTTACTTTCCTTTTGCTGCTGAAGTACTTCTAGAAACTTTTCTTGTTGCCCTTCAGGTCCCTGGACAGACTCAACTCCAGACAGTCTCTGGCCTTAATCCTATCCCTGCACGTTCAGAGTGCCTATATTTCTCCCAGGCCACCTATCCCTTCTTCCACTTCTCGTACGTTTCCTTTTTATGTTTGAGCTTTTTCAGAAGCAACTTGTCCACCCATGCAGGACTCCTGCTGTCTTTACCAATTTCCTTCTTGTCAGGATAGATAATTGCTGAGTTCGGAGAATGTGATACTTGAAAATCAACCAGCTCTCCTGGATGTCCCTTCTCTCCAGGACTGTAACCCATGGGATTCTTCCAGGCAGGTACCTAAACAGACCAAAGTCTGCTCTTCTGAAGTCTTAAGAGTGAAGTCCTTTTTACATTTCTGCTTCCTCTCAGGAGGTTGCATCATGTCGTGCTCTCTTTAATGGACTTCACTTTGACAGTGGTGGGTGAAGATGTAAGTGTTAATTTTATTCAGAAATAAGAGATAATATGTTTTTTTTCTCTCAGCCCTTGATGAGCTAGATTTCTCTCACAATTGAGCCTATTTCCAATAGTAATGGTTGTATCACTTGGAAGCTCTGTAAAGAGAATATCAGTCCTTCCTGTGTTGCTACCTTAAATTCACTCTACACTCCTTACAGTCTCTGGAAGCAAACAATACTAAATAATAAAATATTTTAACTACAGGTTATTATATCTAAACTTTTTAAATCTACTTATGACAGTTAATATTCTTTTACTGGGGTTCACTGAAAGTTATTAGGGCAATAAACCCATTAATGAAACACTGTGGCTGAGAATTTTAATGCAGTGAAGTCAAGAAATGAGTGTGCAATTATAGATCTGCATATGAACCAGTGTATATGAATAACCTATCTGGTATGCATATTGATACAAATATTCATCATTCTACCCAACAAGACAAAATTCATCACACATCCCTAATAAATGATGAAATACAGAAGTTCACTCTTTGATTCCAGAACTATGTCAAATGCCAGGGAAAAAATAAAAAATGTTGATACTTCTCATTATAGAACATGAACCAATGTACCTGGCATCAAATAACGTATTACTCCAAAAATTAGAGGGGGAGAAATGAAACACAACCTGACCCACGTCAAAACAGCAGACTTGTGGCTACAGCTTGTATTTAATACCAAGTACTTCTCTCACATTTTCCTCCATCTCACTGACCTTGGCTACAACTTAATTGGTAAACAATTTTTTTTCTGTACAGACATTAAATGAAAGTCTTGCTGTAACATTGTTACAGAAATGATGGTCTAATGAAAGCTAGGTTTGTAGACTGCTCCTCACATACAACTGTCACTTCTTTTTACATATTTTGTTATGGACGTGTACCAAATAATTGTCATTTGGATCATGATAACCACAGTAATTTTTTTGCTTGTCTTCCCTTAGGTACTCATCACAGTTGAACGGTCCTCTGTAACCATTCATGATAATAAATACTACTTCATGGGAAGACGGGATATTCAAAAC
This sequence comes from Microhierax caerulescens, assembly GCA_035590215.1. Taxonomy (NCBI): domain Eukaryota; kingdom Metazoa; phylum Chordata; class Aves; order Falconiformes; family Falconidae; genus Microhierax; species Microhierax caerulescens. The sequence continues at coordinate 27,555,694 of JAVJGJ010000030.1, forward strand.
AGAAGCAGTCTATGAAGAAATACTCTGGCCAGGTAGTATAAATGCATATGCAGTCTTTGAAATAAAAACAGACAGTTCTATGCACAAACAGTGTGACTGAAAAGAAGCTTCTCTGTAAGGAATTATTAGACCATTTTCCTTAAGAATTGTCTTTAATAAAGCACATTCCTTTGAGAGCAATAGGTCTTTCTAAGAAAATATTGCTGAATCAACCAAAACAAAAATTGAAAGGCTTGTACTCTAAAAAACTGTACTAAGAGTGTTATCTAAATTAGCACACTTGGGTTTAAGAGGAACTTTGATCAGGCTTAATTTTACTTATATTTCTCAAATTTTGTATTTCAAGAAGCCGACCTACATGAACATATTTTCAGGCAATCACACCAGAAAGCTATTGATAATAGATTGGCCTAGAGAGGGACTCAGGAAGCTAAGGAAGAGCAGAATTCAGACAGGAAGCGTCAAAGCATAACGAAGCTGTTGTGGGAAGGAAAGAAATCTTACATGGCCTTTCATAATCATAATTTCTATTTTGTGTGTGTTCATCAAGCTCATTCAGATGTGCCATGAATATGTTCTAAATAACCACCCTGACTGAATGGGCTAGGACATGGGATTGAGCCATATGAAACTGATTTTCTCTTCAGGGAATATCTGGATTTAGAACTAATTCTATACAGAATTGCTGGAAAGGAGAATGACATATTGTACCTGTAATGGTGGGTAAGATACTTGTAAGAGGATTCACACATAGTCATACTCATCCTGTGTGATGTAAAGAAGGATCAAAGTACCAATAGTAAACAACAAAGTAAGAAGAATTAGTATCTTCTGAAGCGGTTTTTACCCATGTACAGACTATTTTATTTCTCTAATGTGTAATATAACCACTGTGTTTACAATATAGGCATGCACAACTTAATTCTTTGCCATATGTAAATCAAAGTAAACCATAGGCAACGCTTAAAATCTTCAGAAACTGTACAGAACTTAAACATAATTTACAAAGCGGAATAGTTCTTGTTTGGACTGAAGAATAAATTGAAAGCAATTCAGGGGACTACTACAGAGCTACCATCCTCTCTCTGTGTCCTATCATGAACATCATAGCTATGTGGTTCCTGTTATTATCGATTCCTCAGTTTAAGTGCTCTAAATTTCTATCAGTGCTTTTTAAAGGCTGTAAATCTGGAATGAACTTTCCTGAAGGCTTGCAGATCTTTACTCCTGATAGTTTCCAGACACAAAGTGTCACTTTGGTTTTATATTTCTGTGTTCAGTAGATTATAAACAATACCTATCTCATATATGGCATTATTCAGCATTAAATCTTAAAACTGCTTTACAAAGAGAGTCAATAACATTTTTCCCATTATATAGGTGTGGAAAATGAGGCAAGCTGATAAGCAAATTTGCTCTAGCCAGTGAATATGATCTGCTAGGTTTCAGTTCAGTGCTCTGTCAAATAGAATCACTGCTTTTAGAAATTAATACAAAGTAGTTTATCATTTTCTTATTATGCAGGGTTCATTTAGCTACTCTCTGATAAATGTCTTCTATATATTTACAGTAGTATTTATGTAGGTCTCCATTACACAAGGGTTGCCTGCTTCAGTGATGAATCAACATATGGAGAACTTGCAAATGAATACCTAAACACATTTCTGGAAAAGAACAATATTTCTGTGTAACTCTTACATAATCTTTACTGTATGATTAAGATGATAAAAACAAACAACATGTAGCCATAGTACATCAACGCATTTTATACAGACAATAAGATAAACAAATTGATAACACTTTTATACCACAAGCACAAGTGTTTGATATAAGGGTGGTGATACACAGTGAAATACGGCCATTACACGTGGAATACAGTTCTCTATAATGTATCATTCAGAAGTATCAGTTGTTTAAAAAATATTCCCTTCTAACATACTTTGCATCCTTACACAGACAAAGCTCTCTCAGAGCACAGAGTAAGAACTGCAATTTAGAAAATGCTGCAGAAAGCTAACTCATGAACAGGGACAGCTAATCAAGCATATCTGTATTTTTAGAAAGCCCAGATTAACAACAAGACTTGTGGTAAAGGGCATGTGCAGATCTCAATCACAGCATGCCACTGTTGCAAAACAGCTCTGTTTTCAACATCCAGCTCTGGAATATGGCAAAGAATTTAGAGTGGAGTTAATTTTATCATATAGTTAACAACCAGACCCAAATCAGTTCAGTATTACCCACCCACCACACGCCACCATTACCACAGGCAGAAAATACGATTTTTGCCTGAAAATACTACCTGTCTCTCAGAAGAAAGCTGTAAATACTAAAGCAGCACCAACTACTTCTTGAAATCTAACAAAAATCAAGCTTCATGCTGTTTTCACTAGTGGTGTATCTTTTTTTCACATGGTCAGTTCCAGAACCTGCAGAGAAATTAATCAGGTTCTAGATACCTCACCCTCCTGCCCTTGCCCCCAAATCTAACACAGTTAGGGCATAGAAAGCCTATCCTACAGGGGTTTATAAGCCAGCCAACCACTTTCTTAGGCCAAACATAGCCCTGAGAAAAAGTCAGGACCTGTCTACACATTAAGACATTACACTTCAACTGGTTTTCAGATCACTTATCAAGAAAAGTGTGAACTATTAATGCTTACCACATCCAGCAGCTGTTTAAAATGAAATTTGTGTCCCCTTGCATGAACTCAAAGGTGCCCTGATGGAAGAGCAGGATCCAGGTTCGATGGAAAAGAAGGATCCAGGTTTGGAAGCCTGATTATGCTGACCTTAGGGCACTGTCCTTCACAAAGGTTTCCTTCTTATGCTCCTCTCTTTTTCTTGTGAGTGTTCAATGAGGAAGATAAACCAAGAGGAGCAATGCTGGGACTGAAACTGAGTGCTGCAGTGCACAAGCTAGTCCTCTTAGAAAAGTGTAACCTAACATATGCATGGCTTGTATGGAAATGAATATGCAGTGACAGTCACTAAGGAGCTCTGTGGTTTTCTCGTGGTGCAGAGAAATAGATTTCAGTCTATCCCCCAAGAAATACGCAGTAAACTGTGCAATGCGTTAGGCAAAAAATGAAGATTAAACCCATGTCATTCAGAGGTTAACAACTGTTCTTAAAAGACCCACATGTAGTGCACCCATAAGTAAACTACCTGATTAAAAAACAACCACTTACCAAACTTAGCCTAAATGACATTCTTTCCCAGTCTGTATGCAGCCATTATTTAGACAATCAAAAAATAAAATTATAAAGGCCGGTCTACCCTATTTTAGCAGGCCACTAAGAAAATACTTATATGTAAACCAGGAGATGTCATGAATACTCAAGGGAACCCTTTGGGCCCAAGAGGACTCTAAGCATTTTTCAGATGCACCAAACTTCATTTCTTCAACTGCAAAGAAAACAGCACCAACATCCAAGCTCAGTGTTTTCAGATCATTGTCTTCACTAAAGCTACAAGCAAGGTGTACGCCACTACCTTTTTTGTCAATGTTTTCTTTGCACAAGCTAGTCTTCCAATTCTGTGTGTGTCTATTGTGGTTTAATAGAAGTGCTCATTTACACCGTTCTATACTTAAATCACGTGGCTGATAGATGCTGAGCACCCCGAACTTCCCAGCTTTCTCTCAGGTTCTAGCATTTACCTTGAATTAAGTGCAGTCCAGCTGAGCATGAGCTGGTCTTAGGCATCTACCTGAGGCCTTGACTAACCTGGCAAACAGTGCCTTTTCTTTTTTAGAGCCACATCATTAGGATCTTTAAGTATCTCTTTTTTTTTTTTTTTTTTTTTTTTAATTTAAACAATTTATTATATTTTAGAAAAATATTTACTTTGGTAAATAAAAAAATTAAAGGAAGGTGAATCCCCTTTTAATTTGGTTACTGCCATTTTTATTGTGTTGTGCCAAAGGACTGTTTGTGGTTTAAACCCAGACAGCAACTAAGCCCCACACAGCTGCTCGCTCGCTCACTCCCTCCACAGTGGGATGGGGAGAGAGGACTAGAAGAGTAAAAGGTAGAAAACCCATGGGTTGAGATAAAAACAGTTTAATAGGTAAAGCAAAAGCCGCATAAGCAAGCAAAGCCAAACAAGGATTCATTCACTACCTCTCATGGGCAGGCAGGTGCTCAGCTATCACCAGGGAAGCAGGGCTCCATCACACATAACGGTTACTTGGGAAGACTAATGCCATCACTCTGAATGTCCCCCCTTCCTTCTTCCTCCAGCTTATATACTCAGCACGACATTCTATGGTATGGGATATCCCTTCGGATAAATGGGGCCAGATGCCCTGGCTGTGCTCCCTCCCAATTTCCTGTGCCCCTCCAGCCCTCTCACTGGCAGGGTCTGAGAAACTGAAAAGCCCTTGGCTTGGTATAAACATCACCCAGCAACAACCAAAACCATCAGTGTGCTGTCAACACTGTTCTTACACGAAATCCAAAACACAGCACTGCACCAGCTACCAAGACAAAAAATATCCCTATCCCAGCTGAAACCAGGGCACATGACAAAATTCTAAAGATGACAGATTGCTGATCAACATGCCTTGATAATAAATTAGTAAGTACCATATATATTTTTATTATTTATTTATATTCCTTTCTTAATTAGTAGTAAAAAATAAATTACTTCCATGGTTGTCAGATGGAGTTTTAATAGGTGAATAGATATTTTAATACTTTTCAAAAATATTCATCTGAATTATTATAATACTAGCAATTATTTTCTCTAATACTCGTGTATTTCAAGTCCTTCACTTTTTGTGAACCATTAAACTGTCAGGGGGAAAAAAAGCTAACCGTATTTTTCTTTTAGCAGCATTATTTCAATTAGATTAATATTTCCCAAGTTTATAATTAATTTGACAGAAATGTCATTATAATATAAAGTCAATACTCCTTCTGTTCCTTGCTGGCAAACTTTCTCTACAATGTAGAAATTTATAACAGTGCCAGAAATCATCATTTTGCCTAAATATGGATATACGCACGTCAAATATTTGTTTCTTTTTACTAATTTCTATAGTACCTATTACCATGGTATCTAGATGAATCTTCTGTTATTTATGACTTGAAACATAATATGAACAATTTAAATAGACATTTAATATAAATGACCAGCACCTCTGCTAATGTTGCCGTAGTCCTTTGGTTTCTAAATATTTCTTGTGCAAATTGCACTCTTGTCTTAGAACAAAAGGAAACTTAGGATTTTATATTTTAAAATCTAAAAGTGCAGGCTGTCATATGATTTCAGTACGAAAGTGTATATACTGAAAGCAAGCATAAGATATTTACCATATGAAGTACTTAGTGTTGTGATTGTTAGTAGCAAATCTCACAAAAAGCACTGTATATTAGTTCTTGCAAGTTTAAAGTCATCTTCAACCTCTAGTCTGTGCATAAAGTGTGATAGAATTTTATAATTTTAATGCCATAAATAATATACCTGTAAAAATGTCTTTAAATAAGGAGGTGATACTAGGAAGTTCTTAGCTATTTAAAATCTTTGAAAATAGTGTTATAAACCTCAATTTCACAACGAAACAACATAATAACTACTATGCATTTTATTGCATTATTCCTGTACGGGACTACTCTAAATTTCATCTAATACTAGTAGTTACTGTTATTTGTTCTTTAGTAATAAGTCTAAACTTTATTTCTAGTTATCAAGTACTTTTTCCTGCTGTTTTCAGAGAAGCTGGAGTCAATATGATGTCTTCCTAGCACCTGTATTTAACAGCAGATCTAGAAATAAAACCAAAAATACGCAGATACTGGAATAATGAGGAATAATCTCTGTTGTGGTGCTCTCTACCACAATGAAGCATCACTACACACCAACATGATGACTCCTCAAAATAAAATTCTTAGAGCATTCTAGAATATATTTCTCACGCAATTAATTTTATGATGAAATCACATTTTCTAAGACTGATGTTTTTAAATTAGAGAATGAAAAAACAGTTAGGTCATGTAGCCTATTCCAACAATTAGTGCTACATTGTTTTTTACAATATTTTTTCTACTGATGTTTGTTTCTGATTTTTAAATGTTAAGTAGTGTAGCTTCTATTAATTCTCATTCTATTTTTATTTTCTAACATAAACATCTGCTGATGGCCATCAGAGATTGTTATAGATGGACATTTTTTCTGACCTCATACTCTGACCTTTATGTTTTTATGCACCACTACTCTTGGAAAACTACTCTAAAGTCTATTGATCTCATGACCAAATCTTCATCCTCAAGTGTAATTGGATATTTTTAACTTCCTGATATTGCACAAAGGTAGTATTTCCTTTCACTCCATTAGTTTTTAATAGTTTCCTATCCTGTCTCAAAATTCTTTCCCTTAGGTTTTTTTACCTTTAAAATATTTACAGGGCATTATCATGTACCTTTTCCAATCTTAGATATTATTTAATCAATTCTTACCCGTGGGAGCATTTAACCAAATGATGCACTAACCCTGATATCAGCACAACTATTTAGACCTTTCAGCATACGTTTTCTTTTGCTGCACCATGGCCTTAGGCCTTTCACTCTATTATAGCAAATAATTATTTGCCATGTACTTATTACTTTTGTAGTTTTTCTCTTGACTTCAAAACAGTAGTGTTTTTCTCAATGGAATGTGAAGTACAAAAAAATGTGCGTGCACATTTTAAGCAACTCCAACACGAAACTCACATTTTATTCCACTTTCACAATCTCCCAATAGAAACATGATTTTCAATACCTGAAAATTTAATATCTCATATGAGGAATGGGGGGTTTTATCTCAAATGAAGCATGTTTCTGCTGTTACTGTTTAACATTTTTACAGAAATTTAAAAATACAGAGGTAATTAAAGGAAAAGCACAAGACCAAATAAGCAAGAACCACAAGGAATTAAGAGCTGTAAAGGACCACAAGAGGTAATTGTGGGACCATAAGAGATAATAACTACTGACAAAATACACACTGGCATAGACTTTAACCCATAAACTCACATCAAGATTTCATCTTGACCACACATCCCTCATTAAATTTTAAGAATGTCTTTAAAGTCTCTAATGAAAGAGGCTTCATAACATAGATGGTCTGTTCCATCCACTAATTATCCCTGTAGTTAGAAAAATCCTTTACACTTTAAATCTTCTGCTGTGAGTAAAATCCTATGACATGAAGTATGAAGAACAATTGATTATTGTATCTTTAGACTGCTCTTCTCCAAAACTTCATCAAGCTACCTGTATCTTTCTTGAAATAATCCCCTAAAGTAAGAGAAGTTATCCATTTTAACATCACCAGCCTAAGATAAATTGTAACAATTATCTCATGTCTTAAACACAACACTCCTAATTACACATTTGAGAAAAATGTCTCCTGGTTTTGCCATTCAATTACAGTAATTCAGATTCAGGTTTTATTTCTCTGTCTCCTTCCTCCTTTCAGATGGTGCAACTGCCTTATCAGTGACTTTACACTTTGTTCTCAAGACTTATTTCTCCTTCCTAAAAGTAACACTTTGGTCTTGTCATTACTGAATCATTCTTGCAGTTTTGTCAAGATTGCTCAGAATCCTGAGACCTTCTCCCAACATGCTTGCAAGTCCTTCCACTTTAAGTGATTACAAAAGACTAACCAATTACAATTTCATGAAGACCAAAGTGAAGAAAGCACTAAATTTTTCACTTGATCTTGCACTTGCTTTTCTTTAATTCATTTTTTGAGCCTTCAATGCAATACTCAGTGACCTTTTGGACTGTAGTAGTAACAAGTTAGACATACATTTGTTATGGAAAAAAATGAGTGTATTAAGGGCCTGCAAAAATACTGGTTGTGTAAATGCTTACACAAACATATTTTTATCAAGAATAATCCAAAAGCAGCTGTTCCACTATTACCAGTATTCACATTCCACAGAGTCAGAGAATGGACAACATGAACCCTTCAGTCAGGACTATTCCAATCTCTCCCCAGTTCCCTCCATTTTCACATTCTCCAAGCATATACCTTGGGCAGCCTGCTAAGTGTCTTGTCTGAGCATACCTCCTTGACAATATGGAGGTGACTCCAGTGGGTTAATTAGAAACTGCCTGGGAGGCAGCTGAGTTGCTGGCAGCATAGCACTAAAAGTCATATCTTTCTGAGCTACAATGTGCTATTTTTTATTAATTATTACAAGTATTAAATAATATTACTATTATAGCCTGATACCCATGACATTTCTTACATACAAATTACAGAGAGTGACCCTTGGCACAAAGAAGCAGCTTAATAAATCAGTTATAAATTAAATATGAAGCAAATTTGTTTATTACTACCCGCACTTTTTTAAGACTCAAACCACAGACAGAAGATTCATATATGTATCTTTACAATAAAAAATAACAGAGGCTATAGTCTTGAAAATGCAATGACAGTGCAAGGGCATCTTGCTGAAGAAAACTAATACATAAAGCAGTTAAAGGATGACAAAAAGGTGAAATATTATTAAGTATAATTCATTTATTCACTTATGAATACTGTATGGGCATCTACAAAGGTATGCTTCTTAATGCAATTTAATGGCTTTGAATGTAATTTTCACACTATTTACAGATTTGACCCTTCTCTACTACATCAGTTTCTCAATAATCAGCACTTTTATGTTTGCTAACTCCCAATAATATTTGTAAAATAAAGGACATCTCAGAGTAAAGTTTGTATCTGTTAACTTCAATCTAACCCACACCTTGTTCTCTATAGTGCCATCCTGAGAATCATCTTCACTAAGCATTCTAAACAAAGGAAGTCTCAGTTGTCTTTCCTTCTATAAATATTATCAACCTAGCAACAATGTGATTAACTATGGTTGTTACTAATAAAAGTAGTAGGTAGTTCCCTGCATATTTTCATTTCAGTTTCTAGACAGAAGAGCCTTTTTAATATTGGCAGAGAATGGATTTTCTTCATACTAGAAAGTATTATAGCACTGAATAAAGTCTTTCTGATCAAACCATACCATAATAGCTTTTGTCTTGTGTCACTATATGTTAGCCAGCATCAGAAGAGAAAATAAGCAGAGGCTTGCTATTGTGCCTCTATTTTAAAAGGGCCTTCCATCTGGTAGGAAGCAGAAGCCATCAGCACTGTAATTAAAATGCAATTACTGTCCCCCGCCGCAATCCCAGGACGACCATTCCATCTGTGTGATATACAGTGGAAAAAACACAATTTTTTGCACTTTTCTAGCTCCATTAAGTTTATTCTCTTTCTATTAATTAATCTAACCGCACTAAGGGGTCGTTCCTGTTTTGCAAGCCATTGTGTCACAAACTGCGTACTCACAAAGACTGAAACCACATGAATTTTTAAAACTCTGCTATCCCTGTGACATAAAACCTTAATTACTTCTGACTAAATCTGTAATTAAAATATATCACCGCAGCAGATTTACCTGCATGTGGGTGTTGGAGTGCATGCTTCTGTGACTGTCACAAATGAATCACTCTAAGACAGTGTTATAAAAAGGGAGATTAGGATGTATGACAGAAAGGATGCAGAAAAAGGACTTGAAAATGAAAAACTGGCAGCGATCTAGGAAAAAGTTGTACACTGGTAAAGTAAGAAAGACTCATTCTCTTATTTTGCTTATTTTTTTAAATAGAAAATATTCATAGTATGTGTAGAGACATACCAGATGCTACCACATTAAGTTTATTCTTATGTTATCCTACATTTTAATATGCTACCACAACCTTATAACAATAAAATGACAATAAGTAAAATATCACATACTGTAAAATAAGATCTCATGATATTTTTCATACCAATCCACCTTGTATTCACAGAGATAGATAATCTCATTCACAACTGTGCAGTGCAAGGCTTTCCATCTGCAAATCTATAAAATCTTAAAATCTTTGTGAGAAGTACAGGTATTGTGTATATGAAGACAAAAATTTTAGCTAAATATTTGGGTGAAATCTTAGCCCTGTCACAGATTGTTGGAGTTTTGTCTCTGGCTTCAGTTGAGTCAAAGAGTATTTTGTCCTTCTTTTAATGCACGTTGCTAGGAGGAAACAAAGAAACAAGACTCTCTGCAAATGACCAGCTGCAAGAGGTGAGCAAACTAGCAGTGAACCTCGGCAGGAGAATCTTTGCTGTAATATGTCATGCAAAAATTATATTAGAAGTCCTGGCAAATAATACATTCCTCTTTTTTTTTTTTTCTTTTCCTTTTTTTTTAAGTCTTTTGGGGTTTTAAGTATCTTGGAATCTACTATGGTTCAGCATGTGCGTAAGTGTTTTTACAAACTCAGCATGTGGGCTCAATATGTCTCCAACAGAAGAGATTTTTGGCATTTCATAGATTTTACAAAGGGTAAGGCCAGAAGTATTCATAAAATGTCTAGGCTAGCTTCCTGCAGCTCATAGGTCATTAAGGATACCACCCACCCTCTCATTTACTACAATAACATGGTTTTAGCCAGTACATACGGAGTCCCATTTCAAAGATATCACAAGACATGGAGTCTTAAGAGTTTGCTCCAGTATGTAATGATACCAACCTGTAAGAATTTGCTTCAAATTCACTCCAAATTGTTTTATCTGGTTTAAGATTCCAGCATTAGTTTCTACCAAGCTTCTGTGCTTTAATAAAAAAAGCTTTTTAATACCCAGTATTTTCTTCCTGTGAATTTACTTGCACACTGTAATCATGTTACCTATCAATCTTCTTTTGATAAGATAAACAGATTGAGCTATTTAAATCTCCCACTGTAAAGCATTTTCTCCAGCTCTTAAAATGTTTGTGTCTTCTTCCTGCAATTCCTGCAATTTTGAAAATGTGAGGAACAACAGTGTGTAAAATACCGTCCATCCTCAAGGTAAGACAAAATGATAACATTTGCTACTTTATGTGGTTACTAAAATAGCTTGAGCTAGGAATTGGTACTTGACAAGGTGAAAACGAATCTGATCAGCAGTCTACCATGAGTGGCTCCAGTGGCTGGTGAGTTTCTGCAGATACCATGGAGAGCTTTAGCTTGCGTGCAGTGAGTTACCAATGATAACCTAATTGACAGTATCTTGGTTTTCTGCAAGGAAAGTCTCCCAGGCCAGTTAGCTACACAGAACGTAGAAGAATTTAGTGGGTTCAGGAGTTACTGTCTCACTGGAACCAGATGGTTTGGCTATAGCTTGTCTCTGTGTAGGAAAGCAGTTCTCACACACTTCCTATAAATGTTGTCATTCTAACTGTTATTTTTTAAATCAAAAAAAGTGATGATTTGGTGTTGTTTAAATAAAAAAAAAGAAGTGGTATCACATGCTGCCTAGCCTCAGATGCTGAGTACTCCATAAATGAAGGTGTATTATTGTATTGACAGACAACAGAGAGAAATCTTAAGATTAACTACATGTGATTGAATGAATAAAGCATTAAATTCAACACTGGTCATGTATAAGGTATGTTGGCATTTACATATAAAAAAGAGCTAAACTTACATTAAAAAATCACAATATTTTATAGGAATTATAATATCTGATAAAAAGAATTGCTTGTAATTTAAGCAAAGACAAAGAGGTTAGATATGTTGGCTTTCTGGCAACGATAACAGTTTTATGATAAAACTTACTAAAATAATTGTTATTGCAAATTATTTTGTACGCTTATTTGAAAATGGTATAAATATCCAAGTAGGATTCTTTGCTCTGCTCTAATGCTGGTCTTCTCATTATCTAGATCTCTTCCTCTCCTGTGTCAGCATAACAGACGCAACAGTAAATATCTAATTCTAATGCATATTATGACAGTACTTTCTGGCCCACTCCTAGATCCTTTTCACATTTAGAACCTACTAGTATGACACATTTAGAAATAAACTCCACACAAAAATGTTCACCCTAAGAAAATACAAACATGACATGCTAGGCCTACATAACTCGTTTGATTGTGGCAGAAGCTAAATAAGACTAGATTCGCTATGCCAGTTATTTTGTCAATACTGTTATAGGTACATGGAACATAATAATTGAATATCGCTAAACACTGTCCAATGCTATTAATTTCACATCCTAAGGACACCCTATAGGACACTGGGGTTTGTTTTGCCATAGACTAGAGTCAGCACTAAATAGGAACATCTTGATGGAATTAAGCAGACTAACAAGAATCTGGAGGATAACCAGGGACTTGTCTCTGCATGCCCTCTCAAAAGCACCTCCTGTCTAAATAATATTCTAAACTGGAAAGTCAACCCATACTAACAATGAATGCTAAGAATTATACAGGACAAAAGAAATTTGGTTCTTTTTTTACTTTTTTTTTTTTTGGATCAAACTATGAGAACACATGTTTAAAACAT